>CM046882.1:469339145-469754145 GCA_025667525.1 Glebionis coronaria
CATTAGGGTGTTTGGTGATTTTCATCTTTTTCTTTCAATCTTGTAATCCTTAATCATTAACCTTGTTACTTTTACATTGATCAATCCATTCCATCTTTCTATTTATTTTGTTCTTCATCATCATCTATTGCAAGTTCTTGAGTTTTTATTTGATTTTAGTTTGATCTTAAAAAGTTGTTGATTTAGTGTTTTTATTGGTGGGATTTGTTTCTTATGGTATTTAAATGATTTGTGTTTATTTTGGTAAAACCTTTTTGAGTATTTAGTTTGATTTTGAGTAAAACCCGTGTCCCCTGTTTGTGCGTTACTGTTACTGTTCTTGATTCCCAGGACTTTCCGAACAAGACCAATATTCCGAATAGGCGAGTCTCCGTTTGCCTTATTCGGAATTTTGGATATTCCGATTAGAGTTTTTAATTTTACCTTTACTCGGAATATTGTAAATATTCCGAATAGTGTTGTTATTCCGCATAGCCAAGTTTATTTTTCCTTATTCGGAATATCTCATATATTCCGAATAGACCCGTTTTTCCGAATAGCTCATCTTTCCGAATAGAGCGATTTTTCCGAATAGCCTATTTTTCCGCATAGAACCTACTTTCCGCATAGGGCAAGTTTTCCGAATTGAGCACTTTATTCCGCATAGCATTCTTTCCGAATAGGATTTATATTCCGAATAGCATCTATCATTCCGAGTAGAGCATCATTCCGCATAGGGGAACTTTCCGAATGGTGTTACATTCCGCATAGGGTATTTTTCTGTAAGGGTATTTTTCCAGTATTAATTCAAGTTTTGTTTTTTATCTGTTGCTTGTTTTAAGTTTACTTCATTACCATTTTATTCACTTGCCTGTTTAGTAGAATAGAAAACCAAATCCACTTTTTGTCACCAAGAACAAATCATTTCACTTTTAACTGAGATCAATTCGAGAGGATTCCGAGAAATATTTTGAACCCACACAAAATGCTTGTATCAAATGGCGCCGCTGCCGGCTCCTCTCGTTAAGATCAAAAGTTTTTTGTGAGAACTTGGATTTTGGGATCCGTTCCCCGTGAACGTTACTTTTTCATAAAAAATTTTCAAAAACACTAAAAAATACAAAATTTTCAAAAATCCTAAAAAGTAAAAAACATAAAAACCAAAAATATTTTTGCTTTGTTTTTCTGTGTTCGTTCTTTTGCAGGTGTATGCGCACTCGATCCACGTCTTATCAAGAGCCCGAGCCTCTCGATAACTTAGACATGGCTGGTGTACAAAACAACAATAACATACCACCTCCCAACAATAATAACAACAACAACCCGCCTTTCAACAACATGAATAACAACAACAATGAGCCCCTTCCGGATAATCGCCCAATGATTGAATTGCTGCAAGCTCATGTCGATGGCAACACGGATCCAATTGTTATACCACCAATTGCCGCCAACAATTTCGAGCTCAAGTCAGGCTTTATCCAGATGGTCTCAGCTCAACCATTCTTGGGACGCACCATTGATGATCCACACGACCACATCAAAAGATTTCTACAACTCACCAACACGGTCAAATTCAATGGAGTTCCACAGGAGGTTATAAGGTTACAACTTTTTCCCTTTTCTTTAGAGGGACAAGCCCGGCATTGGCTTGCTAAGGAACCGCCACAGAGTATTCTCTCGTGGACGGATTTGGAAACAAAGTTCATCAATTACTTTTTTCCACCCTCTCGTACTACCGCTTTGCGGAATGAGATTATAAACTTTGAACAAAAGTACGATGAGTCGTTCAGTGAATCTTGGGATCGTTTTAAAGATCTTTTAAGAAAATGCCCACAACATGGTTTTACCAAAGTACATCAAATTAATACTTTTTACAATGGTTTAAGCATGAGTGACCAAGATTCACTGAATAGTGCCTCAGGGGGTAATTTATTGGCTAAGACTTCCAATGCTGCTTGGGACATCATTGAGAATAAATCTCGTGTGCAAACCAAGAGTGTTAGGACCAATGTTGCTAGTGCTAGCACTAATGACAGCGACAAGCGATTAGACAAACTCACTACGCTTCTTGAATCGCTTGTCACACATACCGTCAGCAACAACAACAGCAACAACGCCAAAAACGCTCAAGTGAACGCTGTCAGCCAACCTTGTGAGATATGCGGTGGTCCCCACTCTTACACAACTTGTACCGCCACCCAAGATTACCCTGCTGAGAATGTGAATGCGGCATATGGCACCTATCCTCAACCCGCTTATCAAGCAAAACCCCAAGGTGACCGTAACTTGCTTAGCTATCGCAGCAACAACTATCTTTCACCACCTGGTTTCCCTCCTACCAACCCAAACCAACAACAAAACCTTAATCGCCCTCCTCAACAACAACAACAACCTCGACAACCATACATCCCACCTCACAAGCAGCAACAACCACCTCAACGCAACAATCAAGTCTACCAACAACCTGCTTACCAACCACCTGCATACAATGCTCCTCCCAACCAACCCACCGCTCTTCACCAAGAAGTGGAAACTTATATGAGGACTAACGATGCGATAGTGGGAAATCTTCAGAGAGAAGTGCTCAACCTGAAAGCCGACTTGGTCAAGCAAGGAAATGATTTGAGAGCAGACATGAGAAATACGTTGGATAGCCAAACAAATGATCTGAGGAACATGATGGCTAGTTTCTTCCAAAGTAGTCAACCCTCTTCTTCGGGTACTCTTCCGAGTAACACCGTTGCCAACCCACGAGGGGAGATGAAAGCAATCACCACTCGAAGTGGCAAAGGTACCAAGGAACCCGAGCTTCCTATACCTCCACCGGTGATTGTGATTAAGGAGAACGAGTCGCCTGCTCCTATTCCTCATCCTTCTCCTTCCCCAATTTCTCCACCTCTTCATTCTACCCCTCCTCCACCCGTGGTTGTGACTGACCCTATTCCCCTAAAGCCTTCCTCTTCTTCCAATATACCTTATCCTTCTAGGTTGAGGAAAGAGAAGCAAAAGAGCAAGGATGATATTCAGGTTTCGAATTTCCTTAAAATGTTCAAACAACTGAATTTCAATATCTCCTTCGCTGAGGCTCTCGCTCACATGCCCAAGTACGCGAAAATGTTTAAAGATCTTTTGAGCGACAAGGAAAAGCTCCTCGATATTGCCAACACCCAACTTAATGAGAATTGCTCTGCAGTGCTCTTAAGGAAATTGCCAATCAAGCTTGGTGATCCGGGTCGTTTTCTTATCCCTTGCAATTTCCCGGGAGTAGAGAATTGCATGGCCCTAGCCGATCTAGGTGCCAGTATTAATCTCATGCCTCTAAGTGTTTGGAAGCAATTATCTCTCCCAGAGCTAGTACCCACTAAAATGACTTTGGAATTGGCCAACCGTATGGTTGCTTATCCAGTGGGGATAGCCGAAGATGTCATTGTAGGAGTCGACAAATTCACCTTTCCTACTGATTTTGTTGTCGTCGACTACGAGATGGACCCCCGTGTGCCACTTATTGTTGGTCGTCCATTCTTAAGGACCGGTCGCACTCTTATTGATGTTGAAGCCGGTGAGCTTATCATGAGAGTGGGTGACGATAAAGTAGTCTTCAACATGGGAAAGTTGTCCAAACAACCTTATTCATATGAGAGTGTTAATTGTATTGACGTTCTCGATGAGGCTTGTGAAGAACACTTTAATGATGCTTGCAAAAGTATTCCTACCTCTCTTCCCAATGTTGAGACCGTGTCCTCTATTGATTCATCATTGTCTCTAGTTGGAGATAGTGATTTATTCTGGAACAATCTTGAAGCTACCATGGGAGATGCGAATTTAGCTACTAATGATTATCCCACCGAGGGGGATGAAGACATGAATTTCTTTGACAATCTTCTCACTGAAGACAATCCTTCACCTCCATCTCCCACGGTCATTGCTATCGATGCCACGACTCTGCAAACGCCTCCCGTCGAAAATCCTCCAGATTTGGAACTTAAGGAGTTGCCGCCACATCTCGAGTACGTGTTCCTCGACGACAACAAGAAGTCGCCCGTCATTATTGCAACGGATTTGAAAGATGAAGAGAAGACTCGCCTCGTTGCCGTGCTGAAAGCTCATAAGAAGGCTATTGCTTGGAAAATCTCAGATATTCGTGGAATTGATCCTCACTTCTGCACACACATAATTCTCATGGAGGACGATTTCAAGCCCACTATTCAAAGCCAACGAAGGGTGAATCCAAAAATTCATGAAGTCATCAAAACAGAGGTTATCAAACTTCTAGATGCGGGTATGATTTACCCTATTTCGGATTCCCCGTGGGTTAGTCCAATCCATTGTGTGCCCAAGAAGGGCGGAATAACCGTTGTTCCCAATGAACACAACGAGTTGATTCCCACTCGTCTCGTTACTGGGTGGAGAGTTTGTATAGACTACCGCAAACTCAATGATGCCACGAGAAAGGATCATTTCCCTCTACCTTTCATGGACCAAATGCTTGAACGATTAGCCGGTAATGAATATTACTGCTTTCTGGATGGTTTCTCGGGTTATTTTCAAATACCCATCGATCCCCAAGATCAAGAGAAGACTACATTCACTTGTCCCTATGGCACCTTCGCTTACAAAAGAATGCCTTTTGGCTTATGTAATGCGCCCGGGACTTTCCAAACGTGTATGTTAGCTATCTTCCATGACATGGTTGAACAAACCATGGAAGTCTTCATGGATGATTTCTCGGTCTTCAGGGATTCCTTCTCTGCTTGCCTTGCCAATTTAGAACGTATGCTAAAGCGGTGCGAAGACACTCGTCTGGTTCTAAATTGGGAAAAATGCCATTTCATGGTAAAAGAAGGCGTCGTGCTTGGACATAAGATTTCGAAAGCCGGTCTTGAAGTTGACCGTGCTAAAGTCGATGTCATCGCTAAGTTGCCTCCACCTTCAACCGTGAAGGGTGTGAGAAGTTTCTTGGGTCATGCGGGCTTCTACCGTCGATTCATCAAAGATTTTTCTCAAATCGCTCGCCCGATGACCCACCTCTTGGAAAAAGATACTCCTTTTATCTTTTCCAAAGAGTGCCTTGAAGCCTTCAACTCGCTTAAGGATAAGCTTACTAAGGCACCCGTCTTAGTTACCCCTAATTGGGAGCTGCCTTTTGAGTTGATGTGCGATGCTAGTGATTTTGCTATTGGAGCGGTTCTTGGACAAAGAGTGAACAAACACTTCCAACCAATCCATTACGCTAGCAAGACAATGACTGAGGCACAATTACATTATACGACAACCGAAAAAGAGCTTTTAGCCGTTGTCTATGCTTTTGAAAAATTCCGCCCCTATCTTGTCCTTTCTACCACCATTGTGTACACCAATCATTCCGCGCTGAAGTACTTGTTGACAAAGCAAGATTCCAAACCAAGACTTCTTCGCTGGGTTTTGCTGCTCCAGGAATTTAAAATCGAAATCCGCGATAAAAAAGGAGCAGAAAACTTAGCCGCGGACCATCTTAGTAGACTTGAGGATCCATACCAAGGGGATCATCCGACCAAAGAAATCAATGATTCTTTTCCCTTGGAGACCTTAATGTCTATAAACTCGAAGCCGAATGAAACCCCGTGGTTTGCGGACTTTGCAAATTACTTGGCGGGTGGAATTCTCAAGGAAGGGTTGACGTCTCAACAAAAGAAGAAGTTCTTTACCGACATCAAGACTTACTTTTGGGACGACCCTTACCTATTCAAACAATGTGCTGACCTGATTATTCGCCGATGTGTTGATGGACCGGCAGCGTCGGACATCCTTGATGCTTGCCACAAAGGACCCACCGGTGGTCACTTTGGTCCCAACTACACCGCTAAAAAAGTGTTTGATTCGGGATTTTATTGGCCCTCCATATACCGTGACGCTCACGATATGGTCAAACGATGTGATGTTTGCCAAAAGCAAGGCAAAATCACACATAAAGACGAGATGCCTCAGAATTTCATTCAAGAGTGTGAAATTTTTGATGTTTGGGGTATCGACTTTATGGGGCCATTCCCTTCGTCTAAAGGAAACAAATACATCCTTGTAGCCGTTGACTACGTTTCAAAGTGGGTTGAAGCCAAAGCTTTGCCTACTAATGACGCAAGGGTGGTTTGTAACTTTTTGAAAGCTCTTTTCGCTAGATTCGGTGTGCCTCGCGCCCTTATTAGTGATCGTGGGACTCATTTCTGCAATGACCAATTTGCTCGAGTCATGGCTAAGTACGGTGTAAATCATCGTCTTTCCACAGCCTACCACCCACAAACTAATGGCCAGGCTGAAATATCCAACCGAGGTCTTAAGCGGATTCTTGAAAGGACCGTGGGAGAGCATCGTGCCTCATGGGCTGATAAACTTGATGATGCTTTGTGGGCTTTCCGTACTGCTTACAAGACCCCGATCGGCTGTACGCCTTATCGTCTTGTGTACGGGAAAGCGTGCCACCTCCCCATTGAGTTGGAGCACAAGGCTTATTGGGCCTTGAAGTGGGCTAATTTTGATATTAACAAAGCCGGTGACCTACGCAAGATCCAACTCAATGAGCTGAATGAACTTCGGAATGAGGCTTATGAAAATTCTTTGATCTATAAGGAACGAACTAAGCTCATTCACGACTCCAAGATCAAAAACCGAGAGTTCCATGTTGGAGACAAAGTCTTACTTTTTAACTCTCGGTTGAAAATCTTCTCGGGCAAGCTCAAATCTCGTTGGTCCGGCCCATTCACCATCGCCCAAATTTTTCCATATGGTACTCTCGAGCTCGCTCAACCTAATGGACCAAATTTTAAGGTGAATGGCCAACGAGTGAAGTTGTACTTTGGTGAGGACACCTCTCAGGAGGTGATTCCATCCCTCACCACGTTCCCCATGAACTAATTTTGGGTCGAGTCAGGCTCGTGACTCGGTTATCAAAAACAAGCGCTCCTCGGGAGGCAGCCCGAGTATCTATCCCTTTAACCCCCTAAGTGTAGGGGAGGACCTATTTTGGTCGTTTGTGTTTGTGTGGTGATGTGATTACAGGGATTACTGCAATCTTGGAAACTTTGAAGAACCGTGCTCCCGTGTTATCCGAAATCCGGTTCTATCTCTCAACTATCGTGATTCAATTTTCTTCATACTCACATTTGAAATTGATCACTTTAGTCGTCTCTTCCTTAACTTGAGTTAACCAACGTGCACAATGTCATAAGTGTAGGGGAGACTTTTCCCACATGCTTAAACATTGAGGACAATGTTTATCTTAAGTATAGGGGAGACTTCTATCGAAGTTTTAAGTGGACTTTTCCATGAAAATGCCTTCAAATTAACCGGAAAATCATATTTTTCAACATTTTTCAAATTTTTTATTAACTTTGGCCATTTAGTCGTAATTTTTAAATTTTTATCGTTGCTTTCGTATGTATATATCCCGCAATAAAGTCAAAAATATTAATAAATTGGTATAGCTAGTTTAGATATCTTTGACATATTAGGCCCGTTGCGTTTATTTTGACTCAACCCGAATAGACTTATCCAAGTTTATTCTAGCTAGTATCCTTAACCATGTAAACCCCAATTGGTTTATTAGGCTAAGTGTCCACGAGTCTCATTACTTGAGATTTTAAATGGTGGAGGACGAGAAATGATAGAGTCAATTATAAGTCGGTATTCTTGCGCAAGCTCACTTGGTGTAATTATTTGCCTATTCTCCCATCACTTGCTAATAATTTATCTGCAATAAGTAAGGTCTTACGATTTGAAAAGTTACTTAGCTTCTAGCCCAGGATCGTTTAAAAGTTTCTCGGTAATGATAAGAGTTCATAGCCAAGGCATAACTTATGAAGCGGGGCGCGAAGATTGGCGAGTCCGAAAAGGCCCTAACAAGGCATGAGGATTCAATTTTATTGCTGAAGATCCAAAGTGATGTGAAAAGCATTATTCCTAAAGTCTATATGAAGGATCAAGACTCACGACGAAAAGCAATCAACTCCCATAAAGATCATGGAGAAGTCTATCCGAAAAGACCCTAACAAGGTATGAGGATAAATAGATCCAAGTCCGAAAAGGAGGCGGATCGTTGTATCTCAAAATCCCAATTAGAGATTGAAGAAATAATCATGAAGTCATGGTCAACAAAGTTGGAGTACCCCTCAAAAGTCTCCAAAGTGAAGAAACTCTATTATGATGAGAAGACCATTATCTCAAGAACGTCTCTCGAAGATATGAAGTATGAAGTACATGCCAAATATCAGCCCGAGAAAGGTCTCAAATCGTGAACCAAGTTATGCCAAGATATGAACTTTTTGATATCCCGAGAAGCAGTTTTAAGAGATTTTGTCCTTTAGCTAACTATTGATCAAATCGTCCTACTTTGCTTTCAGCCTTAATAAACTATCGAAATAAGTCCAAAAATGCATCTTCATGATCATTCTAAGACAAAAATAAAATATAAGAGATACACCTAGGAATAAGGGAGTTTAAGCATTTAATTAAGCCATGTGTGTAAGTGTTTGATTTACTAACTTATAATAACAATGATCTCGTTTTTAAGCTTAGTTTGGGGAACGTGAAACTTGAGGGTGATAAATCTTCGCAACACCAAAGCCCTAATGTAAGTCCTTGATCTCTTTACAAGTTATTTCCATCCTTTTGTTTATTTTAAAGTTTTAAGTTCTCTTAGTATTTTAATTGTTGTTTAGTAGAGTTTAAATAAGGCCAAGGTTGATTGATTATGAGAAAAATGTAAACTTGCTTTATCACTAAGCATTGCATGAGGGCATGGCAATGGTTAAGTGTAGGGGATTTGATAGGTGTGTAAACACCCATCCTTTTACCACTTAATTCTGGCTAAAACAAGACCAGAACACGTATTTAATATCATTTGTTTGGAATTATGCGTGGTTTTTATGTTTATTGTGATTTCAGAGTTAACCGGATGAATATTAAAGAAAACATGGGATTGCACGGGCTTTATCAAAGAAAAAGACTCGAGATAAAGTCTATTGTCCAAGAGATGCAAAAGATTTGAAGTCACTAGGCCTATTCGAAGATTTATCGAAGAAAAGGACTAAAGACGGAAGATTTTCATAAGTCGAAGAAACTCAAGTCTATTTAACGAAGAAATTAAAAGACAAGTTGAATTTAATCGACGACAAATCCCGAATCAGAATCGAAAACGTCAACTTTTCTGAAAAGACGAGAAGACAAGAAGAAAGGGAGAAAGCCCACTCACCAACCAACCACTAGGAGTATAAATAGATACTCCCTTCACACAATTAGGGAGTTAGTTCATTTTTTCTTTTTCCCAGTTCTTAGTTCGTTCCATCACCAACACCATTAGGGTGTTTGGTGATTTTCATCTTTTTCTTTCAATCTTGTAATCCTTAATCATTAACCTTGTTACTTTTACATTGATCAATCCATTCCATCTTTCTATTTATTTTGTTCTTCATCATCATCTATTGCAAGTTCTTGAGTTTTTATTTGATTTTAGTTTGATCTTAAAAAGTTGTTGATTTAGTGTTTTTATTGGTGGGATTTGTTTCTTATGGTATTTAAATGATTTGTGTTTATTTTGGTAAAACCTTTTTGAGTATTTAGTTTGATTTTGAGTAAAACCCGTGTCCCCTGTTTGTGCGTTACTGTTACTGTTCTTGATTCCCAGGACTTTCCGAACAAGACCAATATTCCGAATAGGCGAGTCTCCGTTTGCCTTATTCGGAATTTTGGATATTCCGATTAGAGTTTTTAATTTTACCTTTACTCGGAATATTGTAAATATTCCGAATAGTGTTGTTATTCCGCATAGCCAAGTTTATTTTTCCTTATTCGGAATATCTCATATATTCCGAATAGACCCGTTTTTCCGAATAGCTCATCTTTCCGAATAGAGCGATTTTTCCGAATAGCCTATTTTTCCGCATAGAACCTACTTTCCGCATAGGGCAAGTTTTCCGAATTGAGCACTTTATTCCGCATAGCATTCTTTCCGAATAGGATTTATATTCCGAATAGCATCTATCATTCCGAGTAGAGCATCATTCCGCATAGGGGAACTTTCCGAATGGTGTTACATTCCGCATAGGGTATTTTTCTGTAAGGGTATTTTTCCAGTATTAATTCAAGTTTTGTTTTTTATCTGTTGCTTGTTTTAAGTTTACTTCATTACCATTTTATTCACTTGCCTGTTTAGTAGAATAGAAAACCAAATCCACTTTTTGTCACCAAGAACAAATCATTCCACTTTTAACTGAGATCAATTCGAGAGGATTCCGAGAAATATTTTGAACCCATGCAAAAACCTTATATCACTTACCACTTCGTGTGGTAATTACTTTCATCTCTCCCTTCGGGTTTGAAACGGTGTTACTAGGCAAACTACCCGAAGTAGAGGCTTTGTTTCCCATTACGGCTTCTAAAATTGCATTAAGCTTAGCATCAAAATTATTAAACTTCACATCTTGGATAGCGGCTTTTTGGTCAATTCTTTGTTCAAGCCTAGCATGACTTTGCTCTATCTTGTTGTTTTGACCTCGAATTTGGTTAGCAAAATCATTTTTCAATTCATTTCTCATGGCTAGATTTTCCTTAATAAAAGTAGCTAACTCCTTTGCATTCTTAGCCGTGTCCTTAGCTTGATTAGCCATTTGCTCTTGAATGTTTTCCAAAATCTTATCATTTGAAGTAGCGTAATTCAAAAAGTCTATTGGAAGTTCTTTATTATTTTGAAGACCTTGACTTGCATTTTGAAAATTACGGTTTTGATTTTGATTTTGCAATTGGCTACTACTACTACTCCCTTGATTCCCATAGTTGTTATTACCCTTATAATTGTTCCTTTGATTGCTTTGGTAACCAACTTGATTGTTTCGATAATTGTTAGCATTTTGATTTGGTGAAAAACCCGGTGGAGTCAATTGATTAGTGCGAGGAACTTGACCGTTTTGGTTATAAGTTCCCGCGGCCGCGAAGGCACTCGAAGTGTTACCACCGTTGGTAATGCACTCGGAATAATCGTGAGCTCCACCACAATACATACAAGAAACCTCAACCGCTTTAATCGTAGCGGGAGCGGGTTGTTCACCAACTTTAAACTCAACTAACAAGCCTTTCACTATATCAAAAATTTTATTCTCCAAATTAGCCTCGACTTGGCAAGCATCAACGGTGTGTGACAAACTAGGTGAAGATGAAGACGAAGCCTTACGAACACTCGACGTGCTACGAGGACTATACACCTTAGACCTATTCTCAATAATTACCAATGCTTCCTCGACCGTCTTACACAAGAAATTACCACCCGCGGCGGCATTAAGATAATCACGCTCATGATCGTTCAAGCCATTGTAAAACGTGTCTATTTGATGCAAGTCGGAAAAACCATGATGAGGACATTCGTGCAACATTTCCTTAAACCTATTCCAAGCCGTTGAAAAACTCTCATTATACTCTTGCGAAAACTTTGAAATCTCGTTTTTCAAGTGCGTAGTCTTAGAGGGCGGAAAAAATTGGTTCACGAATTTTGAAACGAGATCCTTCCACGTCAATATAGAATTGGGTGGCTCTTTCTCTAACCAAATTTTTGCGGGCCCCGCTAAGGAATACGGAAAAAGCATCATCTTAATCGAGTCGTTTGAGACGTCCTTAAACTTGCATGTGGCGGTGAGACGATTAAATTGGCGAATGTGGTTATGCGGGTTGTCCTTTTCGTCCCCTCGAAACTTGTTGTTTTGAATCATGGACAACAAACCCGTCTTAACCTCAAAATTCTCCGCAAGGATAGCGGGAATCACAATCGCTTCTCCATAACCCTCGGTGGGTGCTTGAAGCAACTCCATCATAGTTCGATTAGCCATGGGTGCTTCTTTCACTACAATGGGTTCGTCAATAGGAGAGTCCTCACTAGTAGGAGTGAGTGATTTGTTTCTTCGTTTACGAGCACGTCTAGCTTTAGAGCGAGTTTGCATAAACGTCACGTACAACGAGAAGGCGAGCAAAGAAGATTCTTTTTGGTATTTTTACTTTTTCAAATTTTTTTTGTGATTTTTGATTGTTTTTAACTTTTTTGGATTTTTTGGAATGTATTAAGTAGACCAAAATCTACAAATCTCCTCCTTAATCAAATCTCTCGATTAAAGAAGCCTCAAGGAATGAAAACGAACACGTGAAGTGAACGCCTTCGATGACTTTAGAACGATGGTGGAACACCAAATCGTTCAAGAGGGTTTAATCAAATGAAACCAAAAAAATATATATGATACTTAGTAATACTTTGGGCGGCAAAACCCTCGATTCACTCTCAAAATCAAATACGCACAAGCAAGCGGAGGAAACGAGGCGGCTCGAAGCACTTAAGAGCCTTTTTCCTTTAGGTCGTGAAATACAACCGCCTTATACCCACCTTATAGTTTGTATTATCAAAATCAAGCTTCACGAAAGTATTTATCTATTTTTGCCTTTTTTCTTTGGTTTGAGATTCGAATACAATGATCGAGTGATGAAATCCCGAATCAAGGTTGTGATTGCTCACGTATTTGGAGTACTTGTAAATTTATTGTTCTACGTATACAATATAGTAATAATATTCACAAAAATCGAAAAACGATAATACGTATTAATAGAGTGCTATTAATACAAATACTTTTATGGCTAATATAGAAAACAAAAATGGTTCAACCAAAACACAACACGCCTCCCCGGCAGCGGCGCCAAAATGATGTAGTGATTTTTGTACCCTTTAGGAAAAGGATGACAAATAGTGGTAGTATTAAGTGTCGGTTTAGGAAAACCGAGCACTAATGACCAAGCAAGTTCGTTTCCCAAGGAGGCAAGTGCGTTGTGTTGAGAGTTGATTTTGTTTGTTATTATATTGATTGAGAAAGAAATGGGATTAGAAGAGAAAGACGGTTACGAAAATAAATTAAACTATGACGAAAAAGGCGTTCACGTAAAACCGTAAAAACGACAAAAATAAAAATTTTAACCTAAAAATTCCTAAAAATTACTAAAAATCCACAATAAAATTCTAAGAGTTTACAAAAAATCCAAACTTGCCAAAACCTTTTAATTAATTTAATAATGACTTTTTAATGCTAATTAAAGCCCTAAAAATCACTTTTAAATATTAAAAAGCCCTAAACAAGATTTTATAATTTGTAAACCTCAAAAATGACCTAATTAAACTAAAAACTATTTTTAAAAATTTTAAAACCAAATTAAACTATTTTTAAACTCCTAAAAACTATTAAAATCTATTAAATCTTAAATTAATTCTAAAAATTAACTGAAAAGCCTAAAAATTAATTGGAAAGTGAAAAAGTTCCTATTTTAATGTATAGAATCTAGGAAAAATGAAAAAAAAATTAAAAATAAAACTTTGAATTTTAATGAATAAAATAATAATAAAATATTCAAAAACAATAAAAAGTTCTCAAATAAATTCTAAAAAATTCTCAAAAATCCTAAATATTCTAACTAAGAAGAAAATGCAAATTAAAGTTCCTAAAACCTTTTGGTTAATTTTATATTAATTTTTAAAGTTGCCTAAAAACCCTAAAATTAAATAAAATTAAAAATTAAAGTTTTTGAAAACTTTTTTTAAATGTAAACCTCAAAAATAAGAATTAGAACCTAAAAACTATTTTTTCTAAATTTAAAACTACTGTTTACTATTTTTTAATTACTTTCTAAATATAAAACTAAAAATAATCCTATTAATTAATTAAATAAAAGGAAAAATAAAACTTTTAAATAGAAAAGTACCTAAGCCTATAAAAGTCCTAGGAAAAATCAAATAAGCTAAAAACACTTAATAAATAAGCTAGGAAAAATCAAATAAGCTACGGCTTATTAAAATAAGGAGAAAAAAAAAACGGGTTAAGTAACTAGTGAAATGAAAGCTTAACGTAAAAACGCATCTAGATCACTGGTAGAACCCCTTACTCCTGAGCTGCAGGTCGGGGGTTCGAGTCCAGTGCAGGTGTAGTTTTTGATTTTTATTTTCTTTTTTTTTTCTTTTAAAACTTGATTCCAGTAACTTTTCAACACACAAAAACTCAAACACAAACTAGATTGATCAAGGTTAAGCCTGGAATATGAGCAAAACGTGCCCAGGTCTGCTTGTGGACTGATGAACACACAAGTGTTTTCACTTGTGTGCAATAGACCAAGAGGACTTGGTGTTGCTTGTTTGGTGGTGTTTGTTGATGGACAAAGGCACCCCTACACTCTTTGGAGTGTAGGGAGTCACTAATAAGCAGAAAACAAGCACCTATAACACAAAAATTTCACAATCAAAGCACAAACAAGCAATTCTAAGTTGCTGTAACAAAGGCTTAGGTCTGGTGGGTTTCTAGCAGATTACTAGCACACTTGTGTTTTTCCAAGGCCAAGCTATTGCACACAGGCTCACTAATTAACATACACACCAAATACAATCTTAAAACAACCTAACACTTAACAGAATTACAAGATCATGCTCAAATTTTCATCAAAATAAGCAGAATAAGTGGCTAAGCAAATTATGTTATGCTATTTCCTTTTTCTTTCACAAACTTGCTACAAAACTTGTTCCAAACTGCTAAACTAACAACACACAACCTAGTTTAACACTATTGAAGCATTCTAAAACGTTTTCATACTCTAAATCTTGCAACTTTTCAGCATAAAAAGCAGATCCAAACACACCCTTAAAACCTGTTTTTCAATTTTTATCAAACCAAAACCTTTCTAAACATACTCAAATTTATCCTCTAGGCATTTAACATGCATACAACACTTAATCTTCTCAAATCCAACAGTCTTAACAACAACTTTCAACACTTATGCAGAATCAAACAAGCACCATTTTTTTTCTAAAAAGTTCAAAAGGGAAAAAGTAATTTACCTTAGAACCTTACATCCAAGGTTCTTTGTGGATGTAAATCCACCTCCTACCAACTAGGGTTGGTGCTGAACCTTTAACAGCAACAAAGCACTTAAACCTGCCAAAGAAAAATCAAAAGAAAACAAGAAAATATCCAATATTCTGTTTTTCTTTCTTAAAAATCTTTTTGAAACCTTTCAAAACTTCTCAATGATATCTTTCAAAGCATTAACACAATAAATTAAAACTGGAAATACCAAATCTTGACACAAGTTCTTACCAAGAACTTGCTCAAAATCAGAAACTTAAAAACCTTTTTTGAAATTTTTTTAAAAAACACAAACTTGAAGACAAATGAGCTCAGGAAAAACAACTTTAAAACATTAATGCTGGAAAGTAAATGGTTCTCAGTCATATGCAAGATGAAAATTTTTCATTAATTCATAAGAAAATTTTTTACATAAAACTGGAACAAGAGCCTTCTCACAAGTTGAAAGGTCTCTTTATAGGACTCATAGAACCCTCTAGAAATCAAAACCCTAATGTAGCAAATTCCTAACATGCCCTTGGACGAGATTTGAAATTTCAGTCAAAGTTGTGCCATGTGAGTGATTCAGATGGAATCATGTGAATGCCAGCTTGCCAAGTCAATCTTGAACGTTTATTATAACCTTTGGGAGCAAGGAAATGTGTTGGAGCCGTTGGATCACTGTTTCCTTTGTTTTCTTGCACAAGAGTGGGGTCAGGGGAACCTTGTGAGGGGACAGGGAGAGGGGTAGTCGTTTTCTGGGTGTGGGGAAGTGTTGGGGACTGGGTAAATTGACATTCTGGAAGCTATTGCTTAAAACCCCTTTGATTTGGAGATAAGCATGATTAGGGTTCTAGGGATTAGGGGTGGATGAACAGGTGAGTTTAATTCGTTTTGGGTGTTTAAACAAGTTTAAAAAGATGTTTCCCCCACTTAATTATTAAATAACTTATTTAAATAACAAGGGGGTCAAAAGGGTTTGTGATAGGGTAAAATAATGATTTGGACTGGTTCGTTGGGTGAAATGGACTGAAAGGGGTTGTATAGTGGGTGGGGGTGACGTGTCTTGATGGGAGTGGAGGAGAGCAGTTTCGTGTCTGGTCACATTAGGCCCCCCACTTCTTTTGTTTCATTCAATTTGTAACAAATCAGCTTAAACTCTTTTTCCCTTTGTAAAATCTTTCAAGTACTTGTCAATTTTGGCACAATAATTTTCAAAACTTGTTTCAAGGATTAATTATGCAATTAATGCATTCTTCAAGGGCTAATCATGCACATGTCTTCAAACTTCAAGGCTTTGACTTGTTGGTTGACTTCTTGGAGGACCATATTTGGCAATGTAGATTTGTTGAGGGACTAAATTTGCCAATTCTTCAAAGTTAAGGGTCCTTTTTGTAATTTTGACAAACTTTAGGGACCAAACTTGTAATTATGAAGATACAAGGGTATAAAGTGTCAATTCTTCAAACTTGGAGGACCAATCTTCAATATTCCTGAAATCTTCTAGGGTTTTCTTTGGAAAATTCTTCATTAGGGCTTGGTTCATCGTGCGGCTTCGTTTCCCGTGTTCGTTTTTGCCTGATTTTTGTGAACTTTCGTCATTTTCTCAATATCCGTACCTAAAATACACAAGCAACAAACACAAGCATATATTTGGGTATTTTGATGATATTTAATGCATTTTAAGTCCAAAAAGAACGATGAGACCATGTATAAAAGCCGTCTCATCAATTTCCTACAAGCTATCCCCATAGACGGGCTCGGTCAACATATGTCGCCGGTGAAATACCGCACTATCATTAAGTATCGCCTTATGATTCCATTATTTCCGGTTGATGCTATATGCCCTATTTGTCGCAAGGCATGTTTGGATTCTTTTGGGGAACATGCAGTTCATTGTAAAGAACTTCCGGGCTTCAAGTACTGACATGATTTTGTTAGGGACGTTCTTTACGACATATGTAGGCGTACCGAGACCTCCGCCAAGAAAGAGGCACCTGTGAATTTCTTGACCGACCCGTCAGATGGAAGATCCACACTCAGACCCGTTGATGTTTTGGTTTTTGGATGGGTTGGAGGTAAACATGCGTGCGTTGATTTGACAGGGGTTTCTACTCTCGTGGGGCTAGGCAGTCGAGATTTTACAGCGGGTCAGGCTGCTATAAAAGCCGCTCGTGCAAAGTGACTAAACATGAGAAAGCATGTGTTGAAAATCAACACGTGTTTATTCCTTTCGCGTTTGATACATTTGGTTTCCTTGCACCTGAGGCGGTGGAGCTACTTACCAGAATACAACGTGTTATGAATAGTAATGTTTTGACTCCTAAATCCACAAACGTTGCATTTAATAGACTTGGTTTTGCTATACAAAAAGGGTTAGCGGTGCAGCTTGTTGCCCGTTTGCCTTCTCCTAATATGTAAATTATAATTATTGATATAAAATTGTTTTTGTAAAAAAAATATTTTTTGTTATTTGAAGCCACTATTTGATTTTCGGGGTTCAAGCAATTGAAACAGGTAGCTGATTCAATTTTTTAATCTATTTTTGCATTGGATATAACTAGGCGAGTATCCGCGCATAGCGATGGAAATGCCCAACGGCAAATAATTAAGAGTATGAGCTTTGTTGTTAAGTTAAAAGTTTAACAATAGAAAGAATATTCATAGAGATTATCGTAATTTCTTGCAAGCTATTTAATCCCATAAGTAAGAAACACAGAGTAGTACAAATTGAAACGTCATACTATCATAGCCATGATATTTTTCAAAAGACTTTCTAAGAAGCATTGACATTGAAAGACCTGAGTATCCACAAGCATATCACATGTTATGACAAATTTTAATTCTAATAAAGTTAAATTTAGTGCTAAAGACCAAAACCCACATACATGAACCATTATCAGTGTAGCAGCAAGCATGGAAGTTGTTGGTTTCATAACGTAGAAAATTCAACACAAAAAGTCTAGCACAAAAAATCATATTTTGTTATCACCCATTTCGTAAAACCGCCTTTCCTTTTCAAGGATATTCTCAAGGCTTTAGTTTGATCTTATTCACGTTCATATCAGAACATGAATCTTTAGTCCTTTCATATATTTGATCTTGCAAGGGCCTCTACTGCTATTACTTCTTCAATTTCTTTAAGAGAAAACCTCCACCTCATTCTCTGCTTCATTGTTGGCATTTTCATATTGATGCTTCTCTTAAGTGTTTCTTCCTATCTTCTAACATCTTCTTCTTTTTTCTCCTTTCAAGCATTGTCTCTTCTATCTCTAAGTCTAGTTCTTTGATACTATTTGTTGCTTTAGTTAGTCCTGGTGTTGCTTCTTCAATCTCCGGTAATATTCTCGCCTCATATTTTTTTCTTGTTATTCATAGATTGGCTTCGTGAGAAACATCATCACCAGGTTCCAACACGGAGTCTTGCACACCAGCAGCAGTAACTTTGTTCCCTATAATAAAAAGCCCGAATATGTTTGGCACCCTACTTCCAGCCCGCAATTAGTGTCGATGTTGGCTGAATGTTGTGCCATTAATGTTAACTACGTACAGGTTTTAATACATAAGAAATTCATTAAGAGTTTGTAACCTGCCATGTGTAAAACCTGTAGTTTTCAGGTTTTGACTATGACATCACTTTACACGTCTTCTCATGATATCAATATATTACCACCTTTGTATGAAAATTTTGTACAATCATATGCTCATACACGAGCATACATTATTTGAATCATTAGAACATTGAACATTTTATAGTATTTGGGAACTACTGAAAACATTTAATCAACAAACATTACATTATGATTATGAGTATTTAATCATAAGGACACAAGAACATTTGTATGACTACATTATATGAGAATACTACACCTTATTGATCATCACGTATGACTACATTATATGAGCATACGAGACTTTAAACAGTCATTTCTTTTGGGACTATTAAGTCACCTAAAACACTTAAACATATGCATACATCATTTAGGTTTATAAAAATCTAAACCCGTGATCACAATTTAATAACGGTTACCAAGAAGCTATTTTATGCTTTACTTATATATTCTATTCACCTTATAAACAATACTACGAGTCGACATAATCTACTCTTCATTACTAGACATACGATTATCAACTTTAACTCATTTTCTCAAGTGTCTTACAATTTAAATAAGATAAATTTGTATGTTATTTAAGTAAGACTATACTTTCACTAAAGACTCCAAAACTTAACCAAATCGAATTGGACTTGAACCTACTCATAGAATATCATACCTAGACTCCTAATAACCATACCAAAAAACTATAATCGAACCAAAACCTATCCTAGACACATTATGTTAGCCGAATACTACCTAGCTCACAACTAGACTAATTTTAAACTTTACCACCTTACCTTAAACTTAATCTAAACATGTACAACTTGGAATCATTAATGCTAACACTATTGGCTTACTCTTTGTCCCCTTACAACCCATAAATGCGACGGCTAGGAGTATTGGAAGGGGCAAAATGTACATCACTTCCATTTAAAACCTAGTACCTCTTATGTACTTTGAAGATCCCATGAACCTAGCCTATATCTTTCTCTCTCGTCGTGTATGCCACCCGAACCACACATACCATCTTTACTTGGATATTTAGCTATCTTAAGACTCACACTCCTCACTCACTTCACATTCATTTTCGGATCTATTGCATCCCATACACACGAAACATATAACCTACATCATTTACTACCAAATCATTGTCTCAAGATCATTTAGTGCTAGTCCACACCAAATCTTAGTGTTCAAGGCAAGCTAAGACCATCTTAGGTCACGTTTGGAGTATACCCGACGCATAGAGTTCATATAAACTTTAGATCTTGTTCATCCATCATCTTTTCCACAAAACAAGTAAGTATAAACCTCCATACCTCCATTTCAATTCTTTCTTACTCGTCACTACATATCATGCACTTAGGATCCTAGAAAACGAGGCTAGGGATGCATGCACACGTAAATGTAATACTAAAACTTGACTAGAAAAACCCACGGTTTAAAACTGTTTTAGAGTTAAATGAACCTAGATCTTAAACCTATGGAACCATGCCTTGGGGACACGAATGAAACTAGGCTATTGGAACTAGATGTAACACTAGTTAAGTAAGCAATAAGCCCAAACAAACAAACCATAAGTCTCGGGTTATTTATAAGTCGAGTATAGCCATTGATTTTATAAGCCCATTAAACTCAAAATAATGTGTAGGATTATAAGAGGACTTAATAGGGATCAAGTACATTAAATAAGCTACCCAAGATAAGACCATAAGCTTAGATAAGTCGAACCAAATAAGCCCAAGTCAAGGTTAGAAAATAAGCCGAACATAGTAAGCCCAAGTAGAAAAATTAGGATTAATTAGATGGATTAAATGAACATTTGCTAATAATTATCAAGCCCAAAATGAGTCTGTTACGCCCAAAAACCCAAACCGGACCCTTAATGGGCGAACCGAGCCCATTTAACACTAAACTTAATAATTAGAGACTTTTCATGCCATTTGTGACAAAAGGTGAAAGTATTAGTTAAAAATGTAACTTTATAAAACATGTATAGTTAATTCGAGGCTTTTGAAAAGTATAAGGACTAAAATTGCCATTTTCGAAAGTATAGGGTTATGCTTTGTTTTAGCCGAACCTTTAATAAACCACAAGGACTATAGTTGTCATTTTATAAACTTATAACAAGCCCTAAAATACTTTTTGTGCCTTAATAATTATTTTCGGGACTTGGAGGGTGTGTTTTGCCACTTTACCAAAGTTAACCAAGCCCTAGGGACTCGGTTTGTAATTATACAAAAATTATAAAAACCCTAGGGACCATGTTTGCCACATTTCGAAAGTGTTATGAGCCCTAGGGTCATTTTTTGAAAATAAACTTAACGAACAAGGACTAACGATGTGATACACTTAACGAACGAAACCCTAGGGATTAATTATGGGAATTATTATACTACAAGGGCTTGTGTGTAAATTTAAATAAATTAAAATATATTAATAAACTATTTTATTAATAAGTTAAATTTAGTCATTTTGATTATTGAATAAACTATTACGATTTATTTACGACTCTTTATAAACAAATGAATCATATTAATATATTTGGAACCTTAAGAAAATGTAATGGAATATATTATTTTCTTATAATTAATTAATTAAATAAAAATCTATTTATTTAAATTTATTACACTTTTGTTGAATGAACAATTTAAATATATTTTTAGAAACTAAAAATACATTACTGTCGACAACTCACTAAACAATAGTAACAAATTATTAATTCGTGATCATGCATTTCATCAACTACATTTATCTGTGCATTTTAATTGTGCATTTACTGAGTCATACATAAATTACTTAGGTCTTTCTACCACTTCATGATCATATTGAGCCAGCATACCCAGTGACTTCACTACTGCTTTATCGTGGAGGTGAGTTCATGGCTCCATCTTTACTGTTTTTATAATTGGGGGAGAAAACATATTAAAACATTATATATGCAAACATGCACAAACAACATCAACAAACAACAACTTATTGCCTATTGTTTGCCCCATTCTCGTGGACTGTAATAGTTAATAGTGTAGCGCGAAATGTTATGAATATATCTATCCGGGTATTGACAACACCCAACCTGCGTGACTTGCTATCACGAAACGCTTAGGCCAAGCAACAGGTTTATTTCATTGTCGGACTGAGGGAAACAACATCGGGTATGATCCATAATGGCGCATGAGCATCATGTCTAACTTCTATTACAGGGCAATAGGAACTTCTATAGTATTGGGTTGTGATTGTCCTACTATGATCGTGGTGTTTGGCATATCAATAATTTTATTATTAATTTAAACCTCTGAATTCACCAACCTCGTGTTGACCCCCACATTTTACTTTATATGTTTTCTCAAGAAAATAAACAGGTTCATGCATTGGATTCCAGCATCATAGGAAGCATCATGATTACCATCGGGCTGGGATATTCTTCAAATTTATAATAAATGTTGTTTTCAGACAAGATACTAAATGTGGACAATTTAATTCATGTAATATGTTTTCAAATGACTAATATGATCATTGCTCTATATACTGTGTGTTATGGATCCACCAAAGTAACACCCCACGTACTTTTTTGCTGCATTTGACCATAATGGGGTGTTACAGAATGGTATCAGAGCCAGGTTATAGAGAACCAGATCAGAAAAAAAAATTAAAATAATAAAAATTTAAACTGAACTATAACTAGAATTTTAAACCAATTAAATTAAAAGAAAAATTGATTTTTGGGGAACCCTTATAGTTAGGCATATAGCATATAGAGCATGCATATTATGTGAACTAACTTTACACTGATTTATAACCTCTGAGTTATTACCTAGTATCTACACAAACCTTTAACGAGCATAGTTAAAAGACATAAACCGCATCGCATATGCATTTTGAAAACTTTTTGAATTGTGTAAGCTAATACTTACCCGACTTTGAAATGCTATTACTTTTAGATATCATGAAGACACCTACTATTGTGACTACTTTCGAGGAGCTCATGAATCCTACCATCGCACCTCTATCGCCGACATCAATACTTGACGGACATGTATCCGACACCAAGTCCAGAGATCACCAGACGGACGGAGTTATCATACTTTCATAATCTCCTACCCCATCACCACCTGCTATGCCTATTTCTCCTACTTCACCTCTACTCGTTGTACCTGCGTCTCCACCTAGAGAGGTAGATTGGGTTGTACCTACTCTACCACCCTTACCACCACTTTCTACACTCCATTGTTATCCCACCAGGGCCTTGCCACCTCGCAAGAGGAGGCGTGAATCTACCCCTGTCTCGACTTTCGAGGTAGGAGAGGGTTCAAGAGCCAGTTAGGCTAGACTTGACGCTCTACAGGTACAGGTTGACACACTTGTATCCCGACAGGCACAGGATATTGCACTTATCCATGCCTTACTACATGCGGACCAGTAAGGATGTAACACCCCACTTGGATAAATGGACCGTTACGTGTATTTATGGCGTGTCATCAAAGCATGCAAGGCAATGTATTAAACATTAACTGACCAAACGGAAATACCGGAATCAAACATCGGTAGTCCAACAAGCCCAAAATATAGAGATTAAGTACGGAAAGGAAAAGGACGAAACAGTGTCCAAACAACCAAAGTAAAGTAACGTAATGTATGCATAAAAATAAAGGAGTCTGGATAGCTCCCATCCAAATACACGTACTCTCTTAGAAGTCCTAAGATCGTCCCTGTGTACCTGCCGTTTGGAACATGAAAGGAAACTACGGCTGAGCATAACGCTCAGTGAACGGATATAGCATGATAAGAATGTACAGAAAGGTAATGCAATAGAAGTCAATAATGAAGCTATAAGACTGATATGTGACATGTGGTATAACCTTGCATAACATCTGTAAAACCTGGTTCATAAAACTGATACTGAAATATAACTTTTAAATTCTGAAAACATGCATTTACTGTATTTTATTTGCCAGAGCTTATATAGGTCACGTGCTGTAACAACCGTGCATGAATAACTGGAGGGGTGACCTCGTCATGCTGTAGAGGGGTGACCTCTAAATAACTGTGCTGGGTGGAGGGATCAGCTCCAATGTGAAGGATGTAGAGCACACACCACATTCACCCTGATAACTTGTAACACATATAAGCCTAGGATGCATCCATACGCCCCACTAAAACATACATATAAAAATGGCCAACTGAACATGAGTGGGACGATGCAGGATATCACTCTCCTGCATGTGAGTCACGACACCGGTGCCTCTAGTGTCGTGGTTACGGTACCTCCGTAACTAGTACATGAACTGGTCGTGCTTGTATATAACGCTCAGGCAATTCCATTTAGTTATTAACATGATTACTGATAAATTAAACATATACTGGGGAAAACATTTGGCGGAAGACGGGGAATCCTAATCATGCATAGAAGGGAAGTCCTTACTGAAAGGACGGGAAATCCGTACCTCTAGTCCAGTACCGACTGAAAGGAAGACTGAACGAATACTACTCGGGCTTCACGCGTGCTACATAATTACAAGACGCGAGTAAGTTAACTGGTATCCGTTATCAAATTTTCTGGTCTTATTGGTTTCTTATATTTATTTCAGATATTCTATACGTATAATTACGGCTATACCCGACCATTAAAATAATTTATTTTAATGTATTAACGTTATACTAATGGTTACGTATAATGTATATCTGTCGGTAATTAATTTCATAATAAATATTTCGCTAATATAAGCACGTTCTTAATTTGTTTAATTCGTTTTCCCAAACTATACCCTTTTATATTTTTATAAAACCAGTTTATATTTAACTTACTAAATGCATTTTAAAACGTTTATTTCAAGTAAACTCATAAAAAGAAATGAGATTTAACAGTCCCAAACGCACTCTTAACTGTTTTAAACCGGTTGCCAAACAGCCCGTTACCCCTGTAGCCAAACAGCCCTATTTCCTGTTTAAAACCCACTGCCAAACACCCCGTTAGTGTAAACCCCAAACCAAACCCTAATGATTTGCGGCTGGTTGTGCAGTCAATCACCGAGAGTCTTTTGACTCTCGGTTTGTGTGCCAAACAACATAACAACATCCCGACATACAGCCCAAATCATAATATTCATAAAACACGTTTAAAACTCAAATGAATCGGATTAAAAGAACTAAATAGAACGAATTAGGGTTTATGCAAGCTTACAAATCGTTTAGGGTTTTTAGATAGCAACCCTCGTCTTTCTTGATTTCTGGATTAAACACACTATCAAACTTCTTGTTTCTTGGTTTGGGTCGCGGCAGGGAAGAAGAGAGCACAAGGAAAAGATATGCGGCTGCTTGTTTTGATTTTAGGGTTTCTTATGTGTGTGTTTTGTGTCGGCATAGAAAATAAAAAGGATACTCTCCCGTCTGTTTTATTTCCTTCACACGGGCTTGGCCCAGTTCACGAGTTGCGGCGCAAGACATATGCGTTGCGGCGCAACAGATGAAGGGGCTACGGATCATAGTGCTGCGGATCATGAGTTGCGGCGCAAGACACGTGAGTTGCGGCGCAATATATGCTGCTGGCAATTATCCCGCGTAAAGTAATAATAAACCGCGTATTTATAAATCGAGAATTTAAAATACGGGTTTTACAATTCTTCCCCTCTAAAAGAAATAATTCGTCCCCGAATTAAAATGCGGCGTACTGGGTTTTACAATTCTTCTCCTCTAAAAGAAAAATTCGTCCCCGAATTACAAGGTATTTAAGCTGACTGAAGTAAAGGCTGAAATGCTGATAAATTGAACGACATAAAAGCTGAAAGGACATACCCGAATCAAAACTGAAAGTGAGGATAAGAAGTCCGTATAGACTCCTCTGTTTCCCAAGTGGCCTCCCGCTCGGTATGGTTCCTCCACAGGATTTTGACGAAAGGAATGGTCTTCCTTCTCATAACTCGATCCTGGCGATCTAAAACTGCTTCGGGTTCCTCAATATAGGATAAATCCTCCCGAATCTGGTCGAGTGGATAATTTACTTTGTGAAGTTCATGATAGTTGTACCCCCTGAGTAGTGATACATGAAACACGTTGTGGACGTGTGAAAGCTGAGGCGGCAGCGCCAACCGATACGATACTTCCCCGACGCGTTCTAGGATTTCAAATGGTCCGATGTAGCGAGGGCTAAGTTTGCCTTTGAGGCCGAAACGTCTGACACCGCGTGCGGGTGATACCTTGAGGAACACACGATCTCCAGTCTGAAATGATAGATCTCTGCGATGTCTGTCGGCGTAACTCTTCTGGCGAGTACGCGCTTCTTGCAGTTTTGCCCTAGCGATGGCGACCTTTTCATTGGTCATTTCTATCAATTCTGGTCCCTCAATCAAACGTTCCCCAACCTGATCCCAACAAATAGGAGCACGGCATTTCCTGCCGTATAACATCTCGAATGGAGCACGCTTGATACTAGCATGCCAACTGTTGTTGTAGGCAAACTCGACCAAACAAATATAGTCATCCCAGTGTCCTGTCCATTCTAATGCACAGGCGCGTAGCATGTCCTCCAAGGTCTGGATAGTACGCTCTGACTGACCGTCCGTCTGTGGATGGAAAGCTGTGCTGAGCTTGAGCCTAGTTCCCCAAGCTTTATGCAAGCCTCTCCAGAAATGAGAAGTAAACCGTGGATCTCTATCTGATATAATTTCGGAGGGTGTACCATGTAACCGTACAATCTCCTCGGTGAATAGTTTCGCCAATTTACTGACTGCGAAATCTTTACGAATAGGAATGAAATGTGCTGACTTGGTCAAGCGGTCGACAATGACCCAGATTGCATCATGTCGCCGCTGAGTCTGTGGTAAACCGGTAACAAAGTCCATAGAAATCTTGTCCCATTTCCACATTGGAATTTCTAATGGCTGAAGTAACCCGCTGGTACGCTGATGTTCTATCTTAACCTGCTGGCAGGTCAGACATTTGGAAACGAAGGTGGCGACATCTTGCTTCATTCCGCTCCACCAAAAATGCTGCTTAAGATCATGGTACATCTTAGTGGAACCTGGATGAATGGAGAACGGAGAGCTGTGAGCCTCAGTCATCAAGGCTTCTCTAAGAGCAGGATCTTCTGGAACGCAGAGTTTGGTACCCTGCCATACAATACCGTCGTCATCGATGCGAAATTCGGTCTGACGGTCAATGTTCTGGACAATCGCCCAGATTTCACCATCATCCTTTTGTGCGGCTTTAATCCTAGAGAGTAAATCTGGTTCTACTCTCAAACTAGCCCAGTATCCCCTTTGTCCGCGCACTAAGAGCTCAATATCATACTGCTCTAAATCCCGAATAATTTCTTCCTGAACTTTGATGCCATTTACCATACCTGACTTTCTGCTAAGGGCATCTGCCACGACATTTGCTTTACCTGGGTGATACTGGATGTTAGTGTCATAGTCTTTCAGCAGTTCTAACCATCGCCGCTGTCTCATGTTCAGCTCTCGCTGTGTAAATATATACTTGAGACTTTTGTGATCGGTGAAGATATCACACGACTCACCGTATAAATAATGCCTCCAGATTTTAAGGGCGAAGACGACTGCTGCGAGCTCTAGATCATGAGTAGGATAATTTTTCTCATACGGCTTTAGTTGACGCGAAGCATAAGCGATGACTTTCCCATGCTGCATAAGAACACAGCCTAAGCCTTTTCCCGATGCGTCGCTGTATATCTGATAACCACCTGTACCGGATGGGAGAGTAAGTATCGGTGCTGAGATCAATCGATGCTTGAGTTCCTCGAAACTCTTTTCTCTCTCCTCGGTCCATATAAACTTCTCGCCTTTTCGCATAAGTTGGGTTAATGGTAACGCTAAGCGTGAGAAGTTTTCCACAAACCTGCGGTAGTAACCTGCCAACCCAAGAAAACTACGTATCTCTGTGACAGACGTCGGTCTTGGCCATTTGGTGATAGCCTCCACCTTTGCAGGATCCATGGTGATTCCGTCCGCAGACACAATATGACCTAGAAACGCCACTGTATTCAGCCAAAATTCGCACTTCGAAAATTTAGCGTATAGCTTTTCTTGTCTGAGAATCTGCAAAACTGTACGGAGATGATTCTCATGTTCCTCTTTGGATTTGGAGAAAATAAGGATATCATCGATGAATACGATCACAAACTTGTCTAAAAATTCGTGGAAGACCCTGTTCATTAAGTCCATAAATACTGCGGGCGCATTCGTGAGACCGAATGGCATGACAACAAACTCGTAATGACCGTACCTCGTGCGAAAAGCAGTTTTGGATATATCCTGTTCTTTTACACGTAACTGATGGTAACCTGACCGTAGATCGATTTTTGAGAAGTGCTTAGCACCCTGAAGTTGGTCGAATAAATCGTCAATACGAGGAAGTGGATAACGGTTACGAATAGTGAGCTTATTCAACTCACGGTAGTCAATACACAAACGCATACTACCATCCTTCTTCTTGACAAACAAAACTGGAGCGCCCCAAGGTGACACGCTTGGACGGATGAAACCCCTTTCGAGAAGTTCCTGAAGTTGATCCTTCAGTTCCTTAAGCTCTACAGGAGCCATACGGTAAGGAGCTTTAGATACTGGTTCTGCACCTGGAACGAGATCGATACCAAATTCTACCTCTCGTATGGGAGGTAAACCTGGAAGTTCCTCTGGAAAAACATCCGGAAAATCTGACACAACTGGCTGATCATGAATCGAAGGTGTTTCAGAAGTCGGGTCATGGACTGTAGCTAGGAAACCCTCGCAACCATGATATAGTAAGGTACGAGCCTGTAAAGCTGAAATGATCTGAACATGTTTTCCTGGTAGGAAGCCTCGGTGAATATACTCTGGTGTCTGGACATCACCAAAGATAACCTGGTGAGCATGGCAATCTATGGTGGCATGATGAACCGATAACCAATCCATACCCAGAATAATATCGAACTCACACATATCCAAAGGAAGAGCACTGACTGGACGGATTTTATCATCAAACTCAAGAGGGAGATCCTTATATACTTGGGTAATGAGTACAGAGTCTCGCATGGGGGTAGATATACTAAGTGCACTGTCCAGTGGCGTAGGGGTCATGTTTATTCTAACCGCATATGAAGTAGATATAACCGAGTGCGTGGCGCCTGTATCGAAAAGCACGCATGCAGACTGTCCGTGTATAAACAAAATGCCAGTAATAGTACCTGTGGTCTTATTTGCTTGTTCACGGGTAGTAGTGTAGACACGACCGGTGGTTGGTGGTATCGGTGGTGGCGGAGGTAACATCTGAGGAGTCTGGCCTGAGGTACCGGCAACATCCCCGCTCTTGCAATCCCTCTTCAAATGGCCGGGCTGACCATACTGGTAGCAATTACCCGAACCACGACGACAAGGTCCCGAGTGTTTCTTCCCACACGTGATGCAAGTGGGGTAAGTAAACCCGGTGGAAGTAGCTCTGGTTTGCTGAGCACCTGATTTATGATGATATATACGTGTCACGATTCTGATAACTTAACTGAAGCAAGGCTGACTGACTAAAATTTAAAATTACCAGAATTTGCCGGTCGGGCAACCTGTTGACCCCTGTTGTTTTGGTCACGCCCCTGTCCAGCATCTCTGTTGGAATTTACAAATAAATTTTAGATCTGTTTTACACGATAGCTTAGTATTCTTGGAGCTTAAAGGCTCACCTGTAGCTGCCAGAGGAGTTGGAACTACCGCGGTAATTATCACCGCCGTTCCTCCTATCTGACCGATTACGGTCATATGACTGACCGTGGTTCCTGTAGTTCTGATGCGGAGTAGCCGATTGGGATCGGTCTCCTCCTCTGTGTCTGCAAG
This sequence comes from Glebionis coronaria, assembly GCA_025667525.1. Taxonomy (NCBI): domain Eukaryota; kingdom Viridiplantae; phylum Streptophyta; class Magnoliopsida; order Asterales; family Asteraceae; genus Glebionis; species Glebionis coronaria. The sequence goes on from CM046882.1 coordinate 469,368,414, forward strand.
ATTTTAATAACATATAAGTTGCCAAGCAATAATGGCTAAAATGTTTAAGTCTGTTGGGTGAGATGTACCTCTTCTCCGGGCGCTCTAAATTCTCGAGCTCGTCCCTCTCAAAAAGCATCTCGATGTCCCGAGCTGCATTAGCTACTTGTGACACATTAGTGAATGTGGCACTCATCAATCTATCTGCAGTCCTGGTGTGAAGAGCCCAGCGAAATTGCTTCACTTGCTCCTCTACGGTACCCGCAGCCTCCCCCAAGAATCCAGCCATCCTGAGGTATCGGTGCATGAACTCGATACTGTTCTCGCCATTATTCTGACGAATAACGTGAAAGTCCCTCTTCATCTTATCTTGCTCCGCATGCGGGAAAAACTGGTCATAGAACATCCCGCCTACTCAGACCACAATATTGTCCGCTTTACCCGCAGGCTCACGGCTTTGCTTTGTGGCCCTCTTGTATGTACTTCCCGGCTGGTCACCCAACCTAGTACTACTCTGACATGAGCACGCTTAACTGCCAGTTCCTAAGAACCCCACTTGCAGTAGACCACAAAACGCGTTGTGTCATGAGAAGGCGACTATTATCTTATGAACCATGGATCTCTCCTGGCCACAGCCGATGTGGGATTTGCCTGGGGTGTCACAATCGCCCCCCCTTCAGGACTCATCGTCCTCGATGAGGTTTGCCCCACCATCCCGAACGGCTCAGGAGTGTCTCTGATACCACTTGTAACATCCCGCCTACTCAGACCACAATATTGTCCGCTTTACCCGCAGGCTCACGGCTTTGCTTTGTGGCCCTCTTGTATGTACTTCCCGGCTGGTCACCCAACCTAGTACTACTCTGACATGAGCACGCTTAACTGCCAGTTCCTAAGAACCCCACTTGCAGTAGACCACAAAACGCGTTGTGTCATGAGAAGGCGACTATTATCTTATGAACCATGGATCTCTCCTGGCCACAGCCGATGTGGGATTTGCCTGGGGTGTCACAAAGGACGTGCTATATTTTTAGGAGAGATTTAACTCTCTCTACTGGACAGTGGTTGCTGAGTCACATGCTACTCAGAGTTCTTGGGCGACAGCCCAGGATACCATACAATGACTTCTTGATGAGACTTCTTACCTCCGATACCGTTTAGCATCACTAGAGGGTCATCAGTACGAGACCCAGACTGCTGTACTCACTTAGGAGGAGACCTTCAGAATCTTCATCGACCTTGCAGAGATTCGTCATCAGAGGATTACTGCTGAGACGGATTATCTTCGGAGTGCTGACACCGCACACCAGATGCAGTTACTAGAGACTATGAGACTTTCCCGAGAGACCAGGAGAGCCATGATCGACATGCATGATGCTCATGCACTCATACCACTAGCCGGACCAGCCGCACCTGCAGATAGTTACACTAGTATAGGATAGATATCTTTGTATATCATGTCAAGCATTGAGTTGCATCTCAACTCGCATGATTTAGGACTTTTGTACTTGTATTTCGTTTCAGTTGTATCTCTATCATTAGCAGCTAACCGTAGTAGGTAGGTTATCTTTTGTTGTACTACAAACATATGTACCACTATTTCAGACAGGCTTGTTGTATCCCTGTCTTAGATTTGTTGTACTTGTATTATATTGTTGTTCACCAGAAATGACATGTTATCATCTACTTATTTGCTTGTATTTATATTATTATGAACTCTTGACAGGTTATCCAACTTGTTATGAATTTTATGCATACACATTTTCCATGCAATTTAATATAACCATCTTATTGATCAACTAATAAATCTCATCCTTATGTATTATAGAAAAATGTCACAAAGAGTTACTCGACAGAATCTCGAAGCTGCCCCCCTACAGCGACTATTTCAGAAGCACAACTTAGAGTGCTTATCGGTCAAGGCATCGTTGACGCTCTAGTCGCCAGGGAAACGCATCCTAGCGGGAACCAAGGCGACAACCAAAACTCCAATGCTAGAGATCGAGTTGCCAGAGGGTGTACTTACCCTGTCTTCCTAAAATGCAAGCCCAGCTACTTCAAGGGCAAGGAAGGGGTAGTTGAGCTCATGCAATGGTTCGAGAGAACCGAGACTGTGTTCTGTATTAGTGATTGTACGGAAGAAAACAAGGTAAAATTTGCCACCTGTACTCTTTTGGAACGTGCTCTCACATGGTGGAACTCACTGGTTGCTACCCTTGGGCATGATGAAGCCTATGGGATGACTTGGTCTGCATTGAAAGAAAACTTACCTTAAAATACTGTCCTCGCGGTGAAATCAAGAAACTAGAGATTGACTTGTGGAATCTCAAATGCACAAACCATGACATCACGACCTACAATAAGAAATTTCAGGAATTGACTTTGATGTGTACCCAAATGTTCCCTGAAGTGAAAGATAAGATAGAGAAGTACGTTAGTGGACTTCCAGGTTCTATTCATGACAATGTACTCGCATCCCGACCCACTACGGTCGAGAGTGCCATTGAGTTTGCCACATAATTGATGGACAAACGGGGACGTGATCACTTACTTAGGCAGTCAGAGTACAAGAGGAAAGCTGATGAGAACTACCGTAATCATCACCAGGCCCAGCAACCAAAGAGACAAAGCTTAGGTCAGGTCTGTACTGCTGTTTCCTCAAGACCGCCTCCATATGTAGGTAACAAACCAAAATGTTCCAAGTGTAATTTCTATCACTACCCTAATGCTGAATGCCGAAGGCCCGGACAAAGCAACACACATGCCCCGACCAACAGGAACAACTCCAGTACCAACTACATGCCCAATAATGGCAACGGTCATAACTTCCATGGAAGTGGACAGCGGGGAAACCGCCAGCACACTGGCAGTATCACATATGGTACGTAGAGAAGTTCGTTGCTATGGTTGCGGAGAGATCGGACACATCAAACTCGGGTGCCCAAAGCGATCAGTTAAGAACGAGAGCGGAGGAGGAGCACCATCCAGAGTTTATGTTGTAGGAGATGCCAGAACCAACCCCGACTCCAATGTAGTTACTGGTACGTTTCTTCTGAACAATCGTTATGTAACTATTTTGTTTGATACGGGAGTTGATAGGAATTTCATATCCACAGAGTTTAGTAGTTTACTAGACCTCACTCCTACACAGCTAGACGACTGTTACAGAGTCGAATTAGCAGACGGTAAAATCATCGAGACTAATACTATTCTAAGAGGTTGTACCTTAAACCTTCTAAATCATCCATTCGACACTCATTTAATACCCGTAAATCTGGGTAGTTTTGACGTCATTATTGGTATGGACTGGTTGGCAAGGTATCATGCGACCATTGTGTGTGACGAAAATCTAGTCCGTATACCATGGGGAAATGGAAATCTAATTGTCCGAGGAGAAGGAAATTCGGATAGAACTGACACCAGACTAAGTGTTATCTCATGCACCAAAGTCCAGAAGTATTTACTAAAGGGATGTCCCATCTTTTCAGCACATATTTCGAAGACAGACAAAGAATATGAACCAGAGAAGAAACTGTTAATGCAATGATGCCTAAAAACGTTACTTGCATTTTTCGGTCTCGCTTTGTTTTGATTACGACAATATGTAAAAACACGCATTTACGAAAACAAAGAAAAAACGAATTCTTGAGTTCAAGTATTTTTCATTTTAACCATTATCACTTAAGGTATGAACAAACAAGTAATTATACTAATTAAGTGATCAAGGATTTAATCTTTTCTTAAAACTCACTTTTTATTAAGTGTGACAAAGTTTTATTATTAAAATTTCTTTTTAAATTTTTTTTATTAAATTAATTATTTGAAAGTTTGAAATTTGAAAATGGCATATTCTATCTTGGTTTGGAATATCCTTTCAAGATATTTTAATCCCTAGATTTTATCCAACCCACTAAAAGACAAAAGGGAGCGGACTCTACGCTGTCGGTTCCTTAGCGCCTACGGCGGTTCCTTATCGATAAGGAACCGCGGGCTGCAATAAAGAACCACGGGCAGATATAGCCGTTGGACATTTGTCTTATAAACAGTGGACCATTCTCAGACTTTCAATCTACCTCTTTTGCACATAAACTTTCAGATTCTTACATACTTCTTAAATCACTCAAATCCTTGATAATTTGTTTGATTACTACTTGTTTAGAAGTGAATCCTTCTCCTCCTATCTTTTCCTCTCAAAGTGCAAAGAGAAGAACACTATCATTGTAAGTGTTGTGTCTACCTCAAAGATCCATTGAAGATCCAAACTTATTTATTCATTGTTATGTCATTATTGTGAAGATCCAAGTAGTTGTGTCTATTTGGAAGTTGTGTATGTATTAGGGTTAATACTTAGTCCTCAAAGTATATTGGTGTAGATTGGTCCTAGCTAAGATTAGGGCTCGACTTTTAGCTTAGAGTCGGAAATTGGTTAAGCGACGTTGTGTACGGTTTCTCCACCTTAAGGAGCTTGTTGATTAGTGAAATCTCGAGTAAGGAGTACTCGAGGAGTGGAGTAGGAACGAGGAGTGAGCTTCGTTTCCGAACCACTATAAATCCTTGGTGTTTGGTTTGATCTTTCCTTCCCTTATCTCTTTACATTCATTATTTTTTATACTTGTGATTATTAGTTAGTTGCACTATACCTTGTTCATATTGTGTATAAGAAGGTTTCACATAAATACTCAAGCTTAAGTTTTTGAAAAAGGATTTTTAAAACCAAACTTTAACAAGCAAATTTAAGAAACTATTCAACCCCCCCCCCTTCTAGTTTCTACAATTGGTATTAGAGCGTGGTTGCTTAAGAATTTTTAAAATATATTATATTTTAAAACTTGAATCGATCTATGGATTCCAACAAGTATCTAGAAGGGCAATCCATGCAAAGACCACCTCGTTTTGAAACCGATAGTTTTATTTATTGGAAAAATTGGTTTGAGACTTATGTGAAATCAAAAGATTTAGATCTTTGGCATGTTATTACCAATGGTGACTTTTTTCCATTTCAATATAATGAAGTTTCTAAAAGTAAGGAGATAGTTACTTTTGATAAAGCTAATGATGATACTAAAAGAAAACTTGCTAAAAATAATGAGGCTAAAATGGTGATTTATAATGCTTTACTAAAGAAAGAGTACGAAAGGATTTTTATGTTGAAACCGCCAAAGACATTTGGAATACTCTTTTAGTAACCCATCAAGGTAATAGCCAAATCAAAGAAAGTAAAATCGATCTTCTTGTTCAACAATATGAACAGTTTGTCATCTTAGAAGATGTAACCATAGATAGTGCATTTGCTAGATTTAACGCTATTATTACTAGTCTAAAAGCACTTGATGAAGGTTTTTCTAGCAAGAACAATGTTAGGAAGTTTCTTAGGGCGTTGCATCCCAAATGGAGAGCTAAAGTCACAGCGATTGAAGAATCAAAGGATCTCTGATATGAGCACAATTACTCATATCATTTGTATCGAATAATAATCAATAAATGCATAAAATGAATGAATATTGCATTGTATATGTGTTTTTCTTGTTTCATGTGTGTAGGTACCACAGTTTACGAAAACCGGCAAAATCGACACGAGTTTGAAGAAAAGATCGGGAAGCCAAAAATCAAGTCGTATTTTAGAGGATTTAATATTAATAAAGTTATTGGGCCTTTGTGGGACCCACATTAGCTTATTGGGCTTGAAAGCCCATTTATGGGATGGAAAGTCATGTATTTCACCAAAAGCCCAACATGGCCCATATACCAACATTAATAAACGGATTGAAAGTTACTTGGCTTTGAAAATGTAGTAATGGACTCCAAGCCCATCACCAATTTACTAGACGTGGGGTGTTTTGGGTTTCAAAAAGGTCCATTAGGTTATCATAACTATGGACGGTTAAAAGTTTTTATTTAAGTGAAAAGTTTTTTTTCTCTCACTTGGTCAAACGTAAACTTACCAAACCACACACTTTCTCTCATATTCGATACAAACTAGAACAAACAAAGTCATCCTTTCACCCCAAACCCTAATAATCAAATTAGGGATTTTCTTTCTACAAGCAAGTATATCACACGCGCTGGAAATTAAACCCCAAGTTTATAGGAGCTTGAAGGTGCCCCAATCAGATCCACGTGGCCTCCCCATCTGTCACAGCTTTGATTGTGATTGGTGGAAACACCTCACCTTCCATCATCTACCAATAAAGATAAGCCACGTCATCCTGAAACTAGCACAACAAGCACACATGGATTGCCACCTTGGAAATCCGTGTAATGAAAGAAGATTTTCCACCATAAGATCAAGAAGAAGAAAGAGAGAGATGAAATCAAGGGACAAGAATGAAGATGCTCATCAACAACCTCCTCAGCAAGGCTAGGGGTTTGCCTATAAAAACCCCCAATTATGTAATTTTTCATTATTCCAATGTTCCTTTAAAGTTATAATGTTAAAATAGATTTAGGAATATTTATATTTTCTTTTTAATAGTTTTGTAATGATTTATTGATTAATAAAAGTTAATTTTGAATTAAATCTGTGTTGAATTTATTCACTGTTAAAATTTTATTCAGTTTCATCCTACTATCTAAATTGATATTATAAGAATGTTAGTTGATTAAAGTTAATTAAATAGCTTTAATTAATTAATAAAAGTGAAATTGGAACAAATTCTATCCCCACTGGATAGATTAGATAAAACTGTGATTGAATGAAAATGGTTCGGTTCGTTTAATGAGTCTGGTTCGAGAAGGGTGTGTTTGGTTCGAAGGTGGTGTTGATTCAGGTTAAAAGGCCAGCTCACCGCTGCGCCTCTTCAACAAAGGTTTTCTCCAACAGATTAAACTCGTTTTACTTTTTATGTTATTTATGATTTTAGTTTAATTCGTTTTAAGTTGTTCAATGTATTGAATGTCTAGATGGATTAGGTTCGAATGATTATACTTAGTTGATAATGTGTTTATGAATCTGTTGATAATTGTTTTTGATAACTGATAGTTTGATTTACCTGATTAGTTTGGGGGTAGTTTTGATATTTTGCTAATCAGTCTCAGCTTATACAATTTAGGTAAATCTGAGTGTGTGATATGGTTACGGATAATTAATATGTTATTTCATCTGCGTAGAAGTTCTATCTGGTTGAAATTATTGAGTGCTTGTTGATTTTTGTTGCTGTTTTAATAGAAAAACTTCGTCTGCTAATGTAGTCTGTTATGATGTGATTTTCTACTGATAAAAATTTCATAGTTTTATTTAGGTATGTTTGATAAGTTTTAACTGATAAGTTTATAAAAATATTTCACATTCATGTTTTAACATCTGATTGTATGAGTTGAGTGCCTGCTTAGTTTTATTTTAAGTTGTTTACTACTGATTATTTGAATGTGATTTTACTGAAGTTTTAACTGTTTTGATGTGTGCATAACTTTAACTGAGTTCTTCTATTCGATTGAATTAGCTATCTATATTCATCATTTACCAAAAATGAATTGTTTGGGTACTGATACTTTGTAATATGTTATAATTTATCAATCCAAATTAATATCACCAGTTAAGTCACCCTTGTGACTTTGATTTTCTAGTTTCTAGTCCAAAAAAAATAATATCTCCAAAATTATCCATCACTGGACTTGAACTCGTGACCTCCTGGTCATAGGGCCAATGTGCTAACCAACTTGTCTAGTTACCTGTTTGTGTTTAATTAATGTCTGAGTAATTAATATAGTTTTGATAGATCTAACTGTCAGCCTTTTAGTTTTATTTTTATACATAGTTTTCATTTATAAAATTTATAATCATTTGTTAACGTTAATTTTATAAAGTTTAAAAAAATAAATAAATAAAAATATTTTATTACTTTTTAAAAATTTAAATAGTTTTAAAATAGATTTTTAAGTGTACTTATTAGAAAATTAAATTGTTTTGTTAAATTTTGTTTTTAATTAATTTGGTTCTAAATAAGAATAGGTTTAAATAGATTTTGTTAATTAAAAAGTAAAAGTAATTTTTATAATAGATTAATTAGTTTATAATTTTTAATAGTTTTAAAAAATTGTTTTTAATTAAATAGATTAATTTTAAATAGTTTTTTAAATAGATTATTAATCTTAAATAGTTTAAATTTTATACATATTTAATAATTATCTTTTAGAAATTAATTGGTGAACGATTCATGCACTTTAGGATTTAAAATTGTAGGATTAATATTAGATTAAAAAAGCGAAACCCAATTCAAATCAATTGTCCAAATTAAAACAAACGTCTCAAATTCATAAGATCCTTATGTTCAACGAACTTGGATCGCTCACGTGTTTAATTGAATTCGTCTTTGGCTTATTTATGGATTATTACCTTTTCCTAAGGGTAATTTCCTAAATTTGCTCTATAACGTATCTAATTAAAATACATCGACATTTTTACAACACATCAATCTCGCCAAATTATCACTCGATGAACTCATTGGTAACTTGAAGGTTCATGAGATGATAATTTTGAAGGACTCAGAAATGGTGAAAACTAAGAGTGAAAGAAAGTCTCTTGCACTCAAAGCCAAGAAGGCACAAAGTGATCATGAAAGTTCCTCGGATAGTGATGAGGAGTTTTCTTTGGCGGTTAGAGACTTTAAGAAGTTCTTCAAAAGACGAGGTCAATACGTGAGGCAACCAAACAACGATAAGAAACCCTTCTCTAAAAACCGATTTGCCAAAGACGATAAAGGTGATAGGAAATGCTTTAGATGTGGTGATCCAAATCATTTCATTGGTGATTGTCCTAAGCCTTCACGTGACAAGAACCACACGACGTTCGTTGGAGGTTCATAGAGCGATAGCGGTGAAGATGTTGATGACAACCCCAAAGATGAGAAGTGTCTCATGGCTCACACTTCTAAAGAGGTACTTTCTGAAACCGAGTATTATAGCAATAATAGTTCTTCTCAAGATGATTAGAAGGCCAATATAATAACTTGCATAAGCTTAGTCTAAAATTTATTGAAAAGAACAAAGTGCTAAAATCAACTAGAACTAAGCTTGAAAACGAGATTAGTGAGCTAAAAGATAAATTAGCTAAGATTGAGAAAATAAAGAAATAGACCTAGGATGCTTAAAATGTGAAAACCTTCGGCTTGAAAATGAAAACCTTAAGAGCACCTCCATTAGACTTGAAAAGTTCATGAGAGGTACTAATGCTCTTGATGATATGTTAAACAAACAAATTCATTCCGGTTAGGATATAACACTAATGAAGCATCAACTAGTGAACCAAAACAAGTTAGGTTTTCAGAAAAACAGTCCCCTGTATGCGGTGATCCAATATATGGGGCGGTTCCTTATCGCTATGGAACCACCGATGGAGCTATGGAACCGCGTCCAGAAGAAGAGTTTTGTGAAAATCCTGAATTTTCTGAAAAGTCAATTTTAGGTGAAGGACCAAAACATATTCTTATTAACAAGGTCAAAGTACCTATAATCGAAAATCCTACTCTGTATAAATTCTACAAGCCCTTGAGTAAACCTCTAATGGGAACTAGAAACTTATCTAGACAAACATCTACTCTTCCAAGAGTACGAAACGAATCTAAACCTAGAAGTAGAACACCTACGCCAAAAAGAGATGATCAAGCTAAACCACGACCTAGGAGTAAAACCCCAACACCTAGGAGGAATAATAATAATACTAGATCAAGATCAAAAACACCTAGGAGAAACTATGGTCAAAATGGCCATATGAATTGGAATAATTTTCAACAACAATACTTTTTCCCATGAGGAATGTCTCCTTCATTCATGCATCCCAACCAAATGCAAGGGATGTTTGGAACTAACAATTTTGGACCCATGAGATATTGGGGACCAAATATTTGATCTTGTGTGTTGTTACCTAGATATGCTTAGGAATAGATCTAGAGCCCGACGAGTGGATTAAGGATAGTGGTTGTTCTAAACACATGACGGGTAATCGAAGTTTGTTCTCACACTACAAAGCATATGATGGAGGTAACGTTACATTCGCTAGTAATAGACGTGGTAATATCATTGGCAAAGGTACGACCTCTCTTGATTCTATGACTATAGAAAACGTAGAGCACGTAGACAACTTAGGTTTTAACCTTCTAAGTATAGGTCAAATTTGTGACAATAAGTGTAAGGTCATCTTTCGGAATATGACAGTGAAATCGTAAAAAATAGAAAAGTCATTGGAAAAGGTGTTAGAAAGCATGGGCTTTATGTCATGAAGGTTAATAGGAAGTCAAAGAACAAATTATGTCTAGCGACTTTAAATGATAGTTCTACTCTTTGGCATATGATATTAGGTCACGCTAATATGCGTTTAATTCAATCTTTAGTCTCTAAGGAGTTGGTAAGACATCTCCCCAAGATGAATTTTGATAGTCACTTTTGTGATTCTTGCAAAATTGGGAAGCAAGTTCACTCAAGTCACAAAGCCAAGAATTTGGTTTCGACCTCTCGGTGTTTAGAGCTCTTACATATGGATCTCTTTGGACCTTCCGCCATACGGAGTTATGGAGGTAACCTTTATACCCTAGTTATAGTTGACGACTACTCTAGATTCACTTGGACTAGATTTTTGGCGTCTAAGAATGAAGCTTTCGATCACTTCGAAACCTTTAGTCAAAGAATTCAAAATCAACTAGGATGTTCAATTGTCTCTATTAGGACGGATCATGGTAGGGAATTTGATAATGAAGTGCAATTTGGTGCCTTTTTTGAAGCTCATGGTATTACCCATAACTTCTCGGCTCCTAGCACTCCACAATCAAATGGAGTAGTTGAAAGGAAGAATAGGACCATCTAAGAGATGAGTAGGACGATGTTAAATGAGCAATCTTTGCCTCAAAAAATTTGGTGCAATGTCGTGGACACATCGACTTACATTCTCAACCGGATTCTTATTCGACCTTTTCTAGGAATGACCCCTTATGAGATTCTTAAAGGTAAGAAGCTCTCATTGGAATACTTTAAGGTGCTTGGAAGCAAGTGCTTCATTCTCAACACCAAAGATTACCTTACTAAGTTTGACCCAAAGTCTTACGAAGGTATCTTTTTAGGTTATTCTCAAACTAGCAAAGCCTACATAGTCCTCAATAGAACATCGGGTGTAATTAAAGAATCACTTAACGTGACATTTGATGAAACCCCACCTTCATCTAACACACCACCTTTGGTAGATGATGACTTAGATGAAATAGACATAGTTAATGCCAAAGATGTTACAAACATAGGAGTTAAAGACCTTAGTGTTGAAAAGGGAGTAAACATTAAGGAGTCTAAGGATCATGCTCTTGATAACGTCATAGGCGAATTAAATCAAAGGACCCTAATATCTCAAGTCCAAAATCAAAGTAACTGTAGGATATGTAAATCTTGCTTATGTTTTAGAGAGAGAAATAGATAGAAAGATAGATGATTTCACATACACACTTGAGAGAGAAAAATAAGAAAACACACTTTACTATGTGTATTGTATGAGAAAACCACACCTTCTCCATCTAAGGAGAGGGTTTATATATCCAGCCCATAAGATGGGCTTGGGCTTACAATTGGGCTGGCCATACATGCATGGACCGGGCTTTCCCTTGTTTGATATATTAAAAGATATCTAGACTGCGAGCTACTACTTAATATATTGTCGGAGTGACCGAATCTTCCTAAATACGTAAAAACGTATTTCCAACAATCTCCCCCTAAGGGAGGTCACTCCAAACAAGGGCGTTACCCAAGTTACAATAAGAAAATAAACCTAGCATACTATGCTTGTCTTGAGCTCGTAGTCTTCGTCTTTCTTTTCTTTTTCTTTTCTGGTGAACATGCTGATGTGATATTTGATATCAATCTTGAGCATTAATCTCTTGCCTTGATCTTGTGCATCCATCACTTGTGATCTTCGCCTCTTCGTGACTTCATGTCCTACATACTTATACCTTCATAATTCTTGAAAGCTTCAGAGTTCGATACAGCGGAAGACTTAACTTTTAGGCTTTCTTGAATTAGATGAGGAATTAAGTGCATAAAGTATAAGCATGCGGGGACGACTTCTTCTCGGATTCCGCAGCGCCACCGTCTTCAAATGCCGCAACATAAGTAGACACGAACAAAATGGCTTTGAACATTTCATTCTAATTCGGTAGCATTTTACCTCCGGCCGGTGAAGACCGTTGGATGATATAAAATATCGTACTTGTGGCAGGTAGATTTAATTAAAAATCTCCTTGACAAGATTTCGCGGGTAAACCCGTTCTCTTTACTCGACCGTCCAAAGCTGACTGCGAATGTAAAAAGTGAATCATTTGGATAAATTTATCCGCATGATTGAAGCCGTCAATTCCGATTCCTGGAACAAGTTTGATTCATTAAAGAATCGCACCATCGTTGCTCTCCAGTTGTCACGAGCGTGATTCATATTGAATCTTACAAGTTACCTACCAAGTGCTGTTTAAGGTTAACACTAGAAGGATTTCCACTCATCACTGTGAACACTAAGATATCACTCTGAGTGTTCTGGCAAGATCACTAAGATATTACGTAGAGGCCTGGAACGTCTTTAAATTCAATTAAGAATTAAACAATTGTTGCTTTCCAGTTATCACAAGTTTGATTCATAAAGAATCGCACAAGTCACCTACCATGAGCTTTTTAATGTTCGCTCAAGAAGGATTTCCATCTTCATTGTAAATACTTTCGTATTACTCGGATGTTCAGGCAAGATCATGAAGATTTTGCGTAGGACTCTTAAGATCTTTCTTACTTTTCATAGTGTGTGAAGAAGCAAGGAAATATGGAAGTGTGTCCTAATGAGATATTTGATGATCTCAAATGGCTCTAGACTCGATCGTGCATTTTGGATTTTAGTGATCGGAGGCTGGAGAGGAGTACCACCATTTCAATACCAATTTATTCGGAGTGAATAAATCAATAGATAACGTGTTGTCTCCGTGTGATTAAAACAAATACCTTTTGAGAGATATTTGAGTTAGCTGGGATGAGTTGTGCATTGCATCACTGGGTCCATGATGTCAATCTTCAATATCGAGCATCATTAAAATGATCTCAATAGCATATGTGTTGACCCAGTTTCTGCCTAAGGTTGTAAGGAGGGCTTCTTTCTTTACACCCTTTATCTTTACAACTCTTTTTCATTCTTCAACCCCTTCAATGCCTACCAATACGTCATAACTAGCACCTTTTTGTGATTGTTCCAGTGCTAAATTAAGTACTTGGTCGGCATTTAGCTACTTTCACAATCTTTCTCCATCTTTCCTAAGGACTAATATTTCTAGCTATGGAATGTCCTTGGGAAGATTCCTCCGGTTTAAGAAGAATCATTGGACTTAACCTATCCTACCATCCTTATGTCACCACAATCTTCATCGTCGTGAAATAAATGGGTTTTGGTTAAGTATATGTCACCATGAAAATCCATTTTGATATGAAAATCCGTTTTGCTCCCCCATAACACATGCCACGGTATTCAAAAACATTTCACATTTGTCAGGATGAGCCAGCACATTAAGTCAAACCATTTGTGATAATTTCCCATATTAAATCACATTTTCTCCCCCATATTAAAAATATTAACCCAATCGATGTTTTTAATGTCAATTGATTTAATGAAGTTTTAACAAAGGTTTTGGGAAGAAAAATGCAAGTCCGTTTTATCTTCATGATACCAAATGTATGAGATATGATACCGATTTGTAACATGATCACATATTCACCATATTAGAAAAAAATTGGCAAGGTTGGACCTGATTGATGAGAACATCATATGATAAGATCAAATGGTTCTTGTTAGCATAAGTTGGTCGCCTCGTCACGTCTGAAGTCATCTCTTGACACCATGTGTACGATTGGTGTGGTTGTCTTGACACCAATTAGTGAGCTTGGCACTTTCGGCATCGAATATTCTGAATGCTTGACATTTGCTCCCCCTCAATTGTTGACCCGTGTTCTACTGAAAGAGCTGTAGTCGTCGGTTGAGTAGTCGCATCGTCGAGTATGTAGATACCAATTGTAGATTGCTATGGTTGTAGAGATGATAGCTTCATAAAAACAAGACTTCTCTTGTTTGAACAAATAAATGCACTGAGGCGTACATAGATTTGTGTTAGACCAAGTTATAAGGTAAACTTGATCCTTTACAAGGTTTTAAAGTAAACCTTTCTCGAGAAAATTAATTCCCGTTGTGAGCCAAAGTTTTCATAAGAAATACTTGACTTTAATGTGAAAACCGGGTTGCAGTCTGAAATAACTACAAGCCATTTAGGCATGTTTTATGAAATATTTACAACTTTTGTACGAACTCTATTTATGGCGCCGTGTCAATATTAATCAACATTTCTAAGGTCGTAAATATTATCGTACCAAAAGACATGCCTTTGAAAAATAAAGTAAAGATATTTTTGGATTTTTCTGAATTTTTCAATTTTTTATGGTTTTTATATGGTTTTATATTTTTGTATTTTGCTTTTGTGGATAAAAATATAAACAATATATACAGATGATCACCAAGGATACGGAGAATAGTTTACCATCACTATTATTTTGCTTCATCTGCCAGTTCCTTAAGAGTCTCAGGCGAGAAGGTTCTCATTCCTAGCTTGTCGGCCATAAATTCCATTCGAGCGCGATCTAAGGCCTTCGAGAAAATATCCGCCAATTGATACTCAGATCGGACAAAGTAAAGCTCGATCACTCCATTTTCCACTTGCTCCTTGATGAAATGGTAGTGAATGTCAATATGCTTCGACCGGGAGAATTGAACATTATTGCAGCATAAGGCAATTGCACTCTTGTTGTCGCAGTACATCGGAATTTTGTTGAAACCTAGACCATAGTCGGTTAATTGCGATCTCACCCAAATAATTTGAGAAAAACAACCGGACATAGCTATGTATTCTGCTTCCGTACTTGAAATTGCAGCACTTTTCTGCCTTTTAGATGCCCAATTGATTAGTCGATCTCCTAGTAATTGCAAAGTTCCACTCGTGCTACGCCTTGTATCTTGACAACCCGCGTGATCCGCATCTGCATATTCCATTAGTGCAATCAAAGAGTCCTTCGAATACCAAATTCCCCGATTAATGGTTCCTTTAAGACATCAAAAGATCCGTTTAACAGTAGCTAAGTGTAACTCAGTAGGCCTAGTTTGATACCGAGCACACCTACATATAGCAAACTGAAGATCAGGTCGACTAGCTGTGATTTACAAAAGAGTACCGATCATTCCACGATACAGTGTCGGATCAACGGCAACTCCATGTGGATCTGCATCAAGCTTAGTTCGTTCCACCATTGGAGTATCCACGGGGTCGCAAGATTCCATCTTATATTTCTTAAGAGATTCAAGGGCATACTTGGATTGATTGATAAAGATGCCTCTGGGACTCTAAGATATCTGTAGTCCTAAGAAGAATGATACCTTGTCCATCATTGACATCTTAAACTTGGAAGACATGAGTGTCCCAAACTCATCAGATAAGGTTTGGGTCGAGGCAACAAATATAATATCATCAACATATATTTGTACCATAATCATATCTTTACCACGTTTCTGAATGAACAACGTGGGATCCACCTTGCCTTTAGCGAAGCCTTGCGTAATGAGGAATTGTGACAATAGATCATTCCATGCGCGTGGAGCTTGCTTCAAGCCATAGAGATCCTTCTTAAGCTTGTATACATGATTAGGATAATTAGGATTCACAAAACCATCCGGCTGTTGAACATAAACCTCTTCCTTGATTTCACCATTTATAAATGTCGTCTTCACGTCCATCTGATAGACGATCATATTCATATGGGCTGCATAAGCGAGGAATAGTCTAATAGCTTCCAAACGGGCAACAGGCGCAAAGGATTACATAAAGTCGATGCCCAATAATTGCTTGTATCCACGAGCTACTAGTCGAGCTTTGTTCTTCAATATTCCGCCTAACTCATCGAGTTTCACCTTGTAAACCCATTTCAAAGTGAGTATCTGCACTTGATCCGGGCATAGGACAAGTTCCCATACTTCAAGACGTATAAATTCATTAAGTTCTTCTTACATAGCTTCTATCCAACAGGATTGAGTAAAAGTTTCTTGCCATGTCTTAGGTTCAACTTCAGTGAGAAAAGCATCAAAATGACAAAACATTGCATTTTCTTGTAACTGACTTCGTGTGGATACCGGACGATTAGGGTCACCGATATAGAATCTATAGGATGATCCTTTGTCCACTTGCTGTCATGTTCACGAATCCGTGGATTGGAGTAGACCGTAGTAGGAGCTTCCTCTGAGGTGGACGACCCGGCTTGATTATGGTCGGGAATAGGTACACCAAAGAATGGAAGTTCACGCATTTGAGCGAATTCCAAATCGTGATCATCATCATCCTCTTCATCATCAATAGGCATGACATGGGTAGTTGAAACATGTGTTGGTTGAGAATTACTCGTTGAATGTATATCTTGACCAATAGTAGGTGCAGATGTGTCTGATTGTGCTTCGGTTGCTGGAGCGACAACTTCGGTTATCGGAGCTATTACCTCAGGTTCTGAAGCAACAATACTTGGAGGATTAAAGAATTCATCAATGAACGGTTGAAACAACGTATCCCATTCATTCCTAAAAGGTGGTGTAAATGATGATGAAGTAGGGTTATTTGGGACAAGACCAGAGCTAATGTTATTGGGTCCCATTTCATGAAGTGCGGGTTCAGAGCTGCTTTGCTCAGAAGCCATTGCTGTCAGCTCATCAAAATCAACATTCATAGTTTCGAGGATCTTACGAGAGTAACGGTTGTAGATTCAGTATGCCTTCTTTGCGGGTGCGTAACCAATGAAGATACCAATATCAGCCTTTGGTTGAAGTTTTCCCAAATTGTCACCATCATTATTTTGATAGCAAAGAGAACCAAATACATGAAGATATGATAAATCTGGTACTTTTCCATGGAGAAGCTCATAAGGTGTTTTACTATGGCGTTTACGAATTAGTGACCGGTTTTGGGTGTACACTGTTGTAGATACTGCTTCTGCCCATAAAAACAATGGAGCCTTTGCGTAAATTAACATCGTTCGAGCAGCTTCCATAAGTGTGCGATTTCGCCTTTCAACGACACCGTTTTGTTGTGGAGTGCGAGCAACGGATGTTTCATGAGAAATGCCAACTTCTTCATAATAATCACGCAAAATTTGATTCACAAATTCGGTTTCATTATCCGTAGGAATGCGTCGGACAGTAGTGTTGAGACGCACTTGAATCATCTTGAGAAATCCAATGATGAATTTAGGTGCCTCATTTTTTGTTGTAAGAAATTTCACCCATGTAAACCGAGAGTAATCATCGACAATGACGAGGATGTACCTTTTACCACTAAGACTTTCAACACGCATTGGCCCACAAAGATCCATATGAAACAAATAAAGTTTATCTTGGTTGGTGTCTTCGGTCTTGGGTTTGTATGATTTCTTAGTGCTTTTTCCCATTGTACACGTGGAACACAAATGATCCTTGTGAAATGTAAGTTTAGGAAGACCACGAACAAGTTCGTTTTTCGCCAAATGATTAATAGCGTCAAAGTTAAGATGAGATAACCGTCGATGCCATAACCATGACTTAGTCTTCGATGCTTTGGAGAGAAGACATACGGGAGAGGCGGCCATCATGTCTTGTAGAGACAAAGTATACAAATTATTCCCTCGAGTACCTTTCAATAAATCAACCCCTTCCAAATTGCGAATGAAGCAGGTATTCTCTCGAAAAGCAACTTCTAGGTTTGCATCACAAAATTGTCCCACAGAAAATAAGTTGTGACCAAGACCTTCCACGTAATACACTCTTGAAATTATAACATTCCCAATATGATATTCACCGTAACCCATTATCTTTGCAATATGATCATTTCCAAATCGAACCGTACCAAGAAACTTGCTGACGAAATTTCTGAGCTGAGAGCGATCTCCGGTCATATGTTTAGAGAAACCAGAGTCCAAATACCAGAGAACAATTTGGACCACCTATTTTCAACAACAATAGTATACAATGCATTGGAAACTATTGGTTCCGGAGTGTTAGCAGATATAGATATAATATTATCATAATTGCTAACATTTATGTTGCCCTTAGATTTCCTGCGTTTTCTATTGTGAGTTTTACCACTAACAGGTTTTATTGTTCCAACTTTTTGAGGTTTTGGAGTATTAGCGGGCACTACAGTGGGAGTAGACCTATTTAAAGGGCACTTGGTTCCTACGGTAGTGTTGGTGTTCCTAGTTAAAGGACACGCTTGTGTTTTGGTAGCCTTGGTACTCCTAGTTAAAGGGCACGCTTTCTTCGCTTTAGTGGGAGTGATCCTAGTTAAAGGGCACGTATTTCCTACTATAGTGAAAGTTCTACCAGTGGGGCGCCACATCCAACCAACTTGGGTTAACACTTTCCCAGTTGGTTTCCATTCTAATCCATTTTTCTGGGCATTCATCTCATTCACATGGTCAATAAGGCAAGAACCATGACGACTAGAAAACATACATTCATTTCAATTCCAACATTTCAAATTAGAATTCACAGTAGGCTTAGAACGCTGCACAACCACAGAGCCTTTAGGTTTAGCTACATGATTCTTTTTATTCAAAACAAAAATAACATTCTTAGGATGACCTTCTACTTTCTTCTTCACTTGACTACTAGATGGGGGCAAGATCCTATAATTCTTCTTGTTTCTTTTAAGCTTAGATCTTTGAGCCTTAGTAGTGGTGCTTACTCCTGTAGAAGGCAACACGGGAATATTAGAAGCTGGTTTTGATTCCGCCTTATCTTTAGTGACCAAAGTTTGAGATGGTTTAGTCCTAGGGACCTTGTTAAGTGGTGTGACGGTGATAAGGTTCCTTTTGATTGCACTAGAGGACGATGCTGAGACAGTGGCTGCGTTATCCACAACATTCTTACCTTTTAGAATACGAAGTGTTTCCTTTAACTCAGCCAAAGCCATATTTTTATCACAAATTTGTTCCCTCAAATCAGATATTTCCACCGACTTTTGATTCAATTGTTCAATCAATGATTGATTCTGTGTAGTGGTATTATCACATGCGGGCTTTACTGAATCTAAGAGTTGTGTATTTTTCTATTTTAAGTTATCAACTTTGGACAAAATCTTGGAAACTCGATTATCTAGATCATGTTTGAAATTCTCAGCGGCCTCAAGTACGTTCACACAGTTAAGCTCCTTAGATTTCTCTATGTCTATCGGCAATGATTTAGCAACCTTGTCATTTGGCTGATGCTGTTTTGATTGTAAATTCAATCGAAAATTCTTTTGAAAATTTTCATCATCGATATTAATACCTTCAAATGACGTTTCAAAGATTTCTTGAATAAATTGTTGCTTGCATTCAAGCGAAATACAATGTGTTTGAATCTCATCAAAACTTTTTGAAAGCAAAGTATAAGAATCTTGAAGCTTTAAAAATTCAGCGTCAGATTTGTGACAAGTACTATCTACCACATTATCCACAGATTCAATATTATGCACAATAGAATCATTATCAACACTTTTATTCACACAGACGGAAACTATATCATGAGACATCACTTGCTTCAGAAGCTGATCATTTTGGCGTGAAACCCGTTCTATTTCAAGTAAACTGTTTTCATAAGCATCATCCATTTCATTGAAAACACGTCTAACTTCTTCTATTTCCAAAAGCAAATCTTGATCAATAGTATAAGACAAGCTTTAACACTGTTTACAAATGGAACAATTTCGTCTCGAAATGCAGCTCTTGTGTGCTCAAAATTCCATTCACCTTCCGTTATGGCCGAAGCCGTCGTACGTTCCAAAATGACCTTGTCAAAATCGGCTAAGTGTTGGTGTACCGCATTTAAGCTAACGGACGCCTTACTTACCGGTGGAATTAACTTCGTTAAATCCGTTTTGACAAATGTAGGAGACGTACTAGGAGGGTTTTCATTTGACAAACTTTAGGGCACAAGAAGTATCAATTCAGCTAATTCCTTTTGTAAGCGAATACGTGTCTTTTTAGAAAATTGATCTTTATTATACGTATCACAATCAAGCTTATGTAATTTTGAAAGCATTTTAGAATGAGTTTCTTCCGCAAGTGACTGTGTCTCCTTAGTACTACGAACAAAAGGTGCTTCTTTCGATTTGCCAATTAGGGTCATATCATAAAGACACAAAATATAATCCTGAGCTTGTTTTGCATAACCTGGATTAGCTGGTAAATCTTGAAGACGCTTAAGTTCGAGTTCTTTAAACGATTTAGTTAAAAGATGAACCTTTTATGTGGAAGTGTATTGTTTTAAAAGTTGTTGTTATTTGAATTTAAGAAGTTTGGTAGCATTAATTTCCGATTCAAACTTTTTAGACTCGAGAGTTTCGAAATCCATTTTAAGTTTCTGAAAATATTTGACAACCGACTCTTTTGCTTTTAAATCATTGTAAAGATTAGCTTTTAATGATTCTATTTCTTTCAAGTGTTCAATCTTTTCAAAACGAAATTGGTCAAATTCAGAACATGTTATTTTCTCTGCTTGAGGGACCATTTCAAAAGTTTTGACCTTTTCTTTATGCAACGCAAGCTCAGCAGTTAGGATGGAATTCGTATCTACGGACTGTCTGAGAGCCATATGCATTTGATCAATAATATGTTTAGGCACCATGACCAAATCATGTTGAGCATAAGATTCCATACCCGTCGTAGCATTTGGTTGAGGTTCACTCAAATGTGTAGGATTGGGTACCACATCATTTGAGTTACTAGTTCCCGAATGCTGTTCGAGGTTGTCATTTTCATGCCCAACTTGATGTTGGTTATCATCATTACCAAGATTGATTGTGGTGGGTACCTCACTGATGACATCAGAACCATAGTGAGAGAGATTAGCAACGAGAGCAGCTTGGGCAGAGTGAATGTCATCACAATCCGAATCATATGCGTCAAGATCATCTGCTTGATAAGCTGCATTAGAAGTGGAAACGACTGCAATGCCTTTATTGTCTGCTTCCCCTGGGTCTGCAAGAAATGCTAACTCTTCTGAATCCAAGATCTTTCCCTTAGACTGAGCATCAACCAAATACATCTTCTCACGAAACCATGTTGCATCCCTTCTTCGTTTTGGCTGAGTGCATTCCCTAGCCATATGACCTTGTCCTCGGCAATTGTAGCAAGTCACAACCTTTTGAGGACCAATAGAGCTTCCATTTCCATTAGCTTGAGAATTCACAGCTTGAGCATTCACAGTCCTTGTAGGAGGTCCATATGAAGTTTGCCTTCCCTGAATAGGTTACACAGTCACTTGACCATCTTGAACAGTGACTTGTTGTCGAGGATTTAAAGAGGCGCGGAGCTAATTGTTTGTTGGTGGAAATCCTCTAGTTGCAACAAGTTTTGAAAAATAGGCAGTGAGATGGTTTAGAACATCAGCTGGCGTATCATTTGGAGTAAAGACTGGTGCTTGGATTGGTGGAAGTTCATTGGAGTAGAAGGATTGTGCTGGTTGTGCTTCAATTGGAAAATATCCTTGCTGAGGAGTATAGCCCATTGGAGAAGTGTTGGCTTGTGATGTTGATGTCTGATGTGGTGGTTGCTGTGGAAAAGATTGTTGATGAACACTTTGTTGAAATGCTTGATGTGGCATCATTAGTGGTTGATAAGATGGTTGTTGAGGTTGCTGATAGGTGTGTGGTGGTGGCTGTTGCAAGTATGATGGTTGTTGATAAGTATAAGCCATGTTTTGTTGAGAAGCATAAATGGCAAGTGGATCATGAACTTGAGGTGTAGACAACCGAGCCTTGATCACATGGCATTCATGTTGTTGAAGAAAAGCTTGAAGTTGATCCACATTGGTGTTATGCAAGTCCTTAGCCAATTTAACATCCGTCGCGTACTTTTTCCATTTTGAAGGAAGAGTGTTAAAATACTTGGTGTTCAATTGAAACGTAGGAATTGCCATGCCATAGATATTGAGCTCATTCAACAATAGGTAAATCTCAGATAGTAATCATTGAGAGTCTCCCCTAGCACATAGGCGAACTTATCAAAAGTATCATAAAGCTTACACTCTCGTTCTTGTTTAGTTAACGAAGTACTTTGCATTAGAACACGAATTCTATCTCATCACTCTTTGGCAACTTTATGTTTACTGACGAGTTTGTAGACATCTGGAGGAAGGGCTTGGAGAATGATATTTGTAGCTTGTTTATCACACTTGTCTTGTATCTTAGCATTTCCAGTTAGTTCACCCGTTGTGCGAGGACGAGTAACAGCACCTTCTGTCACAGTACCATATACCAATGGTCCATTGAGCACCGATGCCCAAATTAGATGTCCATTTTCTTTGTTCAACATATAAAGTTCCATTCGGGAAGCCCAATCCTCATACATAGACTTCACCAACATTGGTGGACGATTATTCGTACCCGAGAGGATTGACTTATCCGTGAGAGATGTGTACTCCATTTCTATAAGTTAAGATTTATAAAGTTGATCGATCAATGAGAGAAAGTAAATGTATTTATTGTTGTGTTTTAAATCCGAGAAATAATGTTGAAATCCCCTAAATTATGTCCTCGATAAACCAAAAATCCAAGTCAAAATTACACACGATTTCCAAAAACATGTTTTTGAAAAAATGTTGGATCGCAGTGGGGATCGCAGTCCTTGATCGTGACGAGTGATCGCACTCCTTGATCGCACCCAACGATCCTACTCCTTGATCGCACCCAACGATCGTACTCCTTGATTGCACCCAACGATCGTACCCAACGATCGCAACGAGTGATCGTACTGGTGATCGCAACTAGTGATCGTACTAGTGATCGCAACGTGTGATCGTACTCGTGATCGCAATGTGGGATCGTACTCGTGATCGCAACGAGTGATCGTACTCGTGATTGCAACGAGTGATCGTACTCGTGATCGCAACGAGTGATCGTACTCGTGATCGCAATGAGTGATCGTATTATGTGATCGTGCTATTGGATCGCAAGTTGAAACCCCAGGTTTATGCGATCACAATACACAGATCGTACTATGAATCCCAATTTTCTCGGACAGTACAAAGCACAACAAATTCGAGATTCTAAGCCTAAAAATGAATCAAACACCAAAAAATTTTGTGTTTTTAACCAAAATACCAATACCAAATCACTATAACAAGTAACTAGATGAAGTATATCAAGATTAAATCATAAAAGCACACACAAAAAAAATTGGTTCGTGTGATTTTGGATCAAAATAGGCGAGAGAATCAAGAACACAAACAAAAAAGCCAAACAATGATCCCATGGCTCTTGATACCATTTGTAGGATATGTAAATCTTGCTTATGTTTTAGAGAGAGAAAGAGATAAAAAGATATATGATTTCACATACACACTTGAGAGAGAAAAATAAGAAAACACACTTTACTATGTGTATTGTATGAGAAAACTACACCCTCTCCATCTAAGGAGAGGGTTTATATACCAAGCCCATAAGATGGGCTTGGGCTTACAATCGGGTCAGCCATACATGCATGGACCGGGCTTTTCCTTGTTTGATATATTAAAAGATATCTAGACTACGAGCTACTACTTAATATTGTCGGAGTGACCGAATCTTCCTAAATACGTAGAAACTTATTTCCAACAGTAACTTCTTTTGTTTCGTCTCCTTGATTGAACCAAAGAATGTTAAAGAAGCTTGGATGGATGAGAGTTGGGTCATCGCTATGCAAGAAGTATCGAATCAATTCATTGCTAATGACGTTTGGGAACTTGTTCCTCCGCCTAGAAGTTCGACCATCATAGGAACCAAATGGGTATATAGGAATAAGTTAGATGAGAATTGTGTTGTGTCTCGTAACAAGGCTAGACTTGTAGCTCAAGGCTATAATCAACAAGAAGGTATTGATTATGACGAGACATACGCACCCGTAGCTAGATTAGAATCCATTAGAATCCTCTTAGCTTACGCTTGTGCTTTAGACTTTAAGCTTCAACAAATGGATGTAAAGAGTGTATTTCTTAACGGTTTGATCAATGAGGAGGTATATGTGGCTCAACCTCCCGGCTTCATTGATTTTGAGAAACCGGATCATGTTTACAAGCTTAAGAAAGCTCTTTATGGTCTCAAACAAGCACCCAAAGCTTGGTATGATAGACTTAAAGTGTTCCTTGTAAAACATGAGTATACCATGGGGATGGTAGACAATACACTCTTTACAAAGAAGAAAGGTTCTCACCTCATTATCGTACAAATATATGTTGATGACATTATATTTGGTTCAACTTGTCAATCATTGTGTGATGACTTTGCCAAAATCATGCATGACGAGTTTGAAATGAGTATGATGGGATAACTTAACTTCTTTTTAGGACTCCAAATTAAACAAATGGACGATGGTATTTTCTTTAATCAATCCAAGTATGTTAAAGAAATGCTAAAGAAATTTGGATTAGAAGACTCTAGACCAATGAAGACCCCTATGGCCTCGGATACTAAACTCATCATAGATGATGATTGTGAGTCGGTAGACAACACCAAATATAGAGGTATGATTGGTAGTTTGTTGTACTAAATGGCAAGTAGACCGGATATCATGTTTAGTGTTTGCCTTTGTGCTCGCTTCCAAGAGGCTCCCAAAACCTCTCACCTTGAAGCGGTTAAGCATATCTTCCGATGCATTAAGGGCACTATACATTTAGGATTATGGTATCCTAAAGGGACTGGCGTAGAAACCATTGTCTACGCGGACTCAGATCATGCGGGAGACTATATGGACCGGAAAGCACTAGTGGAGTTTGTACCTTCATGGGTTGTTGTTTAACTTCTTGGTTATTGATAGGTGTGTAAACACCCATCCTTTTACCACTTAATTCTGTCTAAAACGAGACCAAAACACGTATTTAATATCATTTGTTTGGAATTATGCGTGGTTTTTGTGTTTATTGTGTTTTCAGAGCCAACCGGATGGATAATGGAGAAAACATGGGATTGCACGGGTTTTACCGAAGAAAAAGACTCAAGATAAAGTCTATTGTCCAAGAGATGTAAAAGATTTGAAGTCACTGGGCCTATTCGAAGATTTATCGAAGAAAAGGACCAAAGATGGAAGATTTATATAAGTCGAAGAAACTCAAGTCCATTAAACGAAGAAATTAACAGACGAGTTGAATTTAATCGACGACAAATCCCGAATCAGAATCGAAAACGTCAACTTTTCTGAAAAGACGAGAAGACAAGAAGAACGGGAGAAAGCCCACTCACCAACCAAAAGACAAGACTATATAAAGCCCTCCCCTCACACACTTTGCAGTTAGTTTTTAGTTTTTTCTTTCCCCACTTTTTTCTCCTTTCTGTTTCGTAGCATCACCAACACCACTAGGGTGTTTGGTGATTTTAATCTTTGTTCTTCAAATCTTATAATTTTAATCTTTGTTTTGTGATTGTTAAAACATTAATCATCAATACAAGTTCTTGTTTAATCTTTCCATTTTCATCTTGTTTATCATCTTTTATTTCAAGTTCTTAAGTTCTTATTTGGTTGAGTTTTGATCTTCAAAAGTTGTTGGGATTTATGTTTTTGTTGATGGGATTTGTAGTTTATGGTTAGTAGATGCTTAGTGATTAGTTTATTTAAGTTTTTGGTGAAAAACTTGGTGATTTTTGGATTAAAATCGATTTTCCTTGTTCTTCGGGTAAGGGTTCTGTTCTTGAGTGTTCCCAGGTTCCGGATGAACAAAACTTCCAGATGAACACAAAAGTTCCGAATGAACACAAAAAGTTCCGCATGAAGCACTTTAGTTAAAACTTCCGAATGAACAAAACTTCCGAACGAACTGAAAGTTCCGGATGAACCCAATCTTCCGAATGAACTGAAGTTCCGGATAAACCCAATCTTCCGAATGAATAAAAGTTCCGGATGAATGTTATTTTCAAAAAGTTCCGAATGAATGTTTGTTTTGAAGTTCCGATTCAATTTAAGTTTAAAAGTTCCGAATGAGTTTTTTGTTTAAAAGTTCCGAATGAGTTTTTTGTTTAAAAGTTCCGAATGAGTTAAAAAGTCCCGAATGAGTTTTTTGTTTAAAAGTTCCGAATGAATTAAAAAGTTCCGAATGAATTGATTGTTCCGAATAAACTTCCGAATCAAAGTTCCGGATCAACTTCCGAACCAATCTTCCGAGTAAAGTTCCGACTCAAAGTTCCGGGTGAAGGTTCCGAACGAAGTTCCGGATCAATAGTTCCGAATCAAGGTCAAAGTTCCAAATCAATTTTCTTTCAATCTTACTTACTGTTTCTTTTTGTATCTGTCTTAATATTTCTCATTGTTTCTTCATTTTATATTCTAAGTTTAAGTTTAATTTTAATTCCAGTATTTTAATTCAAGTTTGTCATTAAATTAATTGTTTTTGATTTAAGTTTTCATTTTAATACATTTAAAATTTTTAGTAGATTAGAAAACTAAACCCCTTTTTTTAGTAACCAAGAAAAATCATTCCACTTAGAACCGAGATCAATTCGGGAGGACTGAGAGACATAAATTGAACCCATTGAAAATACTAGTATCAAATGGCGCCGCTGCCGGCTCTTCTCGTTAAGATCAAAAGTTTTTTGTGAGAACTTGGATTTTGGGATCCGTTCCCCGTGAACGTTACTTTTTCATAAAAATTTTCAAAAACACTAAAAAAATATATAATTTTCAAAAATACAAAAAAATAAAAAAACATAAAAACCAAAAATATTTTTGCTTTGTTTTTCTTGTTAGTTCTTTTGCAGGTGTATGCGCACTCGATCCACGTCTTATCAAGAGCCCGAGCCTCTCGATCACTTAGACATGGCCGGTGTATAAAACAACAACAACATACCACCTCCAAACAACAATAATAACAACAACAACCCACCTTTCAACAACATGAATAATAACAACAACAATGAGCCTCTACCGGATAATCGCCCGATGATTGAACTGCTGCAAGCTCATGTAGATGACAACACTGACCCAATTGTTATACCAGCAATTGCAGCCAACAACTTTGAGCTAAAATCAGGCTTTATCCAGATGGTCTCTGCTCAACCATTCTTGGGGCGTACCATTGATGACCCACATGACCATATCAAGAGATTCTTGCAACTCACTAACACGGTCAAGTTCAATGGTGTTCCACAAGAGGTTATCAGGTTACAACTTTTTCCCTTTTCTTTAGAGGGACAAGCCCGGCATTGGCTTGCTAAGGAACCGCCACAGAGTATTCTCTCGTGGACGGATTTGGAAACCAAGTTTATCAATTACTTTTTCCCACCCTCTCGTACTACCGCTTTGCGGAATGAAATCATAAATTTTGAACAAAAGTATGATGAGTCGTTCAGTGAATCTTGGGATCGTTTCAAAGATCTTTTAAGAAAATGCCCACAACATGGTTTTACCAAAGTACATCAAATTAATACTTTTTACAATGGTTTAAGCATGAGTGACCAAGATTCACTAAACAGTGCCTCGGGGGGTAATCTTTTGGCTAAGACTTCCAACGCTGCTTGGGACATCATTGAGAATAAATCTCGTGTGCAAACCAAGAGTGTTCGGACCAATGTTGCTAGTGCTAGCACTAGTGACAGCGACAAGCGACTGGACAAAATCACTATGCTTCTTGAATCGCTTGTTACCCACACCGTTAACAACACCAACAGCAGCAACGCTAAAAACGCTCAAGTTAATGCTGTCAGCCAACCTTGTGAGATATGCGGTGGTCCTCACTCTTACACCACTTGTACCGCCACCCAAGACTACCCTGCTGAGAATGTGAATGCAGCATATGGCACCTATCCTCCACCTGCTTATCAAGCTAGACCTCAAGGTGACCGTAATTTGCTTAGCTACCGCTCCAACAACTACCTCTCACCACCCGGTTTTCCTCCTACCAACCCAAACCAACAACAAAACCTCAACCTCCCTCCTCAACAACAACAACAACCTCGTACACCATACATCCCACCTCACAAGCAGCAACAACCACCTCAACGAAACAACCAAGTCTACCAGCCACCTGCTTATCAACCACCCGCATACAATGCTCCTCCCAACCAACCCACCGCTTTACACCAAGAAGTGCAGACCTACATGAGAACTAACGATGTGATCATGGAAAATCTTCAGCGGGAAGTGCTCAACTTGAAAGCAGACCTGGTCAAGCAAGGGAACGATTTGAGAGCCGACATGAGAAATACGTTGGATAGCCAAACAAATGACTTGAAGAACATGATGGCTAGTTTCTTCCAAGGTAATCAACCCTCTTCTTCGGGTACTCTTCCGAGTAACACCGTTGCGAATCCAAGAGGGGAGATGAAAGCAATCACCACTCGCAGTGGCAAAGGTACCAAGGAACCCGAGCTTCCTATACCTCCACCGGTGATTGTGACTAAGGAGAACGAGTCACCTGCTCCTATTCCTCATCCTTCTCCTTCCCCAATTTCTCCACCTCTTCCTTCTACCCCTCCTCCACCCAAGGATGTGAGTGATCCTATTCTCCCAAAGCCTTCCTCTTCTTCCAATATACCTTATCCATCTAGGTTAAGGAAAGAGAAGCTGAAAAGCAAGGACGATATTCAGGTTTCGAACTTCCTTAAAATGTTCAAACAATTGAATTTTAACATCTCCTTCGCTGAGGCTCTCGCTCACATGCCTAAATATGCGAAAATGTTTAAAGATCTTCTGAGCGACAAGGAAAAGCTCATCGATATTGCCAACACCCAACTTAATGAGAATTGCTCTGCAGTGCTCTTAAGGAAATTGCCAACCAAGCTTGGTGATCCGGGTCGTTTCTTAATCCCTTGCAATTTCCTGGGAGTAGAGAATTGCATGGCCCTAGCCGATCTAGGTGCCAGTATTAATCTTATGCCTCTAAGCGTTTGGAAGCAATTATCTCTCCCAGAGCTAGTCCCCACCAAAATGACTTTGGAATTAGCTAACCGTACGGTTGCTTATCCAGTGGGGATAGCCGAAGACGTCTTTGTAGGAGTCGATAAATTCACTTTTCCTGCTGATTTCGTCGTCGTCGACTACGAGATGGACCCTCGTGTTCCCTTGATCGTGGGTCGTCCATTCCTGAGGACCGGTCGCACTCTTATCGATGTTGAAGCCGGTGAGCTTATCATGAGAGTGGGTGACGATAAAATCGTCTTCAACATGGGAAAGTTGTCTAAACAACCTTATTCCAACGAGAGTGTTAATTGTATTGACGTTCTGGATGAGGCTTGTGAAGAACACTTCAAAGATGCTTGTAAAAGTATTCCTACCTCTCTTCCCAATGTTGAAACCGTTTCCTCTTTTGATTCATCCTTGTCTCTATTTGGAGATAGTGATTTGTTTTGGAGCAATCTTGAAGACACCATGGGAGATGTGAATTTAGCTACTGATGATTCTCCCACCGATGGGGATGAAGACATGCATTTCTTTGACAACCTTCTCAACGAAGACAATCCTTCTCCTCCATCTCCCACGGTTATTGCTATCGATACTCCGATTTCGAATACGCCTCACGTCGAAAATCCTCCGGATTTAGAACTTAAGGAGTTGCCGCCTCATCTCGAGTACGTGTTCCTTGAAGAAGAGAAGAAGTTGCCAGTCATCATTGCTAAGGACCTAAAGGAAGAAGAAAAAGCCCGACTTATCATCGTGTTGAAAGATCATAAGAAGGCTATTGCTTGGAAGATTTCTGATATTCGTGGAATTGATCCTCACTTCTACACACACAAAATTCTCATGGAGGACGACTTTAAGCCCACAATTCAAAGCCAACGAAGGGTGAATCCAAAAATCCATGAAGTCATCAAAACAGAGGTTATCAAACTTCTTGATGCGGGTATGATTTACCCTATTTCGGATTCACCATGGGTTAGTCCAATCCATTGTGTGCCCAAGAAGGGCGAAATAACCGTTGTTCCCAATGAACACAACGAGTTGATTTCCACTCGTCTCGTTACTGGGTGGAGAGTTTGTATAGACTACCGCAAACTCAATGATGCCACGAGAAAGGATCATTTCCCTCTACCTTTTATGGACCAAATGATTGAACGTTTAGCGGGTAATGAATATTACTGCTTTCTTGATGGTTTCTCGGGTTATTTCCAAATACCCATCGATCCCCAAGATCAAGAGAAGACAACATTCACTTGTCCCTATGGCACATTTGCTTACAAAAGAATGCCTTTTGGCTTATGTAATGCCCCCGGGACTTTCCAAAGGTGCATGTTAGCTATCTTCCATGACATGGTTGAACAAACCATGGAAGTCTTCATGGATGATTTCTCGGTCTTCGGGGATTCCTTCTCTTCTTGCCTTGCCAATTTGGAACGTATGCTTAAGCGGTGCGAAGACACTCGCCTTGTTCTGAATTGAGAAAAATGCCATTTTATGGTAAAAGAAGGCATCGTGCTGGGACACAAGATTTCCAAAGCCGGTCTTGAAGTAGACCGTGCTAAAGTCGATGTTATCGCCAAGTTGCCTCCACCTTCAACCGTGAAGGGTGTGAGAAGTTTTCTGGGTCATGCGGGCTTCTACCGTCGATTCATCAAAGATTTTTCTCAAATCGCTCGCCCGATGACCCACCTCTTGGAAAAAGATACTCCTTTTATCATTTCCAAAAAGTGTCTCGAAGCCTTCAACTCGCTGAAGGATAAGCTAACTAAGGCACCCGTCTTGGTTACCCCTAATTGGGAGCTTCCCTTTGAGTTGATGTGCGATGCTAGTGATTTTGCTATTGGAGCGGTTCTGGGACAAAGAGTGAACAAACACTTCCAACCAATCCATTACGCTAGCAAGACAATGACGGGGGCACAATTGCATTATACGACAACCGAAAAAGAGCTTTTAGCTGTTGTCTATGCTTTTGAAAAACTCCGCCCCTATCTTGTCTTTTCTACAACAATTGTGTATACCGATCATTCCGCGCTGAAGTACTTGTTGACTAAGCAAGATTCCAAACCAAGACTTCTTCGTTGGGTTTTGCTGCTCCAGGAATTTAAAATCGAAATTCGCGATAAAAAAGGAGCTGAAAACCTAGCCGCGGATCATCTCAGTAGACTTGAGGATCCTTACCAAGGGGATCATCCGAACAAAGAAATCAATGATTCTTTTCCCTTGGAGACCTTAATGTCTATAAATTCGAATTCTGATGAAACCCCGTGGTTTGCGGACTTTGCAAACTACTTGGCGGGTGGAATTCTCAAGGAAGGGTTGACGTCTCAACAAAAGAAAAAGTTCTTCACCGACATTAAGACTTACTTTTGGGACGACCCTTACTTATTCAAACAATGTGCCGACCTGATTATCCGCCGATGTGTTAACGGACCGGCAGCTTCAGAAATCCTTGATGCTTGCCACAAAGGACCCACTGGTGGTCACTTTGGTCCCAACTACACCGCCAAAAAAGTGTTTGATTCGGGATTTTATTGGCCCTCCATATATCGTGACGCTCACAATATGGTTAAACGATGTGATGTTTGCCAAAAACAAGGCACGATCACACATAAAGACGAGATGCCTCAGAATTTCATTCAAGAGTGTGAAATCTTTGATGTTTGGGGTATCGACTTTATGGGGCCTTTCCCTTCTTCTAAAGGAAACAAATACATCCTTGTAGCCGTTGACTACGTTTCAAAGTGGGTTGAAGCCAAAGCTTTACCCACTAATGACGCAAGGGTGGTTTGTAACTTTTTGAAAGCTCTTTTCGCTAGATTCGGTGTGCCTCGTGCCATTATTAGTGATCGTGGGACTCATTTTTGCAATGACCAATTCACAAGAGTCATGGCTAAGTACGGTGTAAATCATCGTCTTTCCACAGCCTACCACCCACAAACTAATGGCCAGGCTGAAATATCTAACCGAGGATTAAAGCGAATTCTGGAAAGAACCGTGGGAGAGCATCGTGCCTCATGGGCTGATAAACTTGATGATGCTTTGTGGGCTTTTCGTACTGCATACAAGACTCCGATTGGTTGCACACCATATCTTCTCGTGTACGGGAAAGCGTGCCACCTCCCCATTGAGTTGGAGCACAAGGCTTACTGGGCCTTGAAGTGGGCTAATTTTGATATCAACAAAGCCGGTGACCTACGCAAGATCCAACTCAATGAGCTGAATGAACTCCGTAATGAGGCTTATGAAAATTCTTTAATCTATAAGGAAAGGACTAAGCTCATTCACGATTCTAAGATTAAGAACTGAGAGTTCCATGTTGGAGACAAAGTCTTACTTTTTAACTCTTGGTTGAAAATCTTTTCGGGCAAGCTGAAATCTCGTTGGTCCGGCCCATTCACCATTGCCCAAATTTTTCCATATGGTACTCTCGAGCTCGCTCAACCTAATGGACCAAATTTTAAGGTGAATGGCCAACGAGTGAAGTTGTACTTTGGTGAGGACACCTCTCAGGAGGTGGTTCCATCCCTCACCACGTTCCCCATGAACTAATTTTGGGTCGAGTCAGGCTCGTGACTCGGTTATAAAAAACAAGCGCTCCTCGGGAGGCAGCCCGAGTATCTATCCTTTTAGGTTTTAACCTCCTAAGTGTAGGGGGACCTCTTTAGGTGTTTGTATTTGTGTGGTGATGTGATTACAGGGATACATGCACTCTTGGAAACCTTGAAGAACCGTGCTCCCGTGTTATCTGAAATCCGGTTCTATCTCTCAACTATCGTGATTCAAATTTCTTCATACTCACATTTGAAATTGATCACTTTAGTCGTCTCTTCCTTAACTTGAGTTAACCAACGTGCACAATGTCATAAGTGTAGGGGAAACCTTTCCCACATGCTTAAACATTGAGGACAATGTTTATCTTAAGTGTAGGGGGGACCTCTATCGAAGTTTTAAGTGGACTTTTCCATGAAAATGCCTTCAATTAACCGGAAAATCATCTTTTTCAACATTTTTCAAATTTTTTTATTAACTTTGGCCATTTAGTCGTAATTTTTAAAATTTTTATCGTTGCTTTTATATGTATATATTCCGCAATAAAGTCAAAAAAAAAATAAAAAAAAATATTAATAAAGTGGTGTAGCTAGTTTAGAAGTCTTTGACATATTAGGCCCGTTGCGCTTATTTTAACTCAACCCGAATAGACTTATCCAAGTTTATTCTAGCTAGTATCCTTAACCATGTAGACCTTAATTGGTTTATTAGGCTAAGTATCCACGAGTCTCATTACTTGAGATTTTAAATTGAGGAGGACGAGAAATGATAGAGTCAATTATAAGTCGGTATTCTTGCACAAGCTCACTTGGTGTAATTATTTGCCTATTCTCCCATCACTTGCTAATAATTTATCTGCAATAAGTAAGGTCGTACGATTTGAAAAGTTACTTAGCTTCTAGCCCAAGATCGTTTAAAAGTTGCTCGGTAATGATAAGAGTTCATAGCCAAGGCATAACTTATGAAGCGGGGCGCGAAGATTG
The DNA here is from genome assembly GCA_025667525.1 of Glebionis coronaria. Classification (NCBI taxonomy): domain Eukaryota; kingdom Viridiplantae; phylum Streptophyta; class Magnoliopsida; order Asterales; family Asteraceae; genus Glebionis; species Glebionis coronaria. The sequence continues at coordinate 469,401,824 of CM046882.1, forward strand.
ACGAGTCCGAAAAGGCCCTAACAAGGCATGAGGATTCCATTTTATTGCTAAAGATCCAAAGTGATGTGAAAAGCATTATTCCTAAAGTCAATATGAAGGATCAAGACTCACGACGAAAAGCAATCAACTCCCATAAAGATGATGGAGAAGTCTATCCGAAAAGACCCTAACAAGGTATGAGGATAAATAGATCCAAGTCCGAAAAGGAGGCGGATCGTTGTATCTAAAAATCCCAAATAGAGATTGAAGAAATAATCATGAAGTCGTGGTCAACAAAGTTGGAGTACCTCTCAAAAGTCTCCAAGTGAAGAAACTCTATGAACGATGAGAAGACCATTATCTCAAGCACGTCTCTCAAGATATGAAGTATGAAGTACATGCCAAATATCGGCCCGAGAAAGGTCTCAAATCGTGAACCGAGTTATGCCAAGATATGAACTTTTTGATATCCTGAGAAGCAGTTTTAAGAGATTTTGTCCTTTAGCTAACTATTGATCAAATCGTCCTACTTTGCTTTCAGCCTAAATAAACTATCGAAATAAGTCCAAAAATGCATCTTCATGATCATTCTAAGACAAAAATAAAATATAAGAGATACACCTAGGAATAAGGGAGTTTAAGCATTTAATTAAGCCATGTGTGTAAGTGTTTGATTTACTAACTTATAATAACAATGATCTCGTTTTAAGCTTAGTTTGGGGAACGTGAAACTTGAGGGTGATAAATCTTCGCAACACCAAAGCCCTAATGTAAGTCATTGGTTTCTTTGCAAGTTATTTCCATCCTTTTGTTTACTTTAAAGTTTTAATTTCTCTTAGTATTTTTATTTTTGTTTAGTAGTATTTAAATAAGGCCAAGGTTGATTGATTATGAGAAAAGTGTAAATTTGCTTTATCACTAAGCATTGCATGAGGGCATGGCAATGGTTAAGTGTAGGGGATTTGATAGGTCTGTAAACACCCATCCTTTTACCACTTAATTCTGGCTAAAACGAGACCAAAACACGTATTTAATATCATTTGTTTGGAATTATGCGTGGTTTTTGTGTTTATTGTGTTTTCAGAGCCAACCGGATGGATAATGGAGAAAACATGGGATTGCACGGGTTTTACCGAAGAAAAAGACTCAAGATAAAGTCTATTGTCCAAGAGATGTAAAAGATTTGAAGTCACTGGGCCTATTCGAATATTTATCGAAGAAAAGGACCAAAGATGGAAGATTTATATAAGTCGAAGAAACTCAAGTCCATTAAACGAAGAAATTAACAGACGAGTTGAATTTAATCGACGACAAATCCCAAATCAGAATCGAAAACGTCAACTTTTCTGAAAAGACGAGAAGACAAGAAGAACGGGAGAAAGCCCACTCACCAACCAAAAGACAAGACTATATAAAGCCCTCCCCTCACACACTTTGCAGTTAGTTTTTAGTTTTTTCTTTCCCCACTTTTTTCTCCTTTCTGTTTCGTAGCATCACCAACACCACTAGGGTGTTTGGTGATTTTAATCTTTGTTCTTCAAATCTTATAATTTTAATCTTTGTTTTGTGATTGTTAAAACATTAATCATCAATACAAGTTCTTGTTTAATCTTTCCATTTTCATCTTGTTCATCATCTTTTATTTCAAGTTCTTAAGTTCTTATTTGGTTGAGTTTTGATCTTCAAAAGTTGTTGGGATTTATGTTTTTGTTGATGAGATTTGTAGTTTATGGTTAGTAGATGCTTAGTGATTAGTTTATTTAAGTTTTTGGTGAAAAACTTGGTGATTTTTGGATTAAAATCGATTTTCCTTGTTCTTCGGGTAAGGGTTCTGTTCTTGAGTGTTCCCAGGTTCCGGATGACCAAAACTTCCGGATGAACACAAAAGTTCCGAATGAACACAAAAAGTTCCGCATGAAGCACTTTAGTTAAAACTTCCGAATGAACAAAACTTCCGAACGAACTGAAAGTTCCGGATGAACCCAATCTTCCGAATGAACTGAAGTTCCGGATGAACCCAATCTTCCGAATGAACAAAAGTTCCGGATGAATGTTATTTTCAAAAAGTTCCGAATGAATGTTTGTTTTGAAGTTCCGATTCAATTTAAGTTTAAAAGTTCCGAATGAGTTTTTTGTTTAAAAGTTCCGAATGAGTTTTTTGTTTAAAAGTTCCGAATGAGTTAAAAAGTTCCGAATGAGTTTTTTGTTTAAAAGTTCTGAAAGAATTAAAAAGTTCCGAATGAATTGATTGTTCCGAATAAACTTCCGAATCAAAGTTCCGGATCAACTTCCGAACCAATCTTCCGAGTAAAGTTCCGACTCAAAGTTCCGGGTGAAGGTTCCGAACGAAGTTCCGGATCAATAGTTCCGAATCAAGGTCAAAGTTCCGAATCAATTTTCTTTCAATCTTACTTACTGTTTCTTTTTGTATCTGTCTTAATATTTCTCATTGTTTCTTCATTTTATATTCTAAGTTTAAGTTTAATTTTAGTTCCAGTATTTTAATTCAAGTTTGTCATTAAATTAATTGTTTTTTATTTAAGTTTTCATTTTAATACATTTAAACTTTTTAGTAGATTAGAAAACTAAACCCCTCTTTTTTTTAGTAACCAAGAACAATCATTCCACTTAGAACCGAGATCAATTCGATAGGACTGAGAGACATAAATCTGAACCCTAGCAAAAATCTAATATCAGTTATCCAAGAAACAAACCGCTCTTGCTATATCTACCACGGAAGCCTAGTATGTGAGTGCCGGTAAAGCTTGTCAACAAGATCTATGGATGAAGCAAGCGCTTGTTTATTACGGGATTTCTCTTGATGATGTTCCCATCATGTGCGAAAACAAGGGTGCAATAGCCTTAGGAAGAATCCCGTGCAACATTCGCGAACTAAGCACATGGAGATTCGCCACCATTTTCTAAGGGATAATGTTCAAAAAGGGAACATTTTGATAGAGAAGGTACCCACGGTAGAAAACTTAGCCGATATCTTCACTAAGCCACTTAAGAGGGAACCTTTTAATTGCGTCTAGGTCTAAGCTTAATGGAACATATTCCTTAATTGTGCATTTTTATTATCTTTTATCTTTTGAGTCTTTTCTTTCTTTGAGTTCATAAGTTTAATAAACTCTTTTTGGAAAACTTCTCTTCTTTTTCAAAATTCTCAAAGCTTTTTCGAAAATGGTCGAGAAATATTTTTGCATTGTTAATTCAATCTAAAAACGTTTTTCATAGCTTCTTGCTATTCATAATGAGCTTACATAATTCATATGTATGAGTCTCTCAAATATAGCAAGAACAAAAGAGAACTATGAAGGATCATTGTGTCATGACCTTGTGTCTAGTTCTACACACCTCCTACATTGATTTTATTAAAAAAATATATGTATTTTGGTCTAAACCTTGTTTAGTGAGCTCTTGTGTGTTTTCTTTGTCTATCTTTGCTTCTTAGCATATCCCCATGATTAGTTAGACTAGAAAAATAGGATTTGATGAATTGGAAAATCCTCCATCATCACCAAACTCAACCCACTGTGGGAGGTTCTTTATTGATACCTCGGTTCCCCAGTGATAAGGAACCGCCGGTGAGTTAAGGAACCGCGCCCAGTACCTTTCTTTTCGGGAATTCCTAAAACTCCAGATTTGTTCCAACACTTTTTGGAATCTTTGTTTCAACCCTTTGACCACCCCTAAATTATCTTGGACTTTCTCTATATAACCTTAAGCATTTTTCATTCTTTCTCAAAACAAAATGTCTTATTCCCCAAATGAAAGCTTTGATTCTCTTCCATTCTCTCCAATTGCTTTCAACCCCAATTCACCCAAGAACACTCAAAATCACATCTCTTCTCCTTCTAAGAATGGTGATTGTGGAACTTCTTATCTTCCACCACTAGCCTTTAGTGTTCTACCTCCTTCACATGATAATGTCATGCATCATGGAACATATTGTCAATATCAACATCTTGCTATGGCTCACATCTATGAGGAGTTGAATTACATCAAGAGTCTTACTATAACTATGAGATCTCTACCAAGCCACCACCATCTCCTTCCGCCACTACCTTGTCTTTTATCTAAGCATTGGTTGCTTATCTTCAAGACATCTAGTTCAAGCAAATCTTAAAGTTCTAGCTTAACTATGATTAGATTTATGCTTTTCATTTTGGCTTGTGGTTGTGTCTCATACATCTTTGTATGATTTATTTCCTTGTATCTTTTATCATGTTTTCTTTTAACATGACTTATCTTTGATCTTTTGTTTCTTATTTTTTTTTGTGCGATCTTTGCTATATCTTGTTGGGTGTCTCTTCTCTTCTACTAACCCTTCTATGTAGCTTGTCACCATATTTCGATTCCTTGGTGCCCCAAGCAAGGGGGAGTAAGCACCAAGGGGGAGCATTTGCAAAGTCCGGTTCTTTTCTTCTTCAAAGACTTTTGCAACTTTTTTGCTTCGACAAAGGGGGAGAAATGATAAACTCGTCTTCGAAAATATTGTTTTATTAGATGATTGAGTTTATGGATTGCCGGAATCAAAAAGGGGGGAGATTGTTAATGCAATGATGCCTAAAAACGTTACTTGCATTTTTTGGTCTCGCTTTGTTTTGATTACGACAATATGTAAAAACAAGCATTTACGAAAACAATGAAAAAACGAATTCTTGAGTTCAAGTATTTTTCATTTCAACCATTATCACTTAAGGTATGAACAAACAAGTAATTATACTAATTAAGTGATCAAGGATTTAATATTTTCTTAAAACTCACTTTTTATTAAGTGTGATAAAGTTTTATTATTAAACTTTCTTTTTAAGAAAATATTTTATTAAATTAACTATTTGAAAGTTTGAAATTTCAAAATGGCATATTCTATCTTGGTTTGGAATATCCTTTCAGGATATTTTAATCCCCAGATTCGATCCAACCCACTAAAATACAAAAGGGAGCGGACTATATGCCGACGGTTCCTTAGCGCCTACAGCGGTTCCTTATCGATAAGGAACCGCGGGCTGCAATAAAGAACCGCGGGCAGATATAGCCGTTGGACATTTGTCTTATAAATAGTGGACCATTCTCAGACTTTCAATCTACCTCTTTTGTACATAAACTTTCAGATTCTTACATACTTCTTAAATCACTCAAATCCTTGATCATTTTTTTATTACTACTTGTTTAGAAGTGAATCCTTCTCCTCTAATCTTTTCCTCTCAAAGTGCAAAGAGAAGAACACTATCATTGTTGAAGTGTTGTGTCTACCTCAAAGATCCATTGAAGATTCAAACTTATTTATTCATTGTTGTGTCATTGTTGTGAAGATCCAAGTAGTTGTGTCTATTTGGAAGTTGTGTATGTATTAGGGTTAATACTTAGTCCACAAAGTATATTGGTGTAGATTGGTCCTAGCTAAGATTAGGGCTCGACTTTTAGCTTAGAGTCGGAAATTGGTTAAGCGACGTTGTGTACGGTTTCTCCACCTTAAGGAGCTTGTTGATTAGTGAGCTCTCGAGTAAGGAGTACTCGAGGAGTGGATTAGTGATGAGACTGCTTTTATACATAGTCTCATCGTCCAAATTGGGCTTAAAACGCTTAAAATATCATTAAAATACCCAAAAATATGCTTGTTTTTGTTCATTGCGTATTTTAGGTACGGATATCGTGAAATCAACAAAATCACAAGAATGAAGCAAAAACGAACACGGGAAACGAAGCCGCACAAAGAACTGGACCCGAATCATGAATTTCCATTCAAGTCCTTGAAGTTTGAAGATTTGGCAAGATTGGTCCCTCTACTTTTGAATACATGTCATTTTAAACCCTTGTAAAACTCTAATATTACATATGGGTCCCTAAAATGATTAGAAATTACATCATTTACCCTTGAAGAATGCAAAATATGCTAATATAATCCTTGGAAAAAGTTATCATTATACTTGTGCCATATTTGACAAGTTAGGGAAACTTGTTAACAAAAGAAATGGGAGTACTAAGCTGGTAAACCTTATATGACAACAAAATAGGAAAGCAAGGACCAAAGTGGGCAGACAGTGAAACCTCGCTCAACCAATCACTCAGCCATGTCACACCCACCATCCACTCACACTTCACCACCTCACACCCCTCCTCCCACGTCACTTTTCCACTAACCCTAAATTAATATTTACTAAAGAGATTTTTAAACATGTTTTTATAATATTAACTTTGGGTGGGAAACTACAACTGTTCATCATCAACACCAAATTCACCCCTAATCCCATCTCATAAACCCTAAATCCATACTCGGTGAAATCAAAGGGTTTTAACCCCATTCAATCCAGATCACTAATTACCCTTATACTAAGCAAGACCCCACTCCCAAAAACGAGTCCCCGTCACTATGGTCCCCTCTCCACATGTCGCCTGCTACACAGTTTCTCCCATTTTAGAAAATTTGGCATCTCACAGCCATCCAACGGTTCTTAGATGATCACTTACTTCCCCAAGCAAAGTTTAACATCCAAGATTAATCCAAGGACAGTTGGGTTTTCAGAAGATCATATGGGAGCCTTTTTGACCATTTTCAAACTCAAGACTTGAGGGCAATTTAGGGAATCAAGATGCAAGGGTTTAATATTTTACTTTGTTTTCTAGAATAGTCAATATCTAGTATAAATAGAGGTGCTTGTACCTCTATGATGTTTTGTTCCAGATTTTTGTGTAATTTTTAAAACTTATTAATGATAATGAAAAGTTTGAGTTATACAAAGTTCTGAGTACCTCTTTTAAAAGCTTTCTTAGTGTAATGTTTATTTTAACTTGCAACTTAGTTTAAAGGATGCAAAAAGGTTTCATTTATCAAAGATTTTCAAAAATTTGTGTTTTAAAAACTCTTGAAAAAGGTTTTTCAGAAATCTGACTTCATTTTCCACATGAAGTAAAAGTGGATTGTGGGGTGATTTCAGCTTATAGTTAAGCTTTTGTCTAGTTTTATTGGTTTCAAAAGTAGTTTTCAAAGATTTTATCAAAATCTTTTATTCTTTTTTTTATCCTTACTGTTTGTTTAAGCTGTTACTATAAAGCCTGACAAGCTTTTGGTGAGAGCTTATTCAAACTTGAAGTTTGTTCCTTGGTTTGGTGATGTTGTGCAGGTTTCAAGAACAAGAAACATACTTCATCTCATTTCATTTTCTCATTGCATTTGCTTACTGAAGATATTTTACCTTAGGTCTCTTTGAGACTCTACCAACGGGTTTCTCTACTGATTCACTAGCTCACACAAGCTCCTTAACCACCCTGTTGGAAGGCATCAGCCTAAGTAAGTGGCTTGAACCCCATTAGGGCAATTTATTTGAGTTTTATGTGAGTTTGGTTTAAATTTGTGTGTGGACTGTTTTAAGGATAGATTGGTTGTTGGTTTATGCTTATTTATGTGATTGATGCATATTAGAGTAGGTAAAAATCAGTTTTGAGTGCTTTTTCTTGCAAATCTTTTGTTAAATTTTGGCTACTGATTATATAGGGGTGTTTGGGTGTATGGTTTAAAGTTGCTTAGGTGACAATAGGTGGACTAAAACCAGATCTAACATGCTCTAGTGGTAGTAATAGGTTTATAGTGGTAGCTAGTTTTCAGTTTGATAGGTAAACCAAAGGAATTGCATGCTCATTTTTAGTAAAACCTATCTAAAAATCAGTAGGGGTAAATCTGCTTTGTTTTAGTAATTAATTGTTTCAAATCTTGGAGATTGTTAGGTAACTGGTTTATATAGGATTGAGTATTGATTTGAGACAGTTTGGGTGTGAGTTGAGTGAGTTTTGGACAACCATAACTCACCCATTTGCAAAACAGACCAGCAGACTGTTGCTCAGACCCCAAAAGCTTCATCAGTAACCTTATCTAGCCCTATTTGTGTGATTTTGTGAGCAACTTGCTATTTTTCTTGTATATTTGACTCCCCACAACCCAACTGGTTGTGGGGGTGCCTTTGGATCCAAGAAATATCAACAAACAAAGAAGTTACAAGCCAAATAGTCACCAGATACGTTTTTTTTAACAAGCAGTGGGAATAAAGTTCCCCCTGCTAGTGTTCTTGTTCCCCCGCTAAGCAAAAGGACAAAAGTCCTCAAGTGTCACTTTCAGTTTTCTTTAATTTTTGTCTTTAGTGAATTTTTTAATCTTTTTTAAGAAATTTTATTTTTCTTGAGTTATTTAATTTATTTTAATATTTTTAGAAAAACTTAATTTTAATTTAATGTTCATTTTATATTTTTTAAATTAAATCGAGTTTTTATTAGTTTATTTTAATACTGTTTTTGTCTTTTAGTGCAAAAAGTTTACATTTTTTAGTTTTAAAAATTTTGTTAGTTTAAGAATAATATTTTAAGATTTTTAGTTTAAATAAGTTTTACTGTTCTTCTTTTTATCTATTTTTAGATTTAATCTTAGTTTAAATAGTTTTTAATTAAATCTATTTTGTCTTTTAGTGTAAAAAATTTATTTTTTCAACTTTTTAAATTTTTCTACTGTTTAGTAATATAAATTAGGATATTTGAAACAGTAAGTTTAATTTTAGCATTATTTTATTATTTTTAATCATTATTTTAGTTTAAAAATAGTTTTTAGCATTTTAAAAATAGAAAAATAGTCTTCAAAATTTAGGAAAAATACTTTTTAATCTTTAAATAATATAAGTGATTTATTAGTTCAATAAAATAATATTTTGGGCTTTTTCTTAATTAGATTTAATTCTAGGGCTTTAATTAGCATTTAAAATTGAATATTTAATTAATAAAAGGTTTTAAATTTTATATATTGAATTTTTATTCTTATTTATATTATTTTAGACTTAGTTTTCATTTTTAAATTATTCTTAGGTTTAATTTTTAATTTTGTCACGTTTTACGTACTTACGTTCGCGTTTTACGTCATTACGTCGTAGTGTAATCGTAGTTGTAACTCGTCTTTTATTTTCTCTCTTCTAAACCAAAAACGACCCTAATCCAAACTTTGATTTTACATATTGTCACTCATAATCACACACCTCCTTCGAGAACGAACCCGCACTTATTCGGTTTTACGTTTTTCCTAAAGCGTAAGACTTAATACTTGCCGCTCATACGCGTTTTTCCTAAAATATGTACGATTATACCTACACCAATTTTTGGCGCCGCTGCCGGGGAGGTGTGTTTAGCCATTATAATTATCGTGTTTGTGTGAGTAGTGCGTTTTTACTTTTCAATTATTGGAAAGCGTAAATATCGTACATACTCATTTTTGTTATTTTTCCTTAATATATTATAGTATCCAAATAAATCGTGTTCAATTTTCCTAAATTAAACACAAACCAATCATTTTACTATATTGTAGATATCCCATTATCGTTTTTGTTTTTCTTGTGAATATATTACTATATTGTATTTACGTAGAACAATAAATATACAAGTACTCCAAAAGCGTGAAAACGGAACCTTGATTCGGGATTTCATCACTTGATCATTGTATTCGAATCTAAAGCAAAAGTTTAAAGGAAAAATAGATAAATAATTTCATGAGGCTTAATTTTGATTAACACAAACTATAAGGTGGGTATAAGGCGGTTGTATTTCACGACCTAAGGGAAAAAGGCTCTTAAGTGCTTAGCGCCGCCTCGTTTCCCCCGCTTGCTTGTGCGTGTTTTGAGAAAGAGGGCTAATCGAGGGTTTGTCGCCCAAGTATTATCTACATATACTATATTTGCTTGTTTTCAAGATTAAACCCTCTTGAACGTTTTGGTGTTCCACCAACGTTCTAAAGTCATCGAAGGCGTTCACTCCACGTGATTGTTTTCATTCTTTGAGGCTCCTTTAATCGAGAAATCGATTCATTAAAAATCAATCAAAAACAAAAAAAATTGAAAAATCGAAAAACCCCAAAAAGAATCTTCTTTGCTACCCCCCATTCTACGCTTAGTGCATGCGCACTCGATCGAAGGATTATTCTAATTCTAGCGACGCTTCGAATCGACGCAATCGTAATCGAAGGAATCGACGACATAGACGAGATTTAGAAACCGACGTTCTTAATATCGTTGTTGAAGAAACCTTAGACGAGATGGCCGACAATCGTTCGATGATGGAATTGCTCCAAGCGCCCAACGAGGGTTATGGAGACGCGATCGTAATTCCCGCTATCGAAGCGGAGAATTTTGAGATTAAGAGCGGAATGCTTTCTTTGATACAAGCTACGAAGTTTCGGGGTCGTGAAGCCGATAATCCTCACGACCATATTCGAAATGTTGATCGTCTTTTAGCCACGAGCAAGTTTAAGAATGTCGACACCGATGTCGTCAAGCTTATGCTTTTTTCGTACTCGCTCGATGGTGCCGCCAAGGATTGGTACGAGAAAGAGCCACCTAATTCTATAATTACGTGGAAGGATCTCGTTTCCAAATTCGTGAATCATTTTTTCCCACCGTCTAAGACGACGTTTTTCAAAAATGAAATTACGATATTTGAGCAAAAACCGAATGAATCTTTTAGAGACGCGTGGGATCGTTTTAAGGAATTGCTTAGGCAATGTCCTCACCGTGGATTTTCCGAGTTGCACCAAATCGATACGTTTTACAACGGTCTTAGTTTCCAAGAATAAGATTCGTTGAATTCCGCCGCCGGTGGCAACTTTTTGTGTAAGACTCCGAAAGATGCATTGATGATTATCGAGAATCGATCCAAGGTTTACCAACTCCGCAACGCACCGAGTGTTGCCAATGTCGCCAATGTTAGTAATTCTAATCATGACATTGAGAGAGTTGATGCGAAAGTCGACAAGCTAACGAATGTGTTTACGTCTTTTCTAGTCGAAATGCAAAAGAAAGACGCTCCCGCTACGGTGAAAGCGGTTGAGACATCGTGTACGATTTGTGGTGGACCTCATATTTATTACGAGTGTGCGGCTACGGATGGCCAAACGTCAAATGTGAGTGCGTTAAACAAAAAATTTTCTAATCAAAATCAAAATAACGCCGGTCCATCGCAACAAGGCAATTATAACCAAGGCAACAATTTTAATCAAAACTGAAACAATTTTCATGGAAATAATCAACAAGGAAATTTTTTCGAATCAAAATCAAGGTTATAATCAAGGTCGTAATTTGAATTGGCAAAATCGAGACAACAATTAAAACTCGAATTTTTCAAACAACAACAATCAAGGAAACAATTTTTCAAGTGGGAATCAAAACAATTTTTAAAGAAGTAATCAAAACCAAGGTAATTTTAATGCTAATCAAAATAGTTCTTCAAACGATTTTCAAAATTACATGAAAACGAATGAGGCTAATATGAGACGATTAGAGGGAGAAATTGGTACTTTGAAAAACGATTTTTCTAATACTTTGAAACTTCAAAACACGAAGATTGAGCAAGGACAAATTGATATTAAAAAGATGTTTTCGGCTATTATGAACAAAGCCTCGGGTGCTTCGTCGAGTTCGTTACCTAGTGACACCGTTGCAAATCTGAAGGAACAATGTAGAGCCGCCTCGTCTCGTGGAAAAAGTCGTGTGATTACCCCTACCCTTGATGGATTTCGTGTTGTTCCTTCTTCTCAACCCTCGACTTCTAAGACGTCTTATTGTTCTAAAGTCGATGGGGTGAACGTGGCGACCAAGGAAAAGAGTGCACACCCTCGTGTACCTCAAATTCCATCCACGGTTCAAAAAGAGAGCTTTATCGACCTAACCAAAGTAACCCTTGAAGAAACTTGTGCATCGATCCTTCTTAAAAAAACCCAAAAGGCATATGCCGAGAAAGAAAAAGGATCCGGGCCAATTTCTCCTACCTTGTGATTTTTCCGAGATTGAGGGATGTTTAGCCCTTGCCGATTTAGGTGCTAGCATCAATCTCATGCCTCATTCTCTTTGGAAATTGATTAGATTGCCTTCACTTACCCCCACGAACATGACAATCGAGCTTGCAAATTGTACTCCACTTATACCAATTGGAATAGCCGAGGATGTCTATGTTAGAGTTGGAAAGTTTTTTTTTCCCCGGATTTCGTCATATCCGATTACGAGTGTAACCCTAAATGTCCCATTATTTTAGGCCGACCATTTTTATCGACAACTCGAACCGTAATCGACGTCCACGGTGGGAAACTTACTATGAGATATGGGGATGACAAAATGGACTTTTCACGAGTAAATCCCAAGTGTCTAATGATCATGAAAAAACCGAGGTTTCAAAACCTAATGTTTCAAATTCTAATGATTTCAAAATGTTAACATTAGCGGAAAATATGAGGCTTAATGCATGTTTTGAAAGAATTAAGAAGAACGGTTTTAAAGATGATGATTTTAACGATAAAGAATACGTGTACCTAATTCAAAAGGGTATGCGTAGATTTTTAGATGAAAAATCACTTTGGGATGTATTCGATGAAACAAGTGAACGATCAATTCCGAAGGGCGACGTTAGTGCCATCACGACAATGACCAAAATGGACTCGTCGTCACCACCTTCGAAGGACCACGTCTTTGAGGCTTCAACTTCTAACTCCATCGAAGTGCCTTCAATTCCTTGCCCAACACCCGTTGAGGCGAAAGGTTTTATCGACATCGATCCTCACGTCTTAGAAAAGTCACCTAAGAATAGTCATTCGACTTGTAAGACCATGGTTGTGAGTGCTCACATCGACTCTTTCTTTGACGATGACGATGGCGATTTTGTCGAGATTGATCACGTACTTCAAAATCCACATGCCATTTTTGAGGATTCTCCCAAAAAGACCTCTTCACATGTGAAGTACAATGATTACGAGTTCGATCCCGAGATTGAGGAAATCATTGAACGAGAGCTAGCTCTTTTGCCTCCACTTCCACCTACAAGTGAAGTCGATCTTTCCAAAATCGAGGATGAACTAGATGAGTTGGAACGTCTTATTTTCGATGACGAACCAACTCATGTAACCACTAAAAATACAATTCTCGAGGAGTTACCTAATCAACACTCCTCAAATGAGAATTATGTTTACCACATTCGTGAGAATTTAACTTATCAACAATCCTCACAAATGAATGATGGTTTCGTGCTTGATCGTGATCTTTGCGAGAGAGTTTCTAAGATACTCAAGGAGGGGAATGACAAACCTTGGTTTGACAATCCTATCTTTGATGAAGAAATCGATGAGATCGACGTTCATGAGGATGACGAATATGTTGACCCCGAGGGGGCGGTGTTCTTTGTTGCTCGACGTTTTGAGAACTTATACAATCCACCACCCCCTCCTACCAACGACTTAAATGTGAGGATTTTTAGCGCGACTAATTTTGAATTTGACACGCCAAATTTTTTCGACATTATAAAATCGGTTTTTCATAAAGAGTTTTTGAACGATGAAAAAGGGAAAGATTTTAAATGTGTTTTAAAAGATTTTTCTACAAGTTTAACTCCGTTATCACTACGTTTTATGAGTGCTACCACCTCGTCTACTCCTTTTGACGACGTTTGGTGTGGTTTTAGTGTGGGGGAAGCCCATTATGTTCCCTCACACTTTACCACCGAGGACGAGATTTACGATCCCGAAATTGCTTGTAAAGGGAAATCTCGGTCTTCCACTGATGCAATAAATGGAAAAATTATCTATTTGATTGGTGTGAGTCTACCTCGAGTAGCTCATTATGTTGACTTACCCATTGCCCCACCTTTCTACTTCTCATCTATTTTCTTCTACCCCTTTTGGGTTTTGGCACGTGTTAAAGTAGAGTTGTTTCGTCTTTCATCCGAAAACGAGGACGCTATCTTTGACCCTGGTATACGTTTATCGGGTTTTTAAAGTACTCCACGTGCGTTTGGGCATTGTTTATCATGTAAGCCCCACCAAAAATGACCATACCATGATTATCCCTAAATGATCACATTTATGGGGATTCGAGTCGAGCTTTTGACTCGGTTATCAAAAACAAGCTGCCTCGTGGGGGATTCTCATGCTTATCCTTGTAAATATTTTTGCTTTCTAATTATGTAACGAGGGGACTTGTGTTATTCCAACCTTTGTTCCGTGGTTGTTTGTGATTGTGATTTATTAGGTTCATCATCATCATTGAAGCCTCTCGTGTTCGTTTTACGTATCACTCGAGCTTCAATCGTTGCCTTTGGAGATTCCGATATCCGATGATATCCTTTTATGTTCTAACGTTTATCTTATTAGCATAATTCATAAACGGCTTTTAGGTTATTCGTTTTACCCTTTCCATGCTCGAGATTAAGCATTCGACTTTCGTCTCTAGTATGGGGGTGTTTTCACCCCTAGACTTGAAACATTGAGGACAATGTTTAGTTTTAGTATGGGGGGTGAGTAGATACTTCACCTTGCTTACACCAACACGCAATCCAATTTTCATCTTTTTGTTATCATTTTGTTGCAAAATAAGGCTAAAAATGGCCAAATTTTAAAAAATTTCGTATTTTTCATAAGTGTTTAAGACACGAATGTAGGTTTTCTGATGGTGAGAATAAGAGTAATTTTTTACTCGATCGTGCGTGTTGAGCACTTAGCTTTGATTCCTTAACTTTTTAAGCTAAGTCTCTTAAATGAGGACGAGAAATGATAGAGTTATTTATAAGTCTCGTAATCTTTCACGATCTCATGTGTAGTAATTATTAGCTTATTCTCCCCACGCTTTTATAATAAGTTGTTAATAAATATTGATTTAGCGGTTTAGTCACTATTGTTGGTTTCTAATTTGTTTTAGTAGCTTCCATGTAATTAAATTGGGAAAACATTGAGGATTCGCCAGCGTCACGGTTTTCAAGTATTGGCAACCCAAATAATCGAAAGCTTCACCTAATAATAAGACTTCAAGTGGTCACCTAAATTAAGCAAAAAAATTGAAGCTTACAAGGCCGAAAAATCTATGCCCAAATTGAAAGTGAATCAAGCCTTAATCTTTGAAGCTTTAAAGATCCAAAATTCGCCTTAGCGTGAGGATATACGTCAAGTCATAATAAAACCACCGATGATGGCGGATAATAAAAGACAAGGGCAAGACCAAAGTCATAATAAAAGCTTCATGGCGAAGTTGAATAAAAGATGGAGGTAAACCATGATAATAAAACCACCGATGATGGCGGATAATAAAAGTCATGGTAATAAGTCTCATGTTCAAAACCGTTCTATAACCGTGTTTATCGATCCTTCTTGTTGACTTAATTTTTTGACATCGTTTTCTATTAGGGTGAATTATTAATTTAATGATTTTGGTTACACCGTTAAGTCTCTATTTTTAGACCTAATATCTATTCACGCATAAGTCAATGATGTATCCTCGTGATCATTAAGACAAAAATAAAATATAAGAGATACCAATTAGGAATAAGGGAGTCTAGGTTCGTAATTAACACTCATGAGATATGATTGTGTTGCTAACTTATAATAACAATGATCTCGTTACACGCTTAGCATGGAATTGGGTGAAAATCGAGGACGACGAAATTATTTCTAACGAAGCATTCACGTGTTCTTGTTCTATGATCCTAAAAGTCACTTTATCGTGATGAAAACAATACATTAGGTCTAAAACGCATGTAGTAGTTTATTTAAGTTTATGTCTTCAATAAATGTCATCATAAAATGAACTTGGGAAGTGCTACGATACTTAATTCTAGCATTTCGTGAGGGCACGGCAATGGTTTAGTATGGGGGAGTGATGAGACTGCTTTTATACATAGTCTCATCGTCCAAATCGGGCTTAAAATGCTTAAAATATTATTAAAATACCCAAAAATATGCTTGTGTTTGTTCATTGTGTATTTTAGGTACGTATATCGTGAAATCAACAAATGATCACAAGAATGAAGCAAAAACGAACACGTGAAATGAAGCCGCACAAAGAACCAGGACCCGAACATGAATTTCTATTCAAGTCCTTGAAGTTTGAAGATTTGGCAAGATTGGTTCCTCTACTTTTGAAGACTTGTCATTTTAAATCCTTGTAAAACTCTAATATTACATATGGGTCCCTAAAATGATGAGAAATTACATCATTTACTCTTCAAGAATGCAAAATATGCTGATATAATCCTTGGAAAAAGTTATCATTATACTTGTGCCATATTTGACAAGTTAGGGAAACTTGTTAACAAAAGAAATGGGAGTACTAAGCTGGTAAACCTTATATGACAACAAAATGGGAAAGCAAGGACCAAAGTGGGCAGACAGTGAAACCTCCCTCAACCAATCACTCAGCCATGTCACACCCACCATCCACTCACACTTCACCACCTCACACCCCTTCTCACACGTCACTTTTCCACTGACTCTAAATTAATATTTACTAAACAGATTTTTAAACATGTTTTTATAATATTAACTTTGGGTGGGAAACTATAACTTTTCATCATCAACACCAAATTCACCCCTAATCCCATCTCATAAACCCTAAATCCATACTCGGTCAAATCAAAGGGTTTTAACCCCATTCAATCCAGATCACTAATTACCCTTATACTATACAATACCCCACTCCAAAAAACGAGTCCCCATCACTATGGTCCCCTCTCCACATGTCCCCTGCTACACAGTTTCTCCCATTTTAGCAAATTTGGCATCTCACAGCCATCCAACGGTTCTTAGATGATCACTTACTTCCCCAAGCAAAGTTTAACATCCAAGATTAATCCAAGGACAGCTGGGTTTTCAGAAGATCATATGGGAGCCTTTTTGACCATTTTCAAACTCAAGACTTGAGGGCAATTTAGGGAATCAAGATGCAAGGGTTTAATATTTTACTTTGTTTTCTAGAATAGTCCAATATCTAGTATAAATAGAGGTGCCTGTACCTCTATGATGTTTTGTTCCAGATTTTTGTGTAATTTTTAAAACTTATTAATGATAATGAAAAGTTTGAGTTATACAAAGTTCTGAGTACCTCTTTTAAAAGCTTTCTTAGTGTAATGTTTATTTTAACTTGCAACTTAGTTTAAAGGATGCAAAAAGGTTTCATTTATCAAAGATTTTCAAAAATTTGTGTTTTAAAAACTCTTGAAAAAGGTTTTTCAGAAATCTGACTTCATTTTCCACATGAAGTGAAAGTGGATTGTGGGGTGATTTCAGCTTATAGTTAAGCTTTTGTCAAGTTTTATTTTGTTTCAAAAGTAGTTTTCAAAGATTTTATCAAAATCTTTTATTCTTTTTTTTATCCTTACTGTTTGTTTAAGCTGTTACTATAAAGCCTGACAAGCTTTTGGTGAGAGCTTATTCAAACTTGAAGTTTGTTCCTTGGTTTGGTGATGTTGTGCAGGTTTCAAGAACAAGAAACATACTTCATCTCATTTCATCATTGCATTTGCTTATTGAAGATATTTTACCCTAGGTCTCTTTGAGACTCTACCAACGGGTTTCTCTACTAATTCACTAGCTCACACAAGCTCCTTAACCACCCTGTTGGAAGGCATCAGCCCAAGTAAGTGGCTTGAACACCATTAGGGCAATTTATTTGAGTTTTATGTGAGTTTGGTTTAAATTTGTGTGTGGACTGTTTTAAGGATAGATTCGTTGTTGGTTTATGCTTATTTATGTGATTGATGCATATTAGAGTAGGTAAAAATCAGTTTTGAGTGCTTTTTTTTGCAAATCTTTTGTTAAATTTTGGCTACTAACTATATAGGGGTGCTTAGGTGTATGGTTTAAAGTTGCTTAGGTGACAATAGGTGGACTAAAACCAGATCTAACATGCTCTAGTGGTAGTAATAGGTTTATAGTGGTAGCTAGTTTTCAGTTTGATAGGTAAACAAAAGGAATTGCATGCTCATTTTTAGTAAAACCTATCTAAAAATCAGTAGGGGTAAATTTGCTTTGTTTTAGTAATTAATTGTTTCAAATCTTGGAGATTGTTAGGTAACTGGTTTATATAGGTTTGAGTATTGATTTGAGACAGTTTGGGTGTGAGTTGAGTGAGTTTTGGACAACCAAAACTCACCCATTTGCAAAACAGACCAGCAGACTGTTGCTCAGACCCCAAAAGCTTTATCAGTAACCTTATTTGGCCCTATTTGTGTGATTTTTGTGAGCAACTTGCTGTTTTTCTTGTATATTTGACTCCCCACAACCCAACTGGTTGTGGGGGTGCCTTTGGATCCAAGAAATATCAACAAACAAAGAAGTTACAAGCCAAATAGTCACCAGATACGTTTTTTTGAACAAGCAGTGGGAACAAAGTTCCCCCTGCTAGTGTTCTTGTCCCCCCTGCTAAGCAAAAGGATAAAAGTCCTCAAGTGTCACTTTTAGTTTTCTTTAATTTTGTCTTTAGTGTATTTTTTTCATCTTTTTTAAGAAATTTTATTTTTCCTGAGTTATTTTATTTATTTTAATATTTTTAGAAAAACTTAATTTTAATTTAATGTTCATTTTATATTTTTTAGATTAAATCTAGTTTTAATTAGTTTATTTTAATACTGCTTTTGTCTTTTAGAGCAAAAAGTTTACATTTTTCAATTTTAAAAATTTTGTTAGTTTAAGAATAATATTTTAAGATTTTTAGTTTAAATAAGTTTTACTGTTCATATTTTTATCTATTTTTTAGATTTAATATTAGTTTAAATAGTTTTTAATTAAATCTGTTTTGTCTTTTAGTGTAAAAATTTTACTTTTTCAACTTTTTAAATTTTTATGCTGTTTAGTAATATAAATTAGGATTTTTGAAACAGTAAGTTTAATTTTAGCATTATTTTATTATTTTTAATCATTATTTTAGTTTAGAAATTGTTTTTAGCATTTTAAAAATAGAAAAATAGTCTTCAAAATTTAAGAAAAATATTTTTTAATCTTTAAATAATATAGGTGATTTATTAGTTCAATAAAATAATATTTTGGGCTTTTTCTTAATTATATTTAATTTTAGGGCTTTAATTAGCATTTAAAATTGAATATTTAATTAATAAAAGGTTTAAAAATTTATTTATTGAATTTTTATTCTTATTTATATTATTTTAGATTTAGTTTTCATTTTTAAATTATTCTTAGGTTTAATTTTTAATTTTGTCACGTTTTACGTACTTACGTTCGTGTTTTACGTCATTACGTCGTAGTGTAATCGTAGTTGTAGCTCGTCTTTTATTTTTCTCTCTTCTAAACCAAAAAAGACACTAATCCAAACTTTGATTTTATATATTGGCACTCATAATCACACACCTCCTTCGAGAACGAACCCGCATCTATTCGGTTTTACGTTTTTCCTAAAGCGTAAGACTTAATACTTGCCGCTCATACGCGTTTTTCCTAAAACGTGTACGGTTATACCTACATCAAGTAGGAACGAGGAGTGAGCTTCGTGCCGAACCACTATAAGTCCTTGGCGTTTGGTTTGATCTTTCCTTCCCTTATCTCTTTACATTCATTATTCTTTATACTTGTGATTATTAGTTAGTTGCACTATACCTTGTTCATATTGTGTATAAGAAGGTTTCACATAAATACTCAAGCTTAAGTTTTTGAAAAAGGATTTTTAAAACCAAACTTTAACAAGCAAATTTAAGAAACTATTCAACCCCCCCTCCTTCTAGTTTCTACAGAAACGAATCAAGGACGTGCGAATTATCCGTGAATACCCCGAATTTTTCCCAGACGACTTACCTGGTTTACCTCCAGCTAGTCAAGTGGAGTTTCAAATTGACTTGATACCAGGAGCTGCACCTGTAGCTAAAGCACCATACCGGTTAGCACCGACCGAAATGAAAGAACTCGCTGAACAACTTCAAGAATTGTCAGACAAAGGTTTCATCAGACCCAGTTCCTCACCTTGGGGAGCTCCATTGTTTTTTGTCAAAAAGAAAGATGGTTCTTTCTGAATGTGTATTGATTACAGGGAACTCAATAAGTTAACTGTAAAGAATCGTTACCCGCTACCACGAATTGAAGACCTATTTGATCAACTACAAGGATCAAGTGAGTACTCCAAGATCGACCTACGATCTGGATACCATCAGTTGAAGGCCAGAGAGGAAGACATACCAAAGACAACTTTCAGAACTCGTTACGGTCACTACGAATTTCAGGTCATGCCATTTGGATTGACCAACGCACCAGCCATATTCATGGACCTCATGAATCGGGTGTGCATACCGTATTTGGATAAATTCGTCATCGTGTTCATCGACGACATACTCATCTATTCCAAGAATAAGCAAGAGCACGGAGAACATCTTGCTCAAGTACTGAAATTGCTTAAGGAAGAGAAGTTGTACGCCAAATTCTCCAAATTTGATTTTTGGATTCCTAAAGTACATTTCCTTGGTCATGTAATTGATAGCAAAGGAATACAAGTAGACCCCGCAAAGGTCGAATCCGTAAAGGATTGGGCATCGCCTACGTCAGCGAAAGAGATTCGCCAATTCTTTGGTCTTGCCGGTTACTATCAGAGATTTATAGAAGGATTTTCCAACATAGCTAAATCTATGACGAAGCTTACTCATAAAGGCGTGAAATTTGATTGGGGAGAAAAAGAAGAAGCTGCATTCCAAACCATAAAACAGAAATTGTGTAGTGCACCTATTTTAGCCTTACCAGAAGGTAACGAAGACTTCGTTGTCTACTATGATGCTTCACACAAAGGCTTAGGTGTTGTACTGATGCAAAGAAAGAAAGTAATTGCCTATGCTTCAAGACAACTGAAGAAGCACGAGCAGAATTAATCTACTCATGATCTAGAGCTCGGATCCGTAGTTTTTGCCTTAAAAATCTGGAGGCACTACCTATATGGAACAAAGTGCACAGTGCATACCGACCACAAAAGCCTGCAGCACATTCTAGATCAGAAGGAGCTGAACATGAGACAACGTCGTTGGATCGAACTACTTAGTGACTACGTTTGTGACATCAAATACCACCCCGGTAAAGCTAATGTAGTCGCAAATGTGCTAATCCGCAAGGGGACTGATCCGCCCATGAGAGTTCGAGCCTTGGTTATGACGATTAGCTTGGACCTACCCAAGCAAATACTAGAGGCTCAAATACAAGCACAAAAACCAGAGAACCTTAGGAAAGAAGACATAGGGGGAATGCTTAGGACAAATTTAAGCAAGGAGAAGTTAGAAGCAAGAGTAGACGGAACATTGTGTTTACATGGAAGAAGTTGGTTACCATGTTACGGAGATTTGAGACAAGTAATCATGCACGAGTCTCATAAATCTAAGTATTCTATACATCTCGGATCTGAGAAGATGTATCAGGATGTGAAGAAGTTATATTGGTGGCCAAACATGAAGGCAGACATTGCAACCTATATGAAGAAATGTCTGACATGTGCCAGAGTGAAGACAGAACATTAGAGACCATCGGGTTTGTTATTCCAACCCGAGATACCGAAATGGAAATGGGACAACATCATCATTGACTTCATTACCAAACTTCCTACTTCATCTCACGGTTACGATACAATTTGGGTAATCGTTGACCGACTCACAAAATCAGCTCATTTCCTACCCATCAGAGAGAATGACTCTCTGAACAAGTTAGCCAAACTATACCTAAAGGAAGTTGTGACTAGACACGGTATACCAGTCTCAATCATCTGTGATCGAGATGGTAGATTTACGTCAAACTTTTGGAAAGCTTTTCAACGAGATTTGGGAACAAACTTGGACATGAGTACTGCTTATCACCCACAGACTGACGGTCAGAGTGAACGAACGATCCAAACATTAGAATACATGCTGAGGGCATGTGTGATCGACTTTGGAAAAGGATGGGTCGAACATATACCATTAGTTGAATTCTCCTACAACAACAGCTACCATGCCAACATCAAAGCAGCACCATTTGAGGCTCTCTATGGTCGCAAGTGCAGATCACCCGTGTGCTGGGCAGAGGTGGGGGAATTTCAGCTTACTGGACCCGAAATGATCCAAGAGACTACTGAGAAGATCACTCTCATCAAACAAAGGATTCAAGCTGCACAAGACAGAAAGAAGAGCTATGCAGATCGCAAACAGAAACCTATGGAATTCGCAGTAGGTGATCGTGTTATGCTTAAGGTATCACCTTGGAAGGGCGTTGTACGATTCGGAAAACGTGGAAAATTAAACCCATGTTACATAGGACCCTTCAAGGTGATCTCCAGAATCGGTGAAGTCGCTTATCGTTTAGAGTTACCCCAGCAGTTGAGCCGTGTACACTCTACATTCCACGTCTCAAACCTAAAGAAGTGCTACGCGGATGAGCCGTTATCCATGCCATTGGAGGGAGTCCACTTTGATGACAAACTCTAATTCACAGAAGAGCCGTAGAAGTCATGGAGAGAGCAGTCAAGAAACTGAAGCGAAGCCAAATTTCGTTAATTAAGATACGTTGGAACTCTAGGAGAGGTCTTGAGTTCACTTGGGAACGCGAAGACTCGTTTAGATCTAAGTACCCCACACATGTTCACCTGAGCAGTAACTTCATCTTAAGCTTTGAGGACAAAGCTAAAATAACGGGTTAATGCTGTAAAGCCTGTAGTTTTTAGGTTTTGACTATGACATCACCGTACACGTCTTCTCATGATATCAATATATTACCACCTTTGCATGAAAATTTTGTACAATCATATGCATCATACACGAGCATACATTATTTGAATCATTAGAACATTGAACATTTTATAGTATTTGGGAACTACTGAAAACATTTAATCAACAAACATTACATTATGATTATGAGTATTTAATCATAAGGACACAAGAACATTTGTATGACTACATTATATGAGCATACTACACCTTAATGATAATAACGTATGACTACATTATATGAGCATACGAGACTTTAAACAATCATTTCCTTTGGGACTATTAAGTCACCTAAAACACTTAAACATATGCATACACCATTTAGGTTTATCAAAATCTAAACCCGTGATCACAATTTAATAACGGTTACCAAAAAACTATTTTATGCTTTACTTATATATTCTATTCACCTTATAAACAATACTACGAGTCGACATAATCTACTCTTCATTACTAGACATACGATTATCAACTTTAACTCATTTTCTCAAGTGTCTTACAATTTAAATAAGATATATTTTTGTATGTTATTTAAGTAAGACTATACTTTCACCAAAGACTCCAAAACTTAACCAAATCGACTTGGACTTGAACCTACTCATATGATATCATACCTAGACTCCTAATAACCATAGCAAAACACTATAATTGAACCAAAACCTATCCTAGACACATTATGTTAGCTGAATACTACCTAGCTCACAACTAGACTAATTTTAAACTTTACCAACTTACTTAAACTTAATCTAAACATGTACAACTTGGGATCATTAATGCTAACACTATTGGCTACACTCTTTGTCCCCTTACAACCCATAGATGCGACGACTAGGAGTATTGGAAGGGGCAAAATGTACATCACTTTCATTTAAAACCTAGTACCTCTTATGTACTTTGAAGATCCCATGAATCTAGCCTATATCTCTCTCTCTCGTCGTGTATGCCACCCGAACCACACATACCATCTTCACTTGGATATTTAGCTATCTTAAGACTTGCACTCCTCACTCACTTCATATTCATTTTCGGATCTATTGCATCCCACACACACGAAACATATAAACTACATCATTTACTACCAAATCATTGTCTCAAGATCATTTAGTGTTAGTCCACACCAAATCTTAGTGTTCAAGGCAAGCCAAGACCATCCTAGGTCACGCTTGGAGTATACCCGACGCATAGAGTTCATATAAACTTTAGATCTTGTTCATCCATCATCTTTTCCACAAAACAAGTAAGTATAAACCTCCATACCTCCACTTCAATTCTTTCTTATTCTTCACTACATATCATGCACGTAGGATCCTAGAAAACGAGGCTAAGGATGCATGCACACGTAAATGTAATACTAAAACTTGACTATAGAAACCCACGGTTTGAAATTGTTTTAGAGTTAAACGAACCTAGATCTTAAACCTATGGAACCATGCCTTGGGAACACGAATGAAACTAGGCTATTGGAACTATATTGTAACACTAGTTAAGTAAGCAATAAGCCCAAACAAACAAACCATAAGTCTCGACTTATTTATAAGTTGAGTATAGCCATTGATTTGATAAGCCCATTAAACTCAAAATAATGTGTAGGATTATAAGAGGACTTAATAGGGATCTAGTACATTAAATAAGCTACCCAAGATAAGCCCATAAGCTTAGATAAGTCGAACCAAATAAGCCCAAGTCACGGTTAGAAAATAAGCCGAACATAGTAAGCCCGTAAGCCCAAGTAGAAAAATTAGGATTAATTAGATGGATTAAATGAACATTTTCTAATAATTATCAAGCCCAAAATGAGTCCGTTACGCCCAAAAAACCCAAATCGAACCCTTAATGGGCGGACTGAGCCCATTTAACACTAAACTTAATAATTAGAGACTTTTCATGCCATTTGCGACAAAAGGTGAAAGTATTAGTCGAAAATGTAACTTTATAAAACATGTATAGTTAATTCAAGGTTTTTGAAAAGTATAAGGACTAAACTTGCCATTTTCGAAAGTACAGGGTTATGCTTTGTTTTAGCCGAACCTTTAATAAACCATAAGGACTATAGTTGTCATTTTATAAACTTATAACAAGCCCTAAAATACTTTTTGTGCCTTAATAATTATTTTCGGGACTTGGAGGGTGTGTTTTGCCACTTTACCAAAGTTAACCAAGCCCTAGGGACTCGGTTTGTAATTATACAAAAATTATAAAAACCTTAGGGACCATGTTTGCCACATTTCGAAAGTGTTATGAGCCATAGGGGCATTTTTTGAAAATAAACTTAACGAACAAGGACTAACGATGTGATACACTTAACGAACGAAACCCTAGGGATTAATTATGGGAATTATTATACTACAAGGGCTTGTGTGTAAATTTAAATAAATTAAAATATATTAATAAACTATTTTTTTTTTGTAACCGTGATTTATAAACTATTTTATTAATAAGTTAAATTTAGTCATTTTAATTATTGAATAAACTATTAAGATTTATTTACGACTCTTTATAAACAAACGAATCATATTAATATATTTGAAAACTTAAGAAAATGTAATGGAATATATTATTTTCTTACAATTAATTAATTAAATAAAAATCTATTTATTTAAATTTATTACACTTTTGTTGAATGAACAATTTCAATATATTTTTAGAAACTAAAAATACATTACTGTCGACAACTCACTATAAGATAACGCTTAAACAATAGTAACAAATTATTAATTCGTGATCATGCATTTCATCAACTACATTTATTTGTGCATTTTAATTGTGCATTTACTGAGTCATACATAAATTACTTAGGTATTTCTACCACTTCGTGATCATATTGAGCCAGCATACCCAGTGACTTTACTACTGCTTTATTGTGGAGGTGAGTTCATGGCCTCATCTTTACTGTTTTTATAACTGGGGGAGAAAACATACTAAAACATTATATATGCAAACATGCACAAACAACATCAACAAACAACAACTTATTGCCTATTGTTTGCCCCATTCCCGTGGACTGTAATAGTTAATAGTGTAGCGCGAAATGTTATGAATAGATCTATTCGGGTATTGACAACACCCGGCCTGCGTGACTTTCTATCACGAAACGCTTAGGCTAAGCAACAGGTTTATTTCATTGTCGGACTGAGGGAAACAACATCGGGTATGATCCATAATGGCGCTTGAGCATCATGTCTAGCTTCTATTACAGGGCAACAGGAACTTCTATAGTATTGGGTTGTGATTGTCCTACTATGATCGTGGTGTTTGGTATATCAGTACTTTTATTTATTAAATTAAACCTTTGAATTCACCAACCTCGTGTTGACCCTCACATTTTACTTTATATGTTTTCTCAGGAAAATAAACAGGTTCATGCATTGGATTCCAGCATCATAGGAAGCATCATGATTACCATCGGTCTGGGATATTCTTCAAATTTATAATAAATGTTGTTTTCAGACAAGATACTAAATGTGTACAATTTATTTCATGTAATATGTTTTCAAATGACTAATATGATCATTGCTCTATATACTGTGTGTTATCGATCCACCAAAGTAACACCCCACGTACTTTTCCGCTGCATTTGACCATTATGGGGGTGTTACACCATGCACTTGTCATGTTCCCATAGCACGCTGCAAACAGTTAAGCTAGTGTTCGGGACTGCACAAATTTCAGCTTTTTATACATTTGCTTACCCAAAAACCTAAATTTTCCAAGGTGTATCTACTGGATTCAGTATCATGTCACAACTTACAAAGAGAATAAATTAGGATTAGACATAAATAATGCAACCAATTTAGAAACACATTGATGGGAAGAATCGATTATGGGTAGAGGACACACCTCGGTTCTGTTTTCTGCAATAACACGTCCAAACACCCCTTACACACATTTATAAACCTAGATAAGGTTTCTTACCAATCAGGCCGCATAGCACACAATGTTCGAATGAATTCTTGCCCCAACACTAGAATACCAGCCATGCAATCCACACCTATGCCTCATAAAAGCAATTACAAAAATTAGAAGTAGCATTTGTGTCTTCAAGTATAATTTTTGCTAAAGTTGTTAACGGTCCGTTAGTCATAATTGTAATCTTAGATCCTGGATCTAAAGATGCCACTACGAATTTCCAAACTTCTAGTGCTAGTGGTTGTCTAAGATGTGGGAAGTCAGTAGTCCGAGGAGCTCCAAACTCCACCAGAATTTTCTGCCATATACCTGGAAATAAAACATGACTTCTAAATTCCTTTACAGTAAAAGTTAGATGGGGTACCGCGATGAATAGTTAAATTCATCCAACTAAATGAACCGAACCACTCCCCAAACACCCTTAGATAAGGAGGTAAAGATAAAACTGTTTACAACTCACTTCATCTGTATTTCTTGAAAAACGAGATTGGATATCGTTGATTTTCTAATGGCTAGTGATTTGTACACTCTACTTGTATTTATTTGCACACTCAAATTATGTGTGTCTTGACATTTATACCCTTACATCATTTGGTGGTATGTGTATATATCAAGGATATAATAGTCACCACACACATATTTTAGAGTGTGCCAATAAATATTTGGAGTGTGCAATCATCACCTTTTCTAATACGCTGTCAAATTCTATTATGTGTGCCATATTCGGCTATAGTTTCACTTTTGAATAACTGATGTGCAACTGATTAAAACTAACCAAAATCTAACTTTTGAATATAAGAGGACAAACCTTTGTCAGCTTAAGAAGAAAATAAGAAATGATATCATATAGAATCGTCGATTAGTTTTAACTGTTAAGAGCATGTTCCTATACACCCTTGAAATAAAACAAACTTAACAAACTCAGTTTCATCTCCCTTCATCATTGTCATGATGTTTCTTTTGTTTTCTTTCAGATAGGTTGTTGTAGTTTCATGAAAATGTTAATAGAAGAAAATGATAGCCCTCATCTGAGTTTCAATGATGTTGACTTTGGAAGGTGCAAACCCCATGTTCATACCACCAAGAATTGGCGGACATGCAGATTCGTACGCTCCCGTAACATGGGTATGAATTCGCCAATGCTGATGATTATAAACACAAATGTTACAAACAACAATTTTAAGTTTTTAACACATTTGCTAACGAACGGGTCGATTTGGGTTTATGACTATATATCTCATAAAGCGCTTGTGTAGTCATATAAATAAATTATTTACATTTATAAATAAAACCTCTTAAAATGTGCACAAATAAGCGATTTCAAGTCCAACTATTCAACCTGTCCAGACCCGACATGTACTATAGATAACCCATATTGAGTCGTCTAAAATACTTGTATTACCACCAGTAATATATATTAACAAGCTTCCAGGCAAAAAGACATCTACATAAGATCTATAAGCACAAATAATCACCCCAACTGGTCACTCTATGACACAATGTCCTGTTTCAAACAAGTAAATCATTACTTATATTAATTCTCACATATGTGCAAAACAAGATTGATTAACAAATGTTACTATAAGTAAACGATACACTACCTTGACAAGTCTATCTAAAACATGACCAGTTTTCTGTACATTGGGATCCGAACCTACGGTACATAATGCATTTAATATGCTGCTAAAGTGTATTATAAACTCTCCTCTCACAAAATACAAGAATAAAACATAAAATAGGCTCAATTATCTTTATATAATTTAACAGCTTTTCTAAAATGGGGTTGATCTTGCATCACTTTTGTAATGGTGTATAATGCTTCATCATACGCCATTATTAAAAGTTTAAAACAATCAGTATAAAAATATCAGCAAATGCACACAAGCATCATCAAAGCGTTATTTCTCCGATTATCTTTAGTACTCCCATTTAACTTCAAAAAGTTATAAAATGATTTCAGTTATGAATCGCTTATCTAAGTGTATACGTATTTATAACATACTTTTTAAGCAAAATAGGCAAACACCCGCCAGTTTTGAAACATGTAAGCAGTCCCAAACAGTGTACTGAAAACCACGTATCCATATTTTCTTATAGGTAGTTATATAATCCTAATTATTGCACACATCAAATAAAGACTTTATCAACACAATGCCGCTGAACACAAATACGAACAGGTTCATCTTATAATCAAACCCTTACCTCCAAATGAACCCGTATAAATTTATCAACATAATGTCGCTGAACGCAAATACAAACAGGTTCATCTTATAATTAAGAAGCACGAAATAAACACATAAACCTAGCAGATAAAGCCCCAATTAAACATAATTAACCCCATAAATAAACACAAAACCACCAAATTCCGACTTGATTAAGCCTCAATAACCCAATTCAATTAGGTCAAGAAAAATCCCAATTCATTACTACACATAGATCAGGTAAAAAAACCTACCTTGATTTTTATGGGTCGACGAGAGATAGATCTGAGTAAGCAATGAGACCATCACCACATAAATCAATAACCAACTCATATTTAATCTCAAGCACCAGCCAACACCACGAAACCATCATAACAAAACCACATATACCAGAACCACCAGCCAAAACCACCTACTTCAAAACAACCAGCCAAATCCACTTACAGTGGTGGCGGCAGAATATGATATGTGTGGCGGTGGCGGCAGATGATGGATGATGGTTGATGTTGGAGAGTATGTGAGATGTGATATGAGATAAAAAGGGTTTTGGTAGATGGTGGAGAGTTTTGGCGGTGGCTGTAATATTAGGGGTAGGGTTTTCGTTTAGAGAGAGGGTGAAAGTGAGAGATTGGCAGCGTTTGTCTATTTTCATAAAGTGGTGGACGCCAGCTATTTCTCGCCGCATTTATGTTTTCAAAAATTCATAAAATAAATGAATTTTCAACATTCAAGTTTTAGGGGTAAATGCTATATATGTAGTAGAGATAGAGATATTGTTTTCTTTGGAGGTTGAGTTAGGAAAAAGATGCAACAAGTAACAAAAACGTATATCATAGGGTGCGTTTGGTTTGCAAATAACTATCACTATCGGTATCGGTTTGATAATATGATAGAATGAAAGTAAATATCTTTTATATAAAATGTCGTTTGATATATGTATATGACTATGGGAATCAATTTGAAGTAACATGTTTAATTTGAAATAAATGTACTATAATATTAATAAAACAATTACTTTATATTTTTTATAACTATTAAAAAATAAAATTTGTGTGATATAATGTGAGGTAAGGTGGAATGAACTTGAAATGAGTCTCTTTTCCCATTAATGAGTCTATCATTGTATTCCATAATTTTATTCTCGTATTTATGAACCAAACAATCTTTTTTGAATTCTCTATGCATATGAAAGTATACCCTCATTCTCATTTATAGATACCAAACACACCCTTAATAAACCACACACATTGAAGATGCTCTAAGAATCAAACATATATAGTTATATTTTCGGTTTCATACTAATTTAAACACCTTTATAGAAAGTATAAAATACGTACACACCTTAAGATAAAAACATATTCTTAACTTCACAAACCCTACTTCAGAAACATATTCTGAACACACTCAACCACGTAGGACCCATTTCCTAATTCCCTTCAAAGCAACCACCATCGATCCAACTCTCATCACGTTAACGACGACTAATACCTACATTGCATCTATAAAAAACCCATATACAACATCCTAGTATTTTACCACAATTGTTTTTCATGGATCCTAGACTCTTTCTCTTTATACTTTTCTCTCTTTTCATCGCGTCCACCTGCGATGAATCGAATAATGACATGATCATCCGTCAGGTGGTCAGCGATGAAAACAACAAAGTTGTTATGAACACCTTGGAGAGCCATTTCGATGCCTTCAAGCGCAAGTTTCAAAAACTTTACGTTTCTAAGGAGGAGCATGATTATAGATTTTCAGTTTTTAAGGGTAACGTGCGAAGGGCTAGTCGTAACCAGATTCTTGATCCGTCTGCTGTGCATGGAGTTACGCAGTTTTTTGATATGACTCCTAGGGAGTTTAGGAAACATTTAGGGTTGAGGGAGCGCGTTAAAGTTAAGTTTCCTTCTGATGCGGGTAAGGCTCCTATTCTTCCTACTGATAATCTTCCTGAAGATTTTGATTGGCGTGATCATGGCGCGGTTACTCCTGTCAAGAATCAGGTATTGTTTATGTAGATTTGTTTAGTCTACTACGATAATATATTACACCTAGCTAATTTCCATACACAAGCGAATGCAGAAAACTAATGGTAACAAGCATAAGTGTGAATATTTTTTTAGAATTATAAGCGCATAACTAGCTAGTTGTAAAAGTTTATATGTCTAAGCACTTATAAGTAACAATCATGGACACGTTTAATTTGTAGGTAGCAAACTTGATTAAACTCGAGAAGTGTGTGTAATGGCATAAATGATGTACTGATCATGCAAAGATAAGCGCCAATACACTAATTACTGTTAGATAGGGTGTTTGGGATAGCAATATAGCATAGTCTAAAGTGTGAATTAGCTTTTGTTAGTTTTGTAGGAGCAAAAGCACTTTGGCATGTTTGGATAGAGAATAGCTTGTTGTTATATGTTTATTTCGGCATAAAAGAAGTACTGTTTTCTACACACCTTTGGACGGTGTTTTCTCAATAAAGTGATATGAAATTGCATCCAACTTGACAATTACTTCGTATTCCTTAAGTAATTAGTCAGTATCATACTATTTTATTTTCTCCTATGGATACTTAAATTTATCCTACTGCGGGTATCTTAACGGGTAAAGTCTGACATGTTTGAATGGATAACCGATTGATAATGGTAGTTAGATTTGATAATGGTTATGAAAATTAGGGGTCATGCGGATCATGTTGGACATTTAGTACAACCGGAGCATTGGAAGGGGCAAATTTCCTTGCTACAGGGAAGCTTGAGAGCCTTAGCGAGCAGCAACTTGTTGATTGTGACCATGAGGTTTGGTTTCGTTTTCCTTTTGTTATTATATCTACTTTGTGGATTAAGGATCTCTAATGTTTTTTGTTTTTGCAGTGCGATCCAGAAGAACAAGGATCATGTGATGCAGGGTGTAATGGCGGTCTAATGAACAGTGCTTTCGAGTACACTTTAAAAGCTGGTGGACTAATGAAGGAAAAGGATTACCCTTACACTGCTACGGATCATGGAACCTGTAAATTTGACAAGAGCAAGGTGGTGGCTTCAGTTAGTAACTTCAGTGTAGTGTCACTGGATGAAAACCAGATTTCTGCTAATCTCGTGAAACATGGTCCTCTTGCTGGTATGTAACATGACTATTGTTCTCTGTTGTTTGTCTCTTTTATTTGAATTGCAAATGGGGATTTAATTGCTGATACATTGATTGTATGTGGCCTTGTAGTGGCTATCAATGCAGCTTATATGCAGACCTATATTGGGGGAGTTTCGTGCCCATTTGTGTGCTCAAAGAGGTTAGACCATGGTGTGTTATTGGTTGGATATGGTGCGGCTGGCTATTCTCCAATAAGAATGAAGGAAAAGCCATACTGGATTATTAAGAACTCGTGGGGTGAGACTTGGGGAGAAAAAGGATATTACAAGATCTGCAAGGGTCACAATGTTTGTGGTGTCGATTCCATGGTCTCCACAGTTGCTGCAGTCCATCATCACTAGTTCGTTAATTATTCTTAAATCTTCAATATGTACAGTATATTTGTGCTGAATTATTGTTACATTCTTCTATGTGCCTCTGTTCTTTTAGAATTGGGAAATGTAGACAATGTGGTGCTAAGAATGTTCTAGGGATTACGAGAAATATACCAACAAATCCATTCATATACCGACATTTAAACACCAACCGCTAGCAATGAAGCTTGATGGATCAGAAAGGGCCTTAAGTGTTACTAACTTGTTCTTTTTATTTGTTTGCTAAAAAAGTTGAAAAATATGATTTTGATATGTTACTGCACAATTTTTCTTTCGAATCTTCAAATAGCGAAAATGACCTATATAGAAACCAATGTTAAAAGTTTAAGCATCCGAATAAACACATGACTAGCACAACAAAGCAAACGTTAAGTTGGGAGATCAATCAGATTGTATAGTAACATTAAAAGATAGGATAAAGGGCGCACGGATTATTCCAGCCAGTAGTATCTTCATTAAGGAGATGTCCATTTTGTTGTTCCACTACGACCAAAATGCTTAACCTGCATAACTTTTGGTAAGCTTGTCCTGTCCATCTTATCCTCAACAGTAGGTGCAGAGTAATCACGTTGGAGAATCCCATCAGCACCAGTAGTTCCAGCAGTATTATCTGGATCACCCTGAAAGAAAGCACCTTTATGATAATACCTCTGCATATATTTCAATTTTTTCTTTGGTGGACCATCTGGTTTCGGATTCTTCCTCTCCCAGTCTTTCCTCTCTTCCTCAGTCATATTCCTAACTCTCAATCTCTTCCTTCTCCTGCACCGTGGTGTCAGATACCTCTCTATCTCTTTAATCCTTGCAATCTGATGTGGTATCCAAGCTTCATATAGTTTTTCATCATCATTCTTATCGACATCAGCAATTTCACACTCCTTTTCGTTATTATTTTGTACCTCCATATCTTTACGTATTTCCTCAACAACCATCTGCTTCGTCTCCACTTTCCTTTCTCAACCCTCATCTTCATAAGCTCCTCAATCGGCCGTTCTTCAGCTTCAATTTTTTTTTTTTTTTTTTTTGGTAACCGTGATTTCCGACTCATTGGCCCACTAATCCACGGGATTTGAGCCCACCGCCACACAAACTCAAACCAGGTAAAGCCCTCCCTTTTCAGGAGGTTGGCGTGGCCACTTCAAGGTTGTTTGCACCTAGTGGGAATTGAACTCGAGACCTCACACAATTTGGAGTGATAGCCACAAATCTTTTTGCCACTAGGTCACCCTTGAGTGGTTCAGCTTCAATTTTTTTCCCTTTCAGCAATAGTATCTCTTTCACTTTTCTTAACAAAAAACGGCTTCAATGTAGCCATACTACCCATCTGCTCATCCTCAGAATTTGTCTCATACTCAGAATTGGGAGAAAAATGATTCATGGGTACACAAGCATGTTATACAAGAAATTTATACGACAGCAGTTGGTTGTTGATCAACATCGTGCATTTTTTATGGTACCATATAGCAAATATACCACTTGTTTCCATGGTTTGTATCTTTCTCCCATCTTTTTTTTTTTTTGTAAAGAACTACCTCTGCAATGAGTTCTAGCTCAGATAGCCTTCCACTTACCTCCGAATGACAGTTCAAATTACATGCAGTTTTTATAACCTCTGTACTGGCTAAAAGCCTAAAAGTCATCAATATCAAGGAACAAAGATGTATATGATCATAAGAAGATTATACTTTAGTTTACTGATAAATAAGTCAATGGATAATATACCCTCTACAGCTAGCAGCACTTTGTAAGTGGAAGTCAGTGGATGACAATTTTCACTACATAAGGTCCATATATTACAACCAAGTATAAGAATCAAAGCATCATATATTGGAAAGAGCAAAGAATGTTCCTCTTTGAAGGAAGATGGCTCTAGAGGCATAATTTTTGTACCCAGTGCTTTAAAAATAGAATCTCGGTATCTCACCAGTCTTATTTTTAGAAAGCTAAATGAGAAGTGTCATAAAAAATAAAACTGGTCAAAAAGTACTAATAATTCAACGAGAATAGCACCCGGCCAACAAATGTTGTAGATAAATAAGTAACCATTTTCTGAACGTGTTATAGTCACTAGTTAACGTCCTATATAAAGGACCCTCATGTAATCCTTGAAAGTATTGCAGAAAATACTAGTAGTACACTAGTACTATTTAAATAACGACCATTAGATTGCATATAACAAGCCAAAAATTTATAGTTAGTGTACACGAGTTAGTAAATCTTTTGCAAAACAAGCTTATATTCTGTAAGCTCGTGACAGCCATGCTGCAACCTCTAAAAAATTGTGTTTTCTTTCAGTTAGATCTTCTATCTTCACAGAAAGTAACCATATAAAGAAGTTTTAATTACCAAACAAGGGAAAGTGTAGGCATGCCTATAAACTCTTATATTAACAGCTATCGCATTAGATGTTTAATGATCATTTGATACTTTCCTTAGGCATAGGATCTGCTAACATGTTTCGAACTTCATAACAGAAGCAGATTAAATCAGTCTCATAGATGTGAATTTAGTTCACTTTTGCATCAAATATCCCAGTTACACTAGTAAATACTAAATAGTTTGAGATCTGCCAAACTAAGTACAAAGTTGATCAATCAATATTTAAACATAAAATGATATAACACATTTTTTATTAAATACCTCAAGAACCTATAGAAATGTAACACTCTACATTTCCCCTTTTTCTTATTATGTTAAGCAATGTATCTCTTATTTAAGCATTTACAGGCTATCAAATAGTCGGTAAATTTGATTTTGATTTTTGAACTACTACATTCTTTACATGAATTCTAGATACTTAATATCTTTCGACCCGATTGCTAAGGCATCAAAGGTGGTTGCATACCTAAATTCATTCGAAAGAACCAACCTTTCATACCACAAGGTTTAAATTTTCATGACACTCACTGTAGCATAGTCACAAAACTGATACTCCCTCCGTCCCAAAATTATTATCCCTCGACAAAAAACACACAGTTTAAGAAAAGTACCACATTTTCAGCTTTCTCTCTCCTACTTTTTACAAAAAGACAGTTTTACCCTTAACCAATTAATTTAAAACCTTTTAAAAATTTGTAATTATTATTTCAATTAAGGGTAATCTAGTAATCTCGGTCTAAAATTCCTACCTATTTTTAGAAGTTTTATAAGTGGACAATTAATTTGGGACAACCCGAAAAGGAAAGAGGGACTATAATTTTGAGACGGAGGGAGTATCTAATAACTTCAATTTTGGAGAAAATAGTTCAGCAAAACAACCTTGACTCTACTAATACACTATTGAAGTGGCCATGGTGCATAAATATTCACTAACATCACATTATTATGTTGAACAATCGAACATAAACGCATAAATCAGCAACACCTTTTGTGTCTTCAATGTTAAGCATAGATTTTAGCCCTCCTTGAACCAGCTTCATTTGCTCATACTCTTTTTACACTGTCACCGTGGACTACCACAAATCCTTCACTTGCAAGTGTACCAAGTGCATTACGCAACTGAAAAGAAAAAAAATGGATTGCTATGTTAATACTAGTTCCAACATAAATAAGTTGCTAAAGAAAAAACTCTTTAACTGTAATTGGGTAAAGGAAGGGAAACTTACATCTGTAAGGTGTAGTTCAGGATTACTGCTTCGCTGCTTCAACTCTTCAAGCAACTGCAGAGACATAAAAATTTGTATCAAGACTTTTGATAACAGATGTAGATATCAGCAGACTGTTTTAACAGATAAATAAAAAGTGCACCTCTAACAAACGAGTAGATGGACCTCCTAATTGCATCTTTTCCATAATGATGTTGCGAGTCAGCCCCACCATGTTTTCCCTTCTCATTCTTTCACTTGCAGATACACCAGTTGTTATCAGGTCCATGTCAATTGTTCCTGTTAAGTCAGACGAAATATTTACTTAAAAACTCTTTTTTACAAGTCAATGATGCCATTTTATCTCGATTTATTAAACAATGTTTACCAGTGGCGTGATCTGTTGCAGATTGCTGCATTGCAACTTCAAGGAGACGAAAAGCCTCTACAACATCTTTTTTCTCAACCCATTCTGAAAAACGAATCCGAGCAAGGGCCTCACTGAGACGTATCAGACTTTCAATTTGTCTAGGAGTAGCCGTTATGACCTGTTAATTAAATAAGAAAACTTACAACCCATACGGCCACAAGTAAACAACTAGAGGTCACAAGTGGGCAAGAGAGTTGGGTAACATATCCAAACAGGTTTAAGTTAAAATGGGCAATTTTTAGTGCCGGTCGAAACAGACCAAGATTTGGTTGACGGTTGACACACCAACACTTTTTGTTCATTATAAGCCATTATTAACATTTACAACATTAACGTATCCACAAGAATAATATTCCTATGATGATAAACTAAACTGCTAAACAAATTTATTATGAAAGATTTTAGTCATTAAATATATAAATTCAAAAACGTTAACCCAGTTTGACCCATATAATCCATTTAATCAACCCATTTAGATAGAAATGGGTAAATATTTGCAACATCAACAAAAATTATTCAAGAACATGTTCAAGTGGTAGAAGAAGTAACAACCTTTTTACTGCTTCCAGGGAAATTTCCCCTTCTTCTCATCTCAACATACCCACGGGTCAACTCTTCAGCTGCTTCATCAGACAACTGTGGGTGAATATTTTTTCGGGCATAACTCAAATAAGCAGTCAAAGTGTGAAGGTCAATAACATTCTGCTCTGAATTCTGCAAACAAGAGTCAAATTTAAGTACTTCACAATGCCTCATGTTCTCAACTAATGATATTCTATAAACATAGCACCATAAAAAAACAAATAAGAAAAGCAAACCTCAGGATTTTCAAAATGTAATGCGACTATATGCTTGGCAAGACGCCTGTCTGTCTGCTCATCAGCTTTGTCAAGAATTAAGTAAATCAAATCAAACCTGTAAAACATAAAGTTGGTCAAAATAGGCATCTTCATATGTACCAAGGTATGTATTTAACTTGTATGTTAAAGTAAAAGTGATGAAGATCTTTTAACCTGGAGAGCAATGTTGGGGGAAGATGAATATTGTCAATGACAGACAAGCGAGGATTATAACGTGAACCACTTGGATTAGCACAGGCCAAAACAGAAGTCCTTGCATTAAGAGAAGCAATAATTCCTGCTTTTGCTATTGACACGGTTTGTTGTTCCATTACCTACACAATGATCAAATGTTAATACAAACACGCAGCATACTCCAGTACTATTAGAAAAGGTGAAAATAAAACATGAACATATGTTGCACCTCATGTAACATGCTCCTTGCATTTTCAGACATTTTATCAAATTCATCAATGCAGCAGATACCTCTGTCACTAAGAACCAAAGCCCCACTCTCCAAAACCTGATAATCAGTTACATAGCATAAGTCAAAGCAGCATTTATATTAGCAAAATAGAGTAATAAGTAGAAGGACGTGTTTACACACCGTTTCACCAGTTTCAGGATCTTTTGCCACATAAGCTGTCAATCCAACAGCTGAACTCCCTCTCCCACTAGTATAGATACCACGAGGTGCTAGTTTGTGTATGTATGTAAGAAGCTGTGATTTACTGGTACCAGGATCACCAACAAGAAGAATATTAATGTCTCCCCTGAAACTTGCCCCAGAATTTAGTGTCAAAGCACTGCCACCAAAAAGCTGCATAAAGACAGAAAATTGAAGTTTAGATAGCCAAGATTTAATACGAATATGATATCTAATGTGCAATACTTATAACTACTACTTGATATACCTGGCAAAGAAGTCCTTTCTTCACATCATCTAACTCCCAGATATTTGGTGCTAAAGACCGTGTAAGCATTTCATAAATATCCGGCTTTTTTGATAGTTCTTTCAACTTCTCCACCTGTAAGTGCACATAAATACATATGAGTGATATGTACGTCATTAAACGAATAACAATAACAATGTGTGAAAATCATTACCTGCTCTTCGTAGTCCATAGGGGTTCCTTGTTCATTTTGTGTAGAACTTTCTTCAGTTTCCATTGGATCTTCTGCATTCATTCTTGACTTATCAGTCTTCTTTATGTGAAGACAATCGATGTACGTCTGAATATAAAAAAGTGTTATCAAGTTATAGTGATTACAACAAGTTTAAGTGGAATGTCAGTACATGGTATAGAAATCTACCTTGAATAAAGATTTCACAGTCCTCTGAGTTTGGCCAACTCGAACACTCATAGCCCTGTATATCCCAGTGATCTTTTCAACAACAAAAATAGAAACCATTTAGAACAACCAATCGATCAAACACAGTAAATAAATCCATGTTGAACTAACCAAATCTCCCTACGTAAAAATTGAAACTTACCTCAACTCGGTCACCAGGTTTTGCAGCATCGACCAATTTGTCATGCATCAGCAAGCTCACAGTGTGAGGTGTACCCCCCTCCGGGATTTCATCAGGGGTCTCCTGAACTCTTACGATTTGTTTATCTGCAAACCTGTTACAGAGTAACACAAACGTAAGCATGTATACTAAAACATAAAAACATGTGCTTATATTAGTTACATGATACTGCACATTACATAGAATTTGTATAATCAGGATAGATATACCTGCATCTATTGTGGACCAATGTCATTGAGTTCTTTGTTTTACATTCATCCTTCAAACACATAGTTGGTTCATTGATTCGCCCTGATGACACCAAATAGTAAACTTAATTCATATACTAAGAGACCAATCCACATTGCAAACCATCATAATAATGTATAATATAAATTGCATAGTCAGAAACTTAACATACCTCTGTCTACAATAATGGGATCAGAAAAATGCCCACACACCAAACACCTAAACACAGCTTCCCTAATCTCAGGGATAATCGAGCTGCATCTAATGATCATTCCCTTCAATGACACCATCTTCTCAATATCTACCAAAACACAAATATTACAGATTAACTAATAAAAGATAAATTCGATTCAGCTTAACATTATAAAAAGCATAATCGAATAAAACTAACCAGAAGGATTCAAATTTCGCATAGAAGTCGATGCCTTCAAATTAAATATCCTCGCTTGAATATGCTTCTCAAACAAAGGATTAATCCTACTAACCATATCCATCAACACGATATCAAAAATCGCCAACACTTCTAAGGGATACCTAACCATTTTGGTATACAAATCATTATCATAATCAAACACATCATTCGCATCAACTTCAAGTGACTCCCCTTCCATTTCAATAACACTATCAATCGCTTTCATATACTTCCCTTCATCGTGTGAAGCATGTTCACGAAAATGCTTCAAAAACCTCAAAATCGCAGCGTTCACATCCTGAACACTAATACTGGTCCCCCAAACATACATCGGTGGCGCCTCGTACGCCTCAGCATCTTCGCCTTCCGAAGACGGTCCATTTCCGCCACCGCCAGGAGTACTAGTATCCGGAGGCGTATCACCACCGCCACCGCCACCACTACCACCAATTCCACTCCCGTCAGGTGTGGCAGCAAACCGCGAATGAGGCGGCGGTGGTGGTGTTTCCATGCCACGGCGTCCACGTTTACGGACACTGCTGGTGACATTGTTTGGCGACGAAAATGTGTTTTCAATAGGGCTTGAAACTGGTGATGACATATCTGTACATTAATCAAATGAAATACATTTATACCTAACTTGAATCAAATAAGTAAACATATATAACTAAAGCCTAAAACACTGAGTTAAATAAACAAATATTAGATCTAAAATATGGTTAAAACTTAAAACGCTGACTAACAATGTATGTACTCTAAATTTATTGTCCGCCGGATAAAAACTAACTTCTATAGAAATAAACATTTATCATTGCTTTAATTCTTGCAAAAGCTCAATCTTTATAGGCTTACGAGCTTATCTATTTTCGGCTTATTTTTCATAAGCTCAAATATTTTAACTTAATTTGTGACTTGTGGGTTTATATAAGTTTATTATGTCATAACAAACTTATATAAGCCTACAAAATTCAAAATAAGCCGATAAAAT
Source organism: Glebionis coronaria (assembly GCA_025667525.1). Classification (NCBI taxonomy): domain Eukaryota; kingdom Viridiplantae; phylum Streptophyta; class Magnoliopsida; order Asterales; family Asteraceae; genus Glebionis; species Glebionis coronaria. The sequence continues at coordinate 469,441,946 of CM046882.1, forward strand.
TGAGCTTATAAAGGGGGTGTTTGTTTCGACTTATGTATGGGCTCACGAGCTTATTTGATATCAAGCTCCAATTATCCGGCTTATTTTGAGACCTGTGCGCTAATATAAGTTTATTGTAAACTTATATAAGCCCATAAATCCCAAAATAAGCCAGAAAATTGGGGCTTACGAAATATAAGCCTCAATTAAATAAGCTCATAAGCCCACATACAAGCCAAGAACTGATAAGATCTTAAGTCAACAAATAAGCTAAACAAAACACCCTATTGTGTAGAATTGAATTAAAGCCTAAAACATTAACTATGTAAAACGAAAACTACAAGTTTGAGTCTCACTAAGGATCCTTTAGGGGCCCAAATTAAATAGAAGCAGGAGTGGGGTTTATCCACTAAAGGACAAGGTTCTAGTCTTGCATACTGTTCAATTGGATGTCACTGTGGGCTCGAATCACTAACTACTAACTCGCCGTTAAAAAAAATAACGGAAACTAATTTTATAGGGCTTGAAACCGGCGATAACTAATTGAATAAAAGGTTAGATCTAAATTCAACTTGAAACCCTAGGCAGAGTACCTAACCGTTGTAGTGTAGTATAGGCGAGACCGTATTAAAATGATAAGATGACAATAATATATGAAATAAAAATAGATCTGAAAACTTACCGCTGACTGGAGTAGGGACGGGAGGAATACTGCGGCTACGAGTAGCGCGGCCGGGTGTGCGGGTGGGCGTGTTTCCGGCGGACGGAGTGGCGGCGGCGGGAGGTGTGTTTCCGGCGGCAGGGGGAGTGTTACGGGGGCGAGCCATTTCTGTGTCAAGTGGTTATGGCGGGAAAATCAGAGAAATGACCGACGTGTTGTGATATCTGTATTTTTTTTGGCGGGAAAGTCGTTGGGGAGTTGGCGCCAATTAGATCTTGGGCCTTTGCTGTTGGGCTTTGTAGGATGGGTATTCACATGAAAATGAACTTTGTTTTGTTTTTTTGATAAATTTTCATCATTTATAATTACCCCTTTATTCATTCATGAGAATGGAAAATAGTTTGTGAGACAAATGCAATATGAACCGTTCAAAATAAGATAGCCCATACTTTTTAACCGTAGATCTAACAATAGGCCATACCCTTTTGTGTGTGGGATAACTCATATCTCTCTATCACCAATAATACTACACATAGATCATTCTCTCAGCTCTCTGTCTCTAAACATATCTAAATCATTGTACCTCTCTGTTTAAAATTTTCTTTCTGAGGTGAAATCTAATAAGATTGTGTTTGAACACGTTTGGTTTTGTGGGTTTTTGTGTTTTTTGTTGATTTTCTTTTGCAGGAGGAGGAAGATCAGGAGACGGTGAAGGGAAATTGGGTTTCAGAGTAAATTGAAGAAAATTTACTTCAATTAAAATATTGTTTCATTTAATTTTGCAAGAAAAACACCTCTTTTCATGGGCTAAAGGTATGATTCATAATGTCTTTTTTTTAAATATTGTTTAGAAATTGATACAGGTGTGTCTCTTAATTTTGTTTTAATTGGTGAAAAACAATTAGGGTTTGATCAGGAGACGTGCTAACATGTGCCAACACTTCCACGAACAAACAGCAATCCAAACACCCTGCGCCGAAGCACGCGTTAATTCATGCTTCGGCCATACATATGCTCCAACTAACGAGATCAAAACATCCGCGGCGAAGCGCGGGTACCCTACCTAGTTTGATTTAAAAGTGAAGATTAATTTAAGATTAAAAAAAAACGTGAAAGGATATTTTTATTAAAAAGTTCAAAAGTTTTAAAAATGGAGAGATTAAAGTATAAATTTTCTAACTTGATTTTTATTAATAGTGATATTTCACTAGTAAAATACTAATAAATATCACTGGTGATATTACATTATAATTATGTTTATCAAATATCATTGGTTATATTTCATTGTTATCACTAGTGATATTTTATTGTTTTTATTATTAGTGATATTTAAAATTTTTTGTCACTAGTGTAATATCACATTTGATAATATTTTTCGTCAAATTTATAAGTTTAGTCTCTCCGTTGAATTTTTGCAATTTTTAACATTTTTTCAAAAATAACCCCTCTGTAACTTTTTTATGAAATTTAATTTTAAGTAACAAATTAAATAAATACAAAATAACTCAACTCTACAAAATACATAGTTTCAAAACTGCAAGAATGCACAAGAATATAGAACCCTTTATTGCAAAGTTAACAGGTTTATACCGATATAATTTTATCATGCGTAAATGTTTATGCTTAAGCGTCGAATTTACAGCACACATTGGACTTATAATCCTGTTTGAAAATACAAATTGCTTAGAGAGCATTTAGCACTTTTATCTTAGAATCTTCACCACTTGGTTACTTTTATATCACTAGGGATGGCAACGGGTCGGGTTTGGGTCGGGTTTTAGTGAACCCGTATCCGTACCCGTTTATAATATCCGTACACGCATCCGCTCCATCACCCGACGGGTACCCGATTAGTATTACCCATCGGGTTTTCGGATTTTACCCGCAGGTATCGGGTATCCATAATTAAATTTTTGTTGGACATTATTGTGCGTATAATGTTAAGAAAAACCAATCGAAAATGACCAAAATACCTTAATATATTTTTAAGTGTTTAGAAGATAAAATAAATACTTTTTAATATTATTCACACGATTTAATATATCGAATAAATCATAGTTTTTTATTTTAAAATTATAGATTCCAAATATACGTGATCACAAACATGTTAATACACACAAAATGTAACTAATATGATTATTCAATTCGTTCAACAATCTTCGTCTATTATTTCACAAAAATTTAGAAATTATATAAAATATCAACAAAAGCGGGTACGAATTCGGGTAAACGGGTACGGATTCGGAAACGGGTAAACGGGACGGGTATTAGTAAAACCCGTACCCGAACCCGTACCCGCGAAAAAAGAATATTAAAACCCGAACCCGTATCCAAACCCGCCAACCCGACTCCGAACCCGACCCAACCGGTTCGGGTTTCGGTTTTCCCCATCGGTTTCGGGCGCTTTTGCCATCCCTACATATCACTCATGGTTCTCTACGGGTACGTTTGGATGAGAGAATTTCAGAGAATAGAAGTGAATAAGAGAATAAGAATTTAGAGAATTGAAATTAATAGAGAATTTTAAATATTGATCCTGTTTGATAACCGTGAAGAATTAAAAAAGAAATGATTTTTTTTTTGGAAAAAATAATAATTGTCAAAAAAAAATTCTAGGCTAGATAATACTTGTAATAAACAAAATTAAGATTTGAACAAATTGTACTCTAAGTGAGATCCAACTAAAAAATTACTGTTGTTGTGATGAAGCTTTGTAGATCTCGTATCCCAGAATATTAACATAAGAATCAAAAGCAAATTCATTTAATTTGCTAAAGAATAGACAATTTTTTGAGATCTATAAATCAAACAAAATTCATGAATCTTCATATACACAATGACGGTAATGCCATACATATTAAATATGCATGATTTTGAGATGGATGGATTACTTAAGAGGAGTTATGATCGTGAAACAAAGCAAGGTTACGGTCACCAGAAGTCTTTTGGTCCAGCGGTATGTAGGTGGCTCTCTAATATAAAGGTTGTGGTTTTAAGTCTCAATGAAGACATGTGAGATAAAATTTGTGAGGTAATTTGTGTGAGTTATAAAAAATTGTCGTTAAAAAAAAGCAAGGTTGTGGTCTAGAGTGTTTTCTAGATTTACTTTTTATGAATGTGCTAATCACGTGCCTCTTGTTTTTATAGCTAGCATTTTAAACATTTAAATATTTGAAGTCTCCGTGTTTTGTTTTTTGATAGTTTAATTTCCATTCCAAAAGGTGAGGAATTCAGTTGTATGTGAATTGAAGTTTCGAGAATTTGCATATCTCCGTCTCCCATTTCTTCTTGTGTACCAAACAAGAGATTTGATCACATTTCAAGCCTCATTTCTTGCTACCAAACACACCCTTAAGTCATTTTTAAAAGTAACATGGTTGATGCTCTAGCTTTGCTCAAAACCTAATTCCAAGTAGTTTATGTAGATTCTTCGTGAAGCATGTAAAACATTACATATCAAAATAATAAAAGAAATAATTTTGGTATTTGAATTAATTAATCATTTGTATAATTGTATCGCTTCATCCAATATCATTTTGAGAGCTTAATTTGGGTATATAGTATTACATATATCCAATTAGCTACGCTATTTTTTTTAACCAACTGGTTTAACCTAGTTGACCACCAAGGTTCCACTAAGTGGTTTTTTAGGGAAGTTTTCTAGAGGTTTTGGGTTCAAACCCTGCCAAGGGCTTTTAGGCGAAGCGGATAAGGAGTTTAACATAACTAGGTGTTGGAAATTCACTTTATGTGACGACATTTAAGAATTCCTATTAGTTATCATAGTCACACACGCATAGACTAGACTAGGAAATGTTGTATAGTTTAGGTGTGGTGTGTGACTATATATACCCTTCCAAGGCTTCCAATGAGGGGCTGTTGCTTATGTTTTCATTTGTGTTTTAATACATTTTTCTTTCTTTCACACACAACCTTCTCTCTAAACTCATCCATGGCTGCCAACATCTTCCACCACCCACCTAGACCACCGGATCTTATATAGCAAACCCACAATTGGCATCAGAGCTTCGGTTCAATCCTTGGATCGTGTTTTTATTATTATCTTGGTGGTCTAAAATTATTCTAAGGTCTAAATCTGATAATTTTTTTGTCACGGTCTCTATGTTTGATTGTCCAAACAGTCACATCACTCTGTCATATTTTGTCCAGTTACATTTTTTCATTATTCATCAATCTCATTTTTATCAATTTTCTGGTCAAAGCTTTCCTATAATATGTCTACTGTTTGTCCACTGTTTCTGGGTTTTTTTTTTAGATCTGGTCTAAAGTCCCCATGTGTTTACTCAGTCTGGTCTCTTCTGGTTTCAATTTCAATATCTGTTTTCAAGAGCTTGTATAATCGATTTTATGGGTTCCGTTTATATTCTTTATTGATGATGCAGATATGCCTAGCGAGAAACCCAGATTTGCCAGAAAAATCAGACCTAGAAATCTTAGATCCACAAAAATCAGAAATAGTACAACTTTTGGATAAGATCTCAGTTGGCTACTTTGAATCGCATTGATTGCGATGGCTGGACTGCGATGGAACCATTGCGATGGTGTCCATTGCGATGGTGTCCATCAGGGTGTGATGGGGTGTTGACTAGACTGCGATGGCATGTATTTAAAAGGACTGTGGTGGCTTTATTTTTTTAAAAACATTGCGATGCAGTTTATTGAAAACATTGTGACAAGACCTTGACCAGTTTTAACAAAACCCGAGACTTTTACCGTCATCCCCTTATAACTCCACAACACCAATTCAATCTATCTAATCCCATCATCACCTATACCATCTACTAATCACGCCTAAACTGACTCGAACCTAATGACTCAAACCAAAACAGTAACTTAAGCATTTTGATCTCAGTTTTACTTTCGTGATAAATCGACATGCATGTCAAGATCTTTTAAGATCTATAATCACAAAATTAAAAATCATCATAGATCTGTATGTTGATGCCTAAAAACATCTTTCATTTTCGAATCTTAAAAGGTTAAGAACATAAACAATACTGTTTTGTCCTACCTTGATTCGTTAACAAAACATAATGCATGATCCATTACACCTACCTTAGACCAATATAATGATCTCGATGACTTCTCTTGATCAATACGGGGCTTTCCACACGAATTAAAAGTTTAGATGGATGTGGTTCGTGTGAATAATGGATCTTATTCTATGGTTTTGGTTTATTGGTAAGAGGATTCGGGTGTATTAACTGATTTAGAAGTGAGTTTGGTTTGATGAGAGGTTTTGAGTAAGATGTGAGGGACGGAGGATACGATGTGGGGGGTGTGAGAGAGGATTTTGGGGGCGGATGTTTCTAGGTGAGAGGTTAGGGTAATTGTGTGAGGAAAATTAGGGATAAGTGTGTTTATATCCCAAAACGTGGGACTCATTGGATCGGGTCCTAACAATTGTTCTTGGACCAGGTATCTGAAAGTCTATTATGGGCCATGAATATATTGGATGTTAAATGGTGTTGATGGTTCTTTAAAATGACAATGTGACTAATTTTGCTAATCTTGATTAGTAATTTTACTTCTAGTAATCTCACTAGTTTTTTCTAGTAAATATTAGTCATCCGTCATATTATCGGGGTTTAAACATGACAAAGTGACGAGATAATGACGAGACAACGTGACAAAAATTTATTGACGAGACCGAAGAAAAATAGGTATATTTTTAGTAGCTACGGATTTTGTGATCGGGTATTATTATTATTTGAAGTTGGAGACGGATTTTTCGAAGGCGTGTACTTATTTTATCTTTGAAAGATAACTTGCTCGTGCTTAATCTTAGAATGACGACTTGTTTATCTAGTTTCCGGTTTCGGGGTGGTTGGTTGATGACTCGGATAACTATCACTTAAAGGGGTTACATTGTTGTACTCAGTGTCACGCGCTTAGTCGACGTGGATAATTCAAGAGGTGTTGTGCTTATATACTTCTTCAGTGATGTATTGAGTACTTAGAGATTTCTCCGCCGTTCCTCATTCAACAATTGTGCAAGCTTAAGTCACAAGATCGAGGGATTCTTATTCAGTTTCATGTTTGGTATATCCGGTTCATTCTATCAGTGGTCACTTCAAATTGCCTACAAGGGGGTTGGTAAAGATGGCCACGGAGAGTTTATGAGTTGAGAATTTCGATCAACAGTTGATTCTCACAAAATACATAATTCAGCTTATTTATTATTCTCACGAGATTTCAGGTAAATGTGCGTACGATTTATTGCTGGTTCCGAGTTTCGAAACCATCAAGGGGGAAGAAGAAGACACATTAAATGCACAACGAGTACACGTGATGAACTTCATACCTTCTTTTGATTTGAAGACACTTCGGGAAGACATTTGTCATAACCGCAAAGAAAATCATTGTTTTAACTCGTGGCGTTATCAATCTCTAAACGGTACACTACTAATTCGATGTTTAATTTTTTTGATGTTGCAATTATTCATCATCATTATCCTATATGGAGAGATATACACTTCCGGGACTTAATTGACTCTGGTGCATCTCCGGAAGAAGATATGTGCATTTCCGGGACTTAATTGACTCTGCTGTTACGATGTCAACTTCATGAATGGGATAAAGTGTCCACTTCAGTATTTGAGCTTTATACTTGGGATTGGTTTACTTTCTTCAACTATGTGGGGGAATAAATGTCTTGATTCTTTCTAGTATGCATAACTTGAACTCTCAGGGGGAAGAAAAATTCAGAAGAATTATTCAAGCGTGAGAAGAGACGTTGTTGATCTACTTGGTGTGCTCCCTTACTTTCAATATCTCATAGTAATATTATCATTTCATATGATGGGGTTTGCTTGTTAAATTCCGTTGTGCGCTTAATCATTCTAAGCTTTATTGAAAGCTTTGAAGTTGCTTATGAGGATTGTCGGTTTAGGGGGAAGCTATTTAAAAGCTTCTACATCAAGTTTATGTGGCATGAATTAGGGGGAAGTTAATTCAGAAGCTTCTCCTTAATCAGAAGTATATGGATTACTTAGCTCGTGCCGTTACAGTATTTATACCACAAGTTACTACGAAGATGAGTAACTCTGAAGTGAAGACTTGAAGTCAAATGCCTCATAAGACTTCATCAGCATTGGACGCTTCATGGAAGCTTTTGTTCTTAATCATTATGTACTTGTTAGGAAAAATATTGTAAGGAATTCTACACGTCGTCCCATGGGGGAATATTGTTGGAAATTTACTTTATGTGACGACATTTAAGAATTCCCATTAGTTATCATAGTCACACACGCATAGACTAGACTAGGAAATGTTGTATAGTTTAGGTGTGATGTGTGACTATATATACCCCTCCAAGGCTTCCAAGGAGGGGTTATTGCTTGTGTTTTCATTTGTGTTTTAATACATTTTTCTTTCTTTCACACACAACCTTCTCTCTAAACTCATCCATGGCTGCCAACATTTTCCACCACCCACCTAGACCACCGTATCTTATATAGCAAACCCACACTAGGCGACTGTTCGAATAAGAGATTCTGCTGTTTGGATGTCATTGCATGACTTGATCTACTAACTACTAACATTTTTCGTTCTAAAAAAATTAGCTATCTCATTTTGAGAGCTTAACTTGGGTATATAGTATTGCACATATCTAATTAGCTATATCATTTTGAGAGCTTAACTTGGGTATATACTATATAGTATTACACATATCCAATTAGCAAAGTAGGTATGTTCTTGATTAAATGTTCACTTTATACCATACGAGTGACTTGAGTATGATAGTATTACACATATCCAATTAGCGAAGTATGTTGTTATTTGGTGCAGTTCAAAAACCATACCAAACGTAGATATCATATACATCGAACCAAAACTACAGCTATTGTGTCTTTTAGCCCATCATTCGCCTTGATACCATACCTAGGAAGTAAGCTACTACCAGGGCGAAGGCATAGAAGACCCACACGACTACGATTTTCTTGCAAGTGGAGTAATATTTATAGTAGACTTATGCGGATCTCCAGCATATGCATACATGTCATGAAAATTCACCACAGGTAGATGTGATCCTTGATCATACAGAAGACCCGTAAACAAATGTCTACCTTTATTAATTGATGTTTCATACGCATATTGATCTACAACCGTATTTTCTTCAAAACTTGTTGACACTCGTACACAAGTAAATGTAGCTTCACCACTCACCACGGTCGGAAATGGTCCTCCAAACCCTTACAAAAGAAACGCACTAGCTCCATTACAATTATCAAGTAATTATTACATTGGCATAGGGCCATTAGAAAGCTCTTAAGATGATCATGTTCAGTCGCATAAGGGTTTAAAGAAAACCAATTTAATTAGTACATACATACCATATGATTGACGAAATACACAATTGTTGTTGTTGTTGATCATCGTTGTGCGGAGGAGTAGCAGAAGAAGCTGCCAAATTCTGCACAACTTGCCTTGTGGAGATGGGAACCCAAGTGCTCTTAATGTGAGTTTGACATTGAAATCCATTTTCGTTACAACAACTTCAACACATATAGTACAAACAATCCTCCTTTGCTTTGTTCCCGTAGTCTAAGCACCTCATCGATCCTTCTTAATCTTTTTCGCCTTATTCTCACCCTTCTTATCTTTTACTTTCATACAAATATATGCATGCATGTGCATACAGATTAAGGAAATGTTGTTGTTTCTATATATAATAGTGTACGATTAGTTTATGCATCATACTTTCCAATTGTTTTATTCCTCGGTCTAAAATTCTAAATAAACTACTGATACGCCATTAAGCTATTTATAAATAAATACATATAATGACACACGTACCTAATACACATATACAAGTTTCTTGAAATTAATATGTTTGATTCGATTCACTAACTCTTTACTTCTTTAGTTAAAAAAAAGCTTTACCGCCACACTCTTTTTCATCATTATTGCAAAAGAGAACTATTTTTTAATATTTTAATCCTTAAGGAGAATTAACTTGAGTTTTATATTATTTATAGGGATTAAGTCATACAATCCGATCATTTCCTCCATTTTTATCATCCGATCATTTCCCCCATTTCCCTATTTCTATCATGATGGCTAATTAATATCCAACCCTAATTAAACCCCAACCTTAATTAATCCTCTATTATGCGTATATCTATCAATTTCTATCATGATGGTATATTCACCCCATCACCTCTCATGTATAAAGAAGGAGATGTTTCTACTATTCGTGATATTGAGTTTGAAGGGATCACACTTGGTGGGTTGATGAAGAAACTCAAAGGAACATGTCAATTTCTCAACAAAAGTATATACTTTCTTACTTCTGGTAATGAACTTAATAATGATTTAATGGAAATTAAGGATTACTCTAACTTAGCATAGTGTATTGCTCTAGCTTTTAAGAATAGAAAGATAATTGATATTTATTTAGAACATCATGGATATTATTTAAGTCACTGGGTACAAACTGAGATTGAGGAAGATGAAGTTTTTGATGATGAGATGGAAGACATAACTAGTTACGGTGTTAGTGACTTTGTAGGAGAAGAGGATGTATGTATAGCAAATAGGACAATTAATCACTCCTTTTTTAATAAACTATGCGATGGAAATTTTATAAGTAATCATGATGACACGCCTTAATGTAGTGAACCTGCTAATAAGGAGTTATTATTAGACAGTGATGATGAAGGTGTTATCACAAGGTTTAAAGTAGTTGACAGTGTTTTATATCCAGAATTTGACCCAAGACTTTCATGGAATGAAATGAAACCAACACTAGGTTTAAGTTTTAACACCCATAACAGCTTAAATAATGCTTGACCAATAATGGTGTGGCTAATGGATACCAGCTTTGGTATAGAACGAATGATTATAGAAGCTTGATGGTACTGTGTGCTAAAGATGTTGCATAGGGTAGATGTGGTCGTAAGAAAGGCAAGAAAGGGGATTTACCTGGAAAGAAAGGAAAAGATGAGGGTGTGCGGACTAAGTCACCATCTAAGAAGGCAAAACGTAAGGGTAGTTCACCAGTTAAGAAAGGTAAGTGTAGTTCACCAGGTAAGAAAGCTAAGGAAGTGCAGAGTAAGAAAAGGAAACCCAAGGGTAAAGAGAGTGGTTGCACATTTAGGCTTTAGGTATCGTGGATGCAAAACCTTGATTCCACAAAAAAGATGTTGTAGAAATTTTGATCTAGGTTCTTTGGTCACTTATAAATGGATTGCTAAGCAGTTTGCTAATAAAATCATTTAGGATACAACTATTAGTTATAAGAGTATTCGAGAGCAAACTAAGAAGAAATATTTGATCAATGTTAGTATTGACCAATGTAAACGAGCAAAGAAAAGGGCCATATATGATCATAAAGGTGGCCTCATATAGCATTATATCAGGTTATGGGATTATAGGAATCATATATTGGAAACCAATTCTGGCTCATCAGTTCACATACATGTAGAAGAGAAAGACACTATTAATATTCACTTCCAACGATTTTATGTCTGTCTTAAGGCAATAAAGAAGGATGGAGTGCAGGGTGTAGAAAATTAATAGTATGGATGAATGTTTTCTGAAAGGAACAGTCAAATGTGAGATCTTGACAGTTGTGGATAGAGATGAAAACAACCAAATATATCTCATAGCTTGGGTTGTGGTCAACATTGAAAACGCTCATAATTGGCAATTTTTTATGATGGAAGTTCCTATCAAACAAGTAGGACAAGCATAATGAAAGTTGTTAAAGAATCCATTACAACTGGTACTTTAAAGATAGTAAGTGTGAAAAGGAGCAAGTCAGAGAGAATAGCAAAAACAGCCAAACCATACCAATTCAACCCAGATAGAGAAGGTCCAAGTGCTGATAAAGTCTGGGATGTTGATGAGGTTCTAGCATAACCATGAAGCAAGTTGTATTTTAATTCACTTTATTATGTTATGTAGTCAAACTCTAAGCTATATTTGCACTAAACTATGTGTTGGTAGGAATATTATCTTGGATAGTGTGACTTTATGTCCACAAATTTTTAATCGAATGCAGTAAACAATCCAAGATTCATGTGACTTAATGACTTTTATGTCTATTGTGCCTTGTCTTTGTACCATGCGACTTTAAAACTTTTACCAGATAAATGTGAGGGTGAGTCTTAGAGGATAAGGTAAAGAAAGATAAGATTTGGGGATCTTATATCTGTGAAAATCCAGCGTGGCATGTCCACGTCAGATAACATATATATAGTTTCGGTAAAACAAGTTTCTTGGTGCAAATTAACACAAAACATGAAAGTTTGTTACGTTAAATAGAACAAAAAAGAGTACACGTACCAAATCATTACATTTGTAAAAGTTCACTGCTATTGTATAGCTTAATCCCTTATTTATATCGTACATATGCACATTATAGCGAGGTCGTCTGATAATTATTTTTTCACTCACGTCAAGTTTTAACGATCATTTGGCGATTATTTAGAACTAAAATGTGATTTACGTTTTAATTTAAATAGCAGGATACTCACGGGATACGACGACGGATGCCATGTGATTAACCGCATAATAACAAAAATAAAATAATTCCTATCAAACCCAGTTCGATCATTTATAGATTTCATCCAGATCTCTCCAGATCGTTTTCGAGCGGCTATTATTTTGGTAGCCGAACCGGTGGTCACCTGTAACGACTGAACTCGTTTGTTCAGTCCTTTTTTTAAAACTATATGTATTAACATACAAATTCTATGAAGTTTTGTGTGTTTTATTAGTTTGTACAATATGTATACTACATAATTATGTACTTATATTTCAAGCAGTGCTTTGAAAATAATAATAGTAGTAATTAGTATGATTAATGGATTAAGGTGTGTTTTACAACAACAGAATGTTTTTATTAGTTAATAAATGTGTGTTTGTGTATTATTCATTATATATATACTAGGATTAATGCCCGCGCTCCGTAGCGGGGCATTTTGGAGCGATGTTTATAGAGTGTGAGGCATTTTAACAATCCTTTATCAGTTAAGGCATCAGATACACATTTGAGCAAAAGTGATGCATACAAAATACAAATTTGATAAATGTAGTATGATTCCATTTGTTTCAAAGCTTCTCGCGGGATCCTCACTTGGAGTTGATGTCAACAGCTTTCTTATTTTCTTTGAATCTGGTAAGCTACTTGTTCGTCGTCTTTTCATACGGATATCTACAACATTGCAATAAATAATATTACCACAACATGATACACGATAAGCTTCTTTATTACACTAACGCATAATAGCATGTCATACAGAAAAAAGGGCAGGTCTGGGTGAAAGTTCAAAACGGGTTCAGTGGTTCTTTTGCACGGGTTAGAGGAAAAGAATTTAAAGGAAAAAGAATACTGAATATCAAAGGTATTAAAGAAAGCGAAAGTGTGTGGTGACTTACATGTTGTTGATGACTGTCCGCATTTGATTCTTGAAACTGTTTTGCAGGAACTCTTAACTGGAATTCTTTTACATTAATAGGAGACCCCAATAGCACCATTCAACTTGTCATCCTAAGGAAAGCCATAACCCACTGGAAGATTGGACCCTGGCAGAATGAGCATACAAAGATAGAAAGCAAAATCAGTAAGAAACTCCAATTAATTCATCGTAAAATCATGCTATGTTTTGTAGGAGGGAGGAGGTGTCTGGTGAAAGCGTTATTATACCTACAATATTTGATCTGGGATTGATCTACATAATGTCTATGACTATAACTCTTAAGCCTATCAGGATATTTTTTATGCTTAACATGAAGACCATGCATTACAACTTGTAAATGTTTAACTTCTTCTTTCATCAAGTCATCACTCTTAAGAACTTGATAAAAAGAGCATGTTACAACCTGTTTGTGGCACTCTTTTTACAATTCAAGGTTGGTGTTACAAAAACGTAAAGCTCAACATAAAAACATGTAGTACCTTCTCGTGTTTGGGTTCCGAATCAGCATGCCACTATCAGCAAGCCGCCACCAGCAACATCAACCTTAAAGCAAAATATAAATCACCCCCACAGTCGACGAATTCACCTTCTTTGATTTTAAAACAGCCTATACCGCTTAGAGTATTGCAAATGTGAAACATAAGTATCAACATCAAAATTCATAAGTGAACAACGTATTCATATGTATTTTATTCAAGACCGAAAGGAAAAAGGTTATACGATTATTTACCTTTTTATAGAGCTCGAAGATAGATTCATTTCTCTGTTCCTACTCGCCTAATTGGTTTTAGAGTGGGCCCAAAGAATATACGATTAAGTTATGTGAGTGACGCCAAAACTTAACTTATAACAGGCTCTAAAGATCGCTCATACTAAATACATATGCGTTGTAACACCTCTGAACTGCAGCACTGTTGTCTAGCAGAACGTGAAGAAATCCCACCTGAGATAGACAAAGTAGGAAAAAATAAACATCATATAATAGTACAAAATCCAAAAAGAGTAACTCACCTTCATTATGAATCCTTTTTAAGCCGGCGTTTGCAGTTTCAATATGTTGTTGCAAGTAAGGACCATTGTTAAGCCACCTTTTTTTATCACCGAAAACACTACATTCGGACTGGTTTCTCTTTTATCCCCTATAGTAAATGAAAACATCACCTGCAACAGGCACTCTAACACTCAATTAGTAACAAATAAATCAAATTCAGGATTAAAAAGTGGTACATGTCCTATATAGAGTTATATTGAGCAAAAACGACTCACTCCGGGTAGAAAGATTGAGGGGGTCATTGCATTATAAGTAAGCATGAGTTAAGCAACTCATTTTAAAATAAAGATTTTTATAACAATGATAACTTTCCACAACATTTGTCACAATTAAAATCGCACAAATAATTTACAAACAATCATAAATATCGCATAATTAGGATAAAGCAGTACTCCCATGTGGTTCAGAACAATTACGATCTTATGCATAACCCTCACAAATTCGACTTTAAACTATTATGTCTAATCATAAACCACTTACCGTCGTATCCTATTATATCATAAGACATGCCTATCCAGTAATATTTTTCGTGACAATGGGTTATTGGCTTTGGGGTTTTCAAATTACACATAAACCACATCGGGCAAGAATAAGACCAAATACTAATTTCAGAGACATTAAATGATAGACTTTGAAGCCATAACCCTTACATTCTGTCTGATGCCTAAAAACAATCGTTAATCAAATTTGAACTACTTAAGTTAAATGTTTGAATCGATTATAGGACTTTATGGTTTAAGCAGCCTAAAACTTTTTAGGTTTTTAATTTCATAAACCAAATTGTAAAAGTCAGCATTGTGAGGGCCAAACTAATTACAACAGATGCCATGAACCATGAGGGCCAAACCGATCCATATTTCAAAGTATTTCATTAAAATCAAAATAACATTACTCGACAAAAAAAAAATTAAAACACAGTTCGTTAAACATTTCTAATAGATTATATTTTTATGCCTTGGGATTCATAAGTTGGAGTGAACAGGATAGAGTTTGGATTGAGGTTAGACTTACCAAAATTCTGTAATTCAACAGCTATAGGGGCTGTATGGATGGTGGCTTTGTAGAACCCAACGAACGCGGCGAAATAGTGGCAAGTCCAAAACCACCATTCTCAGCTAGTGTGCATTCTAGCACGTGGCCTGTTACTTGCAGCAACAACAACAGGAAGACCAATATACGATTAGAATTTTAGATATAAAAAATCAATTAATAAATAAAAACTTATTACTCACGATGTTTAAGTGTTTGTCTAGTTTCTGATAAAAAGTAACGTTGTGAGTCTCACAATAAATGGTAATCGAAAAAAGTGCTTACACTCGCCATGGTTGCAAACTTAATAGTTTGCCTCGCCAATGAGCGAATGTTTACAACGATGCTGGGTTTTTGCTTAAATGGTCCATATTAGGTTTGTCGATTATCTCAATATCAAGAGAACGTCTCATAATTTGACTTGCCAGTTAAAATGTTTCAAAAAAATGTTGCACTAACTACACATACCTGAACACCACGTGAACGGCTTATGTAGTAGCCAAACTTAAGAATCCTTAATTTTAAAGCGTTGCAGCTGCTGAACCAAACATCCCTTAGCAAAATAAAGATCGCTCATCTGCTGAATCTGAAGTCCTTGTTTTCTTTGAGCTGCTAGGAGCTGATTTATATGTTCTGGTGTGAGACTCTTGGGTTGTTGAAGCAGCGGTTTTCCTGATCAACACATAACGTCATTTTTTTAATTCACATGCTTGGACATAGTCAAAACCGTTCTGTTTGGTGCTTGTATGTGTTTTAATGAAGCAGTGTATTAGACTCAAAGTCTCACAATATTTACTAATAGCATCTATATTAACTACAATGTTCACATTTTAATGATTAGTTGTTCTCTTACCGAAATTATAAGACCTTTAATATTAAACACAAATGTCAGGTTATGTATTCTACCCATATAATCTTGAAACATATATATATCAGAATAATAAACAAAGTGATAGAATAATTACCACAATCAACCTGTTAGCATTTTGCACGTATGATGTCCATATTAGCCATTACACTTTCAATTCTCTCGCACTACCTTACTTCCCGTTGTTCCGCTTAGCCGGCGATCGGTCACCGACATGGTCTATCGAAGCAACATGTAAACACACCTGCATAAACCATAGATGATGTTAGGTTTTCATCAAATTTTAAAAGATTTTATAGTAATAAGGTTCTCAAACATGTGTATGAGGTAGTGTTTTAATTTCCTAATCCAAAACGCGCTTATTTGGTTTTGGGCTTATGTTTCATAAGTTCACTTTTGGTGACTTATTTTGAAACTTTACGGTTTAATGGTTTATATAATCGCATTATACATAATGAGCTTATATAAGTCTAAAAGTGTCAAAATAAGCAACAAAAAGTGAGCTTAAGAAACATTGAAAACAACAGTATTATACCTCTTCTAATCTAAAACGCCCAAACACGTGTTTAGGGGCGTTTGTTTCGGCTTATGCAGCCAACTATTTGGTTTTGGGCTTATTTTTTATAAGCACATTTTTAGTGGCTTATTTTGAAACTTTTCGGATTATATAAGCCTATTATAAGATAATGGGCTTATATAAACCAAAAAGATTGAATATAAGCCAAAAGAGTGAGCTCATGAAACATTAAGTTAACAACCACATGTGGCCTAAAAAGTATTTTATCAGGTAAACCTAAAAAACATAAAATTTATGAAAAAGCCTTAAATCTATAAAATAACAGAAAATTGGCAAAATCTCCTACTTTTATCGAAACCGTAATATCAAAATTCAATTCTTCAATAACTATAATCTTAATAATTATTAAAGCTGAATGAAATAAAAACATAATAAAATAAATATGTTGAACAAAAATTACCACAATTTTATATCATTGATTCGATCTCCAAAAGCTTATTTGTTCAAGATCTGGTTCAATATCCACCTAAACCTTCATCAACTGCTTGTAGCAAAGATGAACCAACGGATCAACGGCTACAAATACGGTCTCCATCCTCAGTAATCTTCAATTTAGTGAGAGAGAGAGAGATCATGTTGGTGACTTATTTCTGTTTTAAAAACCGTAATAAAAGTTGTAAAAGCAGCATTTAAAATCACAAAATAACTACATATAAACTTAACTATAATAAAGCAACACGATATATATCCAACTAACCTCTATTTAGCTGAAAAGCTGTCCGTGTTTCCTGAAAAAAAATACAAATACGATTAAAAATCAGAAGTCCGAAAAGTAGATCTACCGATCAAAAAGTAGATATGAGAGAGAGATCAGAGATAGATCTAATTGTGTGTATGTGGGGAGAGGGTGAAGAGAGATACATAATAAGGGAACTTAGGCCATACCAATGAACAAGGAAGAAAAGCAACACACGGTTGAGATGGGTGTGATTGAAGAGGCCATACCAAAGAATAGGGAAGAAATAGAATCGAACGGCGTATAAAGGCATGAGTTTTCCCCTCAAACATTTAAGGGGGTATTATGCTGCATTAATATTTTTAAGTATTGATATATTTTAGTAGGAGTATTAATTATTTATTAATATATATTTTCGTTTTCAAGCGTGTTATTATATTAAAAAGATATACATATGTGTGTAAGTTGAAAAATAAGTTTGAAAATTTTAATGCTTAAAAGTGTGTTTATGCTTTCTTATATTTGTAACTTGTGTATATAAAATTGATATTTATTTAATGCGGTGTTTTAATTAAGATGAGTAAATTACACCAATGATCTTTCTAGTTTGAGTGAAATATGGGATTAAGTCCTTACATTTTTTATTACCTAATTGATCTTTATAATAAAACTATGTATCATTGTGCATCCCTATTGTCCAATTGAGTTATATTTCCTCCTTACTCCTCACATGCCTTACACATGAGAGTAAAATAGTTAATTTTCCCATGCACATAGGCAATATGTTTTCTCTTTATTTTCAATTTTTTTAGTGCACGAACATAATAAACCACCAAATATAACAAATAAAAATAAACAACTCCTAAGCACATTTAACCTTCTTTTTCTCTCCAACACCATACCATACAACCAACCATCACAAACAGTTGTGTACCAACCACTACCACAACCACCATCACACCACCCAACCACCTTCGTAATCTTCTACGACATTCACTATAAGACCACCACATTAAACAAACCTTAGAGAGGAGGGTGTCACAGCGAGCTGGCGCTCGCCGAGACGACATGGCACCCTTGTTGGTCTTCGTCGCCAGTCGTTGCCACACCCACCCCCATTCTTCGACAATATTTCGCAAATTTGAAGAATGAACGACGAACAAAATCAAACAAAAAAACTATTTGTTGCCCCGCCCAACGGCTATATTTCAAAATTATTAATATTTTTTACACTACTAATATATATACTACATCTTCTTCCCACTTTTAACACACAATTACTTCTAAAATCTCTCTAAAACATTAACAAAAAAATGTCCGACTTACCAAATGATCAATTCCCACAACTCAACTTCAACGGGCTTCTCAACACTATCAACCCTTCGACGCCATCATCAAATCCGTCTACGCCATCATCACAAAACTCCATAAAAACTTCTCCTGGCTTCGCACAATTTCAATCCGGCTCCCCACAATTCAAGCCGGCTCCCAATTTCCATCCGGCTCCCAATTTCCATCTGGCTCCCAATTTCCATCTAGATCTCAATTTCCATCCGGTTCTTAATTTCCATCAGGCTCCCAATTTCCATCGGGCTCCCAATTCCCGTATCCTCCTTTTCCGCAAAACTATTTCCCCCAAATGACTCCTAAACAAATTTTCCAACACAACAAATCTTGTTTCAAAATGCACAGTTTCAAAGCCAATTTCAAAATTACCCAAGTCAACAACATGTACCGGAAACCCAATTCAAAGTTCCGGCTTCACGATCACCAGCCAAAAAAATCAATCGCAGGAAAAACAAAGCCAAACAATCACATGGGCTTGATTTGGATGCAGATGATGATGACATAGAATTTGATGAAGGTCTGATTCAGGCACCGGTACGTTCGACTAGAGATGAAGAAGAACTACTAGCCAAATGTTGGTTTGGTGTTTCGGAGAACGTCGACATTGGGAACGGCCAAAATGAAGAATGTTTTTGGGGCTATATTGTTTGAGATTTCAACAAACAAACAACCGGTACGCGGCATTCAAAAAACATGATTACCGGAAAATAGGGTCGGATGCATTCCGATTGCCAAAAGTTTCAAGCGATGTACGAAGGAATGAATCATAGGAGTGGGATGAATGATGAGGATGTTTTCGAAGTTGCAAAAGATGAATTTTTAGCAGCATTTAAAGGAAGAAAATTTGCTTACGCTCACGCGTGGAAGATCTTTGTAGGATTGTAAATCTTGCTTATGTTTTTAGAGAGAGAAAGAGATAGAGAGATGGTGGATTTCACACAAAGCTAGAGAGAGAAAGTAAGAATAACTGTGTGAAAATTATGAAACCACACACCCTCTCCATCAAGGGAGAGGGTTTATATACCCAAGCCCTTGTCATGGGCTTGGGCTTACTTTTGGGCCGGCCTACACATGTTGTAGGCTAGGCTTGTTCTTGTTTGATAAATAAAGAAAGTTAACTAAACTACGAGCTATTACATGGATTATCGTTGGAGTGACCGATCCTTCTTAATACGTAAAATGTATTTCCAACAATCTCCCCCTAAGGGAGGTCACTCCAAACAAGGGCGTTACCCGAGTTACAATAATGAAATAAACCTAGCATACTATGCTTGTCTTGAGCTCGTAGTCTTCGTCTTTCTTTTCTTCTTTTGTTTTTCTGGTGAACATGCTGATGTGATCTTTGATATCAATCTTTGAGCATTAATTTCTTGCCTTGATCTCGTGCATCTATCACTTGTGATCTTCGCCTCTTCGTGACCTCACGTCCCTCATACTTATACCTTAGTAATTCTTGAAAGCTTCAGAGTTCGATACAGCGGAAGACTTAACTTTTAGGCTTTCTTGAATTAGATGCGGTATTAAGTGCATAAAGTATAAGCATGCGGGGACGACTTCTTCTCGGATTCCGCAACGCCACCGTCTTCAAATGCCGCAACATAAGTAGACACGAACGAAATGGCTTTGAACATTTCATTCTAAATCGGTAGCATTTTACCTCCAGTCGGTGAAGACCGTTGGACGATATTAGATATCGTACCCGTGACGGATAGTTTCAATTAAGTAACTTCCTGACAGGATTTCGCGGGTAAACCCGTTCTCTTTATTCGACCGTCCAAAGCTGACTGCGAACATAAAGAGTGAATCATTTGGATAATAATATCCGCATGATTTGAAGCCGTCAATTCATGTTCCTGGAACAAGTGAAATTCAATTAAGAACCGCACCATCGTTGCTTTCCAGTTGTCACGAGCTTGATTCGTATAGAATCTTGCAAGTTACCTACCAAGTGCTGTTTGAGGTTAACACTAGAAGGATTTCCACTCATCACTGTGAACACTAAGGTATCACTCTGAGTGTTCTGGCAAGATCACTAAGATATTGCGTAGAGGCCTGGAACGTGTTTAAATTCAGTTAAGAATTAAACAGCTGTTGCTTTCCAGTTATCACAAGTTTGATTCATAAAGAATCGCACAAGTCACCTACCATGAGCTTTTTGATGTTCGCTCAAGAAGGATTTCCATCTTCATTGTATATACTTTCGTATTACTCGGATGTTCAGGCAAGATCATGAAGATTTTGCGTAGGACTCTTAAAATCTTTCTTACTTTTCACAGAGTGTGAAGAAGCAAGGAAATGTGAAAGTGTGTCCTAATGAGATATTTGATGATCTTAAATGGCTCTAGACTCGATTGTGCATTTTGGATTTTAGTGATCGGAGGCTGGAGAGGAGTGCCACCTTTTCAATACCAATTTATTCGGAGTGAATAAATCAATAGATAATGTGTTGTCTCCGTGTGATTAAAACAAATACCTTTTGAGAGATATCTGAGTTAGCTGGGATGGGTTGTGCATTGCATCACTGGGTCCATGATGTCTGTCTTCAATATCGAGAATCATTAAAATGATCTCAATAACATATGTATTGACCCGGTTTCTGCCTAAAGTTGTAAGGAGGGCTTCTTTCTTTACACCCTTTATCTTTACAATTCTTTTTCATTCTTCAACCCCTTCAATGCTTACCAATACGTCATAACTAGCACCTTGTTGTGATTGTTCCAGTGCTAACTTAAGTACTTGGTCGGCATTCAACTACGTTCACAATCTTACTCCATCTTTCCTAAGGACTACTATTTCTAGCTATGGAATGTCCTTGGGAAGATTCCTCCGGTTCTGGAAGAATCATAGGACTTAACCTATCCTACCATCCTTATGTCACCACAATCTTCATCGTCGTGAAATAAATGGGTTTCGGGTAAGTATATGTCACCATGAAAATCCATTTTGATATGCAAATCCGTTTTGATCCCCCTTAACATATGCCACGATATTCGAAAACATTTCGCACATGTCGGGATGAGCCAGCACATTAAGTCAAACCAATTGTGATAATATCCCATATTAAATCACATTTTCTCCCCCATATTAAAAATATTAACCCAATCGATGTTTTTAATATCAATTGATTTAATGAAGTTTTAACAAAGGTTTTGGGAAGAAAAATGCAAGTCATTTTATCTTCATGATATCAAACGTATGAGATATGATATCGATTTGTAACATGATCACATATTCACCATATTAGAAAAGAATTGACAAGGTTGGACCTGATGGATGAGAACATCATATGATAAGATCAAATGGTTCTTGTCAGCATATGTTGGTCGCCTCGTCACATCTGAAGTCATCTCTTGAAACCACGTGTACGATTGGTATTGTTGTCTTGACACCAGCTTGTGAACTTGGCACTTTCGGCATCGAAGATTCTGAATGCTTGACAATTGCTCCCCCTCAATTTCTGACCCGTGTTCTATTGAAAGAGTTGTAGTCATCGTTTGAGTAGTCGCATCGTCGAGGATGTAGATACCAATTGTAGATTGCTATGGTTGTAGAGATGATAGCTTCATAAAAACAAGACTTCTCTTGTTTTAACAAATAAATGCACTGAGGCGTACATATATTTGTGTTAGACCAAGTTATAAAGTAAACTTGATCCCTTACAAGGTTTTAAAGTAAACCTTGCCCGAGAAAATTAATTCCCGTTGTGAGCCAGAGCTTTCATAAGAAATACTTGACTTTAATATGAAAACCGGGTTGCAGTCAGAAATAACTACAAGCCATTTTGGCATGTTTTATGAAATATTTACAACTTTTGTACGAACTCTATTTATGGCACCGTGTCGATATTAATCAACATTTCTAAGGCCGTAAATATTATCGTACCAAAAGACATGCCTTTGAAAAAATAAAGTAAAAATATTTTTGGATTTTAATGAATTTTTCAATTTTTATGGTTTTTATATGGTTTTATATTTTTGTATTTTACTTTTGTGGATAAAAATATAAACAATATATACAGATGATCACCAAGGATACGGAGAATAGTTTTACCAAGACTATTCTTTCGCTTCATCTGCTAGTTCCTTTAGAGTCTCAGGCGAGAAGGTTCTCATTCCTAGCTTGTCGGCCAAAATTCAATTCGAGCGCGATCTAAAGCCTTCGTGAAAATATCCGCCAATTGATACTCAGATCGGACAAAGTAAAGCTCTATTACTCCATTTTCCACTTGCTCCTTGATGAAGTGGTAGCGAATGTCAATATGCTTCGACCGGGAGAATTGAACGTTGTTGCAGCATAAGGCAATGGCACTCTTGTTGTCGCAGTACATCGGAATCTTGTTGAAACCTAGACCATAGTCGGTTAATTGCGATCTCATCCAAAGAATTTGAGCACAGCAACCGGACATAGCTATGTATTCTGCTTCCGTACTTGAAATTGCAGCGCTTTTCTGCCTTTTCGATGCCCAACTGATTAGTCGATCTCCTAGTAGTTGCAAAGTTCCACTCGTGCTACGCCTTGTATCTTGACAACCCACGTGATCCGCATCTGCATATGCATAGTGCAATAGAAGAGTCCTTTGAATACCAAAGTCCCCGATTAATGGTTCCTTTAAGATATCGAAAGATCCTTTTAACAGTAGCTAAGTGTAACTCAGTAGGTCTAGTTTGATACCTGGCACACATACATATAGCAAACTGAAGATCAGGTCGACTGGCTGTGATATACAGAAGAGTATCGATCATTCCACGATAAAGTGTCGGATCAACGGCAACTCCATGTGGATCTGCATCAAGCTTAGTTCGTTCCACCATTGGAGTATCCACGGGGTCGCAAGATTCCATCTTATACTTCTTAAGCGATTCAAGGGCATACTTGGATTGATTGATAAAGATGCCTCTGGGACTCTGAGATATCTGAAGACCTAAGAAGAATGATACCTTGCCCATCATTGACATCTTAAACTTGGAAGACATGAGTGTCCCAAACTCGTCGGATAAGGTTTGGGTCGTGGCTGCAAATATAATATCATCAACATATATTTGTACCATAATCATATCTTTACCTCGTTTCTGAATGAACAGCGTTGGATCCACCTTGCCTTTAGCTAAGCCTTGGGTAATGAGGAATTGTGACAAAATATCATACCATGCGCGAGGAGCTTGCTTCAACCCATAGAGAGCCTTCTTAAGCTTGTACACATGATTAGGATAATTAGGATTCACAAAACCATCCGGTTGTTGAACATAAACCTCTTCCTTGAGTTCACCATTAAGAAATGCCGTCTTCACATCCATCTGATAGAAGATCATATTCATATGGGCTGCATAAGCAAGGAATAGTCGAATAGCTTCCAAACGGGCAACAGGTGCAAAGGATTCCATAAAGTCGATGCCCAATAATTGCTTGTATCCACGAGCTACGAGACGAGCTTTGTTCTTCAATATTCCGCCTAACTCATCGAGTTTCACCTTGTAAACCCATTTCAAAGTGAGTAACTGCACTTGATCCGGGCATGGGACAAGTTCCCAAACATCAAGACGTATGAATTCGTTAAGTTCTTCTTGCATAGCTTCTATCCAACAGGATTGAGTAAAAGCTTGTTGCCATGTCTTAGGTTCAACTTCAGTGAGAAAAGCATCAAAGTGACAAAACATTGCACTTTCTTGTAACTGACTTCGTGTGGATACCGGACGATTAGGGTCACCAATAATAGAATATATAGGATGATCCTTTGTCCACTTGCTGTCATGTTCACGAATCCGTAGATTGGAGTAAACTGTAGAAGGAGCTTCCTCTGAGGTGGACGACCCGGCTTGATTAGGGTCGGGAATAGGTACACCAAAGAATGGAAGTTCACGCATCTGAGCGAATTCCAAATCGTGATCATCATCATCCTCTTCATCATCAATAGGCATGACGTGGGTAGTTGTTACATGTGTTGGTTGAGAATTACTCGTTGAAGGTATATCTTGACCAATTGTAGGTGCAGATGTGTCTGATTGTGCAACGGTTGCTGGAGCGACAACTTCGGTTACCGGAGCTATTACCTCAGGTTCTGGAGCAACAATACTTGGAGGAGTAAAGAATTCATCAAAGAACGGTTGAAACAACGTATCCCATTCAGTCCTAGAAGGTGGTATAAATGATGAAGTAGGGTTGTTTGGGACAAGACCAGAACTAATATTACTGGGTCCCATTTCATGAAGTGCGGGTTTAGAGCTGCTTTGCTCAGAAGCCATTTCTGTCAGCTCATCAAAATCAACATTCATAGTTTCGAGGATCTTGCGAGAGTTATGGTTGTAGATTCGGTATGCCTTCTTTGCGGGTGCGTAACCAATGAAAATACCAATATCAACCTTTGGTTGAAGTTTTCCCAAATTGTCACCATCATTATTTGGATAGCAAAGAGAACCAAATACATGAAGATATGATAAATCTGGTACTTTTCCATGGAGAAGCTCATAAGGTGTTTTACCATGGCGTTTACGAATTAGTGACCGGTTTTGGGTGTACACTGCTGTAGATACTGCTTCTGCCCATAAAAACAATGGAGCCTTTGCGTAAATTAACATCGTTCGAGCAGCTTCCATAAGTGTGCGATTTCGCCTTTCAACGACACCGTTTTGTTGTGGAGTGCGAGCAACGGATGTTTCATGAGAAATGCCAACTTCTTCATAATAATCACGCAAAATTTGATTCACAAATTCGGTTCCATTATCTGTATGAATGCGTCGGACAGTAGTGTTGAGACGCACTTGAATCATCTTGAGAAATCTGATGATGAATTTAGGTGCCTCATTTTTTGCTTTAAGAAATTTCACCCATGTAAACCGAGAGTAATCATCGACAATAACGAGGATGTACTTTTTGCCACTAAGACTTTCAACACGCATTGGCCCACAAAGATCCATATGTAACAGATAAAGTTTCTCTTGGTTGGTGTCTTCCGTCTTGGGTTTGTAAGATTTCTTAGTGCTTTTCCCCATTGTACACGCGGAACACAAATGATCCTTGTGAAATGATAGTTTAGGAAGACCACGAACAAGTTCGTTTTTTGCCAAGTGATTAATAGCGTCAAAGTTAAGATGAAATAACCGTCGATGCCATAACCATGACTTAGTCTTCGAAGCTTTGGAGAGAAGACATACGGGAGAAGCGGCCATCATGTCTTGTAGAGACAAAGTATACAAATTATTTCCTCGAGTACCTTTCAATAAATCAACCCCTTCCAAATTACGAATGAAGCAGGTATGCTCGCGAAAAGCAACTTCTAGGTTTGCATCACAAAATTGTCCCACAGAAAATAAGTTGTGACCGAGACCTTCCACGTAATACACTCTTGAAATTATAATATTCCCAATATGATATTCACCATAACCCATTATCTTTGCAATATGATCATTTCCAAATCGAACCGTACCAAGAAACTTGCTGACGAAATTTCTGAGCTGAGAGCGATCTCCGGTCATATGCTTGGAGCAACCAGAGTCCAAATACCAGAGAACAATTTGGACCACCTGTTTTCAATAACAACAGTAGACAATGCATTGGAAACTATTGGTTCCTGAGTGTTAGCAGATACAGATATAGAATTATCAGAATTGCTAACATTTTTGAGACCCTTAGATTTCCTGCGTTTTCTAATGTGAGTTTTAGCACTAACAGGTTTTACTGTTCCAACTTTCTTAGGTTTTGGATTATTCGCGTGCACTACAGTGGGAGTAGACCTATTTAAAGGGCACTTTGTTCCTACAGTAGTGTCGGTGTTCCTAGTTAAAGGACACGCTTGTGTTTTGGTAGCCTTGGTACTCCTAGTTAAAGGGCACGCTTTCTTCGTTGTAGTGGGAGTGATCCTAGTCAAAGGGCACATATTTCCTACTATAGTGAAAGTCCTACCAGTGGGGCGCCACATCCAACCAACTTGGGTTAACACTTTCCCAGTCGGTTTCCATTCTAATCCATTTTTCCGGGCCTGCATCTCATTCACATGGTCAATAAGGCAAGAATCATGACGACTAGAAAACATACATTCATTGCAATACCAACATTTTAAATTAGAATTCACAGTAGGCTTAGAACGCTGCACAACCGCAGAGCCTTTAGGTTTAGCTACATGATTCTTTTTATTCAAAACAGAAATAACATTCCTAGGATTGGCTTCTACTTTCTTCTTCACTTGACTACTAGATGGGGGCAAGATCCTATCATTCTTCTTGTTTCTTTTAAGCTTAGATCTTTGAGCCTTAGTAGTGGTGCTTACTCCTGTAGAAGGCAACACGGGAATATTAGAAGCTGGTTTTGATTCTGCCTTATCTTTAGTGACCAAAGTTTGAGATGGTTTAGTCCTAGGGCCCTTGTTAAGTGGTGTGACGGCTATAAGGTTCCTTTTGATTGCACTAGAGGACGATGCTGAGATAGTGGCTGCGTTATCCACAACATTCTTACCTTTTAGAGTTCGAAGGGTTTCCTTTAACTCAGCCAAGACCAGATTCTTATCACAAATTTGTTCCTTCAAATCAGATATTTCCACCGACTTTCGATTCAATTGTTCAATCAATGATTGATTCTGTGCAGTGGTATCAACACATGCGGGCTTTACTGAATCGAAGAGTCGTGTATTTTTCTGTTTTAAGTTATCAACTTTGGACAAAATCTTGGAAACTCGATTATCTAGATCAAGTTTAAGATTCTCAGCAGCCTCAAGTACGTTCACACAGTTAAGCTCCTTAGATTTCTCTATGTCTATCGGCAAAGATTGAGCAACCTTGTCACTTGGCTGACGCTGTTTTGATTGTAAATTCAATCGAAAATTCTTTTCAAAGTTTGCATCATCGATATTAACACCTTCGAACGACGTTTCAAAAATTTCTTGAATAAATTGTTGCTTGCATTCAAGCGAAATACAATGTGTTTGAATCTCATCAAAACGTTTTGAAAGCGATGAATATGAATCTTGAAGCTTTAAAAATTCAGCGTCAGATTCGTGACAAGTACTATCTACCACAATATCCACAGATTCAACATTATGCACAATAGAATCATTATCAACACTTTTATTCACACAGACAGAAACAATATCATGAGACATCACTTGCTTCAGAAGCTGATCATTTTGGCGTGAAA
Organism: Glebionis coronaria; assembly: GCA_025667525.1. Taxonomy (NCBI): domain Eukaryota; kingdom Viridiplantae; phylum Streptophyta; class Magnoliopsida; order Asterales; family Asteraceae; genus Glebionis; species Glebionis coronaria. The sequence goes on from CM046882.1 coordinate 469,469,706, forward strand.
CTCGTTCTATTTCAAGTAAACTGTTTTCATAAGCATCATCCATTTCATTGAAAACACGTTTAACTTCTTCTATTTCCAAATACAAATCTTGATCAAGATTACTAAGACAAGCTTTAACATTCTTTACAAACGGAATAATTTCGTCTCGGAACGCAGCTCTAGTGTGCTCAAAGTTCCATTCACCTTCCGTTATGGCCGAAGCCGTCGTACGTTCCAAAATGACCTTGTCAAAATCGGCTAAGTGTTGGTGTACCGCATTTAAGTTAACGGACGGCCTACTTACCGGTGGAATTAACTTCGTTAAATCCTTTTTGACAAGTGTAGGAGACGTACTAGGAGGGTTTTCACTTGACAAACTTTGAGGCACAAGAACTGTCAATTCAGCTAATTCCTTTTGTAAACGAATGCGGGTCTTTTTAGAAAATTGATCTTTATTATGTTGATCATAATCAATTGTATGGAATTTTGAAAGCATTTTAGAATGAGTTTCATCCACAAGTGACTGTGTCGCGTCAGAACTACGAACAAAAGGTGCTTCTTTGGATTTGCCAATTATGGTCATATCATAAAGACCGGGAATATATTCCTGAGCTTGTTTTGCATAACCGGGATTAGGTGGTAAATCTTGAAGACGCTTAAGTTCGAAGTCTTTAAATGATTTAGTTAAAAGGTGAACCTTTTCTGTGGAAGCGTATTGTTTTAAAATCTGTTGTTCTTTGAATTTAAGAAGTTTGGTAGCATTAATTTCCGATTCAAACTTTTTAGACTCGAGAGTTTCGAAATCCATTTTAAGTTTCTGAAAATCATTGACAACCGACTCTTTTGCTTTTAATTCATTGGAAAGATTAGCTTTTAATGATTCTATTTCTTTCAAGTGTTCAATCTTTTCAAAACGAAATTGGTCAAATTCAGAACATGTTATTTTCTCTGCTTGAGGGACCATTTCAAAAGCTTTGACCTTTTCTTTATGCAACGCAAGCTCAGCAGTTAGGGTGGAATTCGTATCTATGGATTGTCTGAGGGCCATATGCATTTGATCAATAATATGTTTAGGCACCATGACCAAATCATGTTGAGCATAAGATTCCATACCCGTCGTAGCATTTGGTTGAGGTTCACTCAAATGTGTAGGTTTGGGTAACACATCATTTGAATTACTAGTTCCCGAATGCTGTTCGAGGTTGTCATTTTCATGCCCAACTTGATGTTGGTTATCATCAATATTATTAGATGTGGTTGGTACCTCACTGATGACATCAAAACCGTAGTGAGAGAGATTAGCAACGAGAGCAGCTTGGGCAGAGTGAATGTCATCACAATCCGAATCATATGCATCAAGATCGTCCGCTTGATAAGCTGCATTAGAAGTGGAAACGACTACAATGCCTTCAGTATCTGCTGCCCCTGGGTCTGCAAGAAATGCTAACTCCTCTGAATCCAAGATCTTCCCCTTAGACTGAGCATCAACCAAATACATCTTCTCACGAAACCATGCATCATCCCTCCTCCTTTTCGGCTGAGTGCATTCCCTAGCCATATGACCTTGTCCTCGGCAATTGTAGCAAGTCACAACCTTTTTAGGACCAGTAGGACTTCCATTTCCATTAGCTTGAGAATTCACAGCTTGATTGTTCCCAGTCCTTGTAGGAGGTCCATATGAATTTTGCCTTCCCAGAATAGGTTGCACCGTCACTTGACCATCTTGAACAGTGGCTTGTTGTCGAGGATTTGAAGAGGTGCGGAGCTGATTGTTTGTTGGTGGAAATCCTCTAGTTGCAACAAGTTTTGACAAGTAAGCAGTGAGATGGTTTAGAACATCAGCTGGCGTATCATTTGGAGTAAAGACCGGTGCTTGGATTGGTGGATGTTCATTAGAGTAGAAAGCTTGTGCTGGTTGTGCTTCTATTGGAAAATATCCTTGCTGAGGAGTATAGCCCAATGGAGAAGTGTTGGCTTGTGATGGTGATGTCTGATATTGTGGTTGCTGTGGAAAAGATTGTTGATGAACACTTTGTTGATATTCTTGCTGTGGCATCATTGGTGGTTGATAAGATGGTTGCTGATAGATGTGTGGTGGTGGCTGCTGCAAGTATGATGGTTGTTGATAAGTATAAGCCATGTTTTGTTGAGAAGCATACATTGCAAGTGGATCATGAACTTGAGGTGTAGACAACCGAGCCTCGATCACATGGCATTCGTGTTGTTGAAGAAAAGCTTGAAGTTGATCCACATTGGTGTTATGCAAGTCCTTAGCCAATTTAACATCCGTCACGTATTTTTTCCATTCTGAAGGAAGAGTGTTCAAATACTTGGTGTTCAATTGAAAGGTAGGAATTTTCATGCCATAGATATTGAGCTCATTCAACAATAGGGTAAATCTCAGATAGTAATCATTGAGAGTCTCCCCTGGCACATAGGCAAACTTATCAAAAGTATCATAAAGCTTACACTCTCGTTCTTGTTTAGTTAACGAGGTGCCTTGCATGAGAACACGAATTCTATCCCATAACTCGTTGGCAACTTTATGTTTGCTGACGAGTTTGTAGACATCTGGAGGTAGGGCTTGGAGAATGATGTTTGTAGCATACTTATCACATTTGTCTTGAATCTTCATATCTCCAGTCAATTCACCCGTTGTGCGAGGACGAGTAGTTGTACCTTCCGTCACTGTACCATAATCTAATGGTCCATTGAGTACCGATGCCCAAATGAGATGTCCATTCTCCTTGTTCAACATATAAAGTTCCATTCGGGAAGCCCATTCCTCATACATAGTCTTCACCAACATTGGTGGACGATTATCCGTACCCGAGAGGATGGACTTATCCGTAAGAGATGTGTACTCCATTTCAATAAGTTAAGATTTACAAACTTTGATCGAACAATGAAAGAAAGTAAATGTGTTTGTTGTTGTGAGTTGAAGTCGAGAAACAATGTTAAAATCCCCTAAAATATGTTCTCAATAAACCAAAAATTCCAAGTCAAAATTACACACGAAGTTTGTTCGAAATTTTTTTAAGGAATAATTTTGTTATCGGAATGTTGATCGGAATAGTGATCGGAATATCAGTCGGAATAATGATCGGAATATCAGTCGGAATCTCCCAAATCGGAATACCTTGATCGGAATGTACCCTAATCGGAATACCAAATCTGAATACCAATCGGAATGCCGTGATCGGAATACTTAATCTGAATACCAATCGGAATGTACCTAATTTGAATACCAATCGGAATGTACCTAATCTGAATACCAAATCTGAATACCAATCGGAATGACGTGATCGGAATACCCAATCTGAATACCAATCGGAATGTACCTAAACCCTATTCCGATTACACTAATCGGAATGTACTATAAACCCCTTTCCGATGACCAGATCGGAATATTTCCCACTTTTCTCGGACAAAACTCAACCAATTCGTGATTTTAAGCCAAAAAATGATCAAAACACCCAAAATTTTTGTGTTTTTAGCCAAAGTAACTATACCAAATCCCTACCACAACTATGTAGAAGATTTGTATCAAGAAAAAACCATCAAAAACACAAAAAAAAAATTTGGACGTGTGAAAATGGATCAAAAATGGCGTATGAATCAAGAACACAAACACATGAACAATACAATCATCCCATGGCTCTTGATACCATTTGAAGGATTGTAAATCTTTCTTATGTTTTTAGAGAGAGAAAGAGATAGAGAGATGGTGGATTTCACACAAAGCTAGAGAGAGAAAGTAAGAATAACTATGTGAAAATTATGAAACCACACACCCTCTCCATCAAGGGAGAGGGTTTATATACCCAAGCCCTTGTCATGGGCTTGGGCTTACTTTTGGGCCGGCCTACACATGTTGTAGGCTAGGCTTGTTCTTGTTTGATAAATAAAGAAAGTTAACTAAACTACGAGCTATTACATGGATTATCGTTGGAGTGACCGATCCTTCTTAATACGTAAAATGTATTTCCAACAGACATGCTTGCACCTCACCATACTTTCTCCCACCGTGCTCCGTCGCTGCTTAAGGGAACCTTGCCTATTCTTCTTTGGCTTGCCTTGTTCGCCTTAATCTTGTGCTATTTGATGGACGAAAACTATGTCTTTGATCCTGGTGGATATGTTTCATGCTTCTTCCTATGATGATCAAGGTCGAGTCGGGCTCACGACTCGGTTAACAAAAATCAAGCGCTTCTTGGGAGGCAACCCATGCATCTATCTTTTAGCTTTCTTTATCCTAAGTGTAGGGGAGACCCGTTGGTTTGCTATTTCCTCTCCTCTCTTAATCAGGGATTCGAGCGCTCAATGATCCACTCTTGATGATTCTTGACGACCTGTGATTCCGTGTTCCCTTCTTCTCGGTTCTATCCTAAACTCTTTTCGATTCACTATTTTATATTTTCTCAATATTAAAATAGGAATCTCTTTAGTTGTCTCTTCCTTAGCAAGATTTAAACAAAGTGCACAACATCCTAAGTGTAGGGGAGTTTACTCCCACATGCTTAAACATTGAGGACAATGTTTATGTTAAGTGTAGGGGGGACTTCTATCGAAGTTAAGTGGCCTTTTCCTTGTATTTGTCCTCATTTTAACCGGAAAATCAATTTTTCGACATTTTTCCAAATTTTTGATCTATTTTGACCTATTAGTTTTTCCCTTTGTATAGTTATTTTCTTTCCTTATCAGAATAAACTTTAATAAAGTGGTTTTAATTTTCAAACGTTGTGAATTTTTTGACTCAACCCGAGTTTACTTGTCTAAGTTTACTCTAGCTAGTATCCTTAACGTGTTCAAATCAAGTTTTGCTAGGCTTTTATTTAGGGAGCTATAAAACGCGAAAGTCTTAACTCTCACGGGTTAAGAACAAGAACTTTTCACAAGTTCCTATAATTGATCCTAGAGAGTCGTTTATCAAGGGAACTTTAAAATGCGATTTCTAAACTTGAAAAAAAGTCAAAGAGTTTTCAAGATCCTATAGGCGACTCGAAAACCCAAAACTTTGATTTAATAGGCTAAGCATCCACGAGTCTCATTCCTTGAGATTTTATACTGTGGAGAACGAGAGATGATAGAGCCAATTATAAGTTCGGTATTCTTTCGGGAATTTATGTGAGTTAATTATAAGCCTATTCTCCCATCGCCTGCTAATAAATTTATCTGCAATAAATAAGGTTGTACGATTTGAAAAGTTACTTAGCTTCTAGCCCAAGATCGTTTAAAAGTTGCTCGGTATGGATTAGAGTTCATAGCCAAGGCATAACTTATTGAAGCGGGATGCGAAGACTGGCGAGTCCAAAAAGGTCCTAACAAGGTATGAGGACTATATTTTGTTGCTAAAAATCCAAAATGATGCGAAGAATCATTTATCGAAAATCAATATGAAGGATCGAGACACACGACGAAAAGCAAAAACTCCCAAAAAGTCATGGAGAAGTATATCCGAAAAGGCCCTAACAAGGTATGAGGATAAATGAAGCCAAGTCCAAAAAGGAGGCGGATCGTTGTATATCAAAGTCCAAAATAAAGATTGGAGAAAAATGAAGAAGTCGTTGTCCAAGTATGAATCTCTCAAAACTTCAAGTGAAGAAATTCCTATTATGAAGAGAAGACCATTAATTCATGAACGTCTCTCAAGGTTTGAAGTATGAAGTCGCTGCCAAATATCGGTCCGAGAAAGGTCTCAAATCGCGAAACGAGTTATGCCAAGATATGAACTTTATGAGGTCCCGAGAAGCCGTTTTAAAAGATTTTGTCCTTTAGCTAACTATTGATTAAATCGTTCACTTTATTTTCGGACTAAATAACTATCGAAATAAGTCAACAATGCATCTTCGTAATCATTCAAGACAATAATAAAATATAAGAGATACACCTAGGAATAAGGGAGTCTAAGTGAGTAATTGGCCCACATGAGTTCGTGTTAGTTTGCTAACTTATAATAACAATGATCTCGTTTTTAAGCTTAGTTTGGAGAAAGTGAAAACCTGAGGATGATGATTATTCATGACATTTCCAAAACCCGAAGGTATGCTTTTGATTTCTTTACTTTGAATGTTTATAGTTTTCTATCTCTTTAATAAAGGCCATTATGGATTGATTGTGATGAAAAGTGTAAACGTGCTTTGTAACTAATGCATTGCATGAGGACATTGCAATGGTCAAGTGTAGGGGATTTGATAGGTGTGTAAACACCCATCCTTTTTACCACTTAATTACAATAATAACCGAGTCAAAACGTGTATTTTATGTCATTTATGTCGGAATTATGCGTGGTTTGTGTTTTTGTTGTGATTTAGGACGAAAAGGTGAAAAGTGGAGAAAACACGGGCATTTACGGACTTTTATTGAAGAAAAAGATGAAAGACGAAGTCAAGAAGTCAAGAGTGCAAAAAGAACGGAATTCCAAGACCAATTCTGAAGATTTATCGAAGAAAAAGTCAAAAGACGGAAGTTTACTAAAAGCCGAAGAACTCGAGTCTTATTTATTGAAGAATTAAAAGACGAGTTTAAAGAAATCCCGAGCCATAAGTCATTAAAGTCCAAGATTAACAAAAGATTAAGAAGGGAAAGACTTAATGGTGCAATTAAGAAGAAATGAAGGAGGGGAGGAAGCTTCCTAATCCTCCCCTATATATAGTCATTAGCATTTCATTTTTTATACTTGTTGGCTAGAGTGACACTAGTTCTTCCACCTTTACTTTTGTGCACCTTTACTTTTCATGTCAAATTTAAATACTTGTCTTGCACTTTTAATACCTTTAATTTCCAAGTAAGTGTTCTTTAATTTTCTTGTTTTTATCTCTCATTCTACCTTTCTTTCTTTGCTTGATCTTTATGTTTATGTGTTTATTATCTTGCTTATTTGATTAAAGATTATGTTTTTATGCTTTTGATTGTTTTGGATTATTGATTCTTATAGCTTATTTGTTTTCATCTCAAAGTTTCTTAAGTATTTTATAAAAGTTATTTTCGTATAAAGTTTATTTTTCGTAAACCTTTTTCCTTTTCGTGTTTCAAAAGTCTGTAAATTTCAGCTTATTAGTTTTGCTTATACGTGTTTTGCTTAGGATTTTAGTTGTGAGCTTATTTGAGTTATAGCTTATTTTCGGGTCCTTCTACTGTATTCCGACCATACAGGTCGGAAAAGGGTTTATCATTCCGATTGGAGTGATCAGATAAGGGTTTTGATATTCCTATTGACATTCCGATTGGAAGGTTTGTTGAGATTCCGATCATGGTAGTTTGGTTATTCCGATTGGGAAGCTTGTAACATTCTGATCAAAGGTACGTTGGTAATCCGATCAGGATAGGTGACAATATTCCGATCTTAGGGTTCCGATCAGCATTCCGACCAGGGTCTATTCCATATTCCGATCAGAGGTAAGTAAACATTCCGATCAGGGTGTTTTGGTTATTCCGATAGGTCAGGTGGTGACAGCATTCCGACCAAGGTTTCCGATCAACATTCCGATTGGAGGTGAGAGTACATTCCGATCATCATTCCGATCGGAATGTATTACGATGGTAGGGTTGTTTTCATATTTTGTCTTGTTTAATTTTTAAGTTATCATTTTAATACTTTGTCAATTTTAATTTTCGTTACGCTGTATTTTCAAGTCACTTAATTTCTCGTCGTTTACTTTTCAAAGTTTTAAATATTGCACCCTTTCTTATAATTAGACTTAGATTTATTATAACGCCTTTTAATTTCTCGCCCTTTTATTTTAACGCATTTTATTTTTACGTCATTTTAATTTTAAGTCTTGCAATTTAAATATACTACAACGACACACTTTTGTTTCACCAAAGAACAACTGAGTCGCATAGTTAATCTATATCAATTCGATTAGACCACTAGAACGATAATTTTCTTACTAGGCAAAAACCTAGTTATTAGGAATTTAGGATCTACAAAACTTGGAGGTTGTGAGACATATACCTCCTCATAAATAGTGCCATAAAGAAAAGCACTTTTTACATCCATTTGATAGACTATAAAACCCATATATGATGCAAAGGCCAAAAATAATCTAATGGCTTCTATCCTTGCCACTGGTACAAAAACCTCATCATAGTCTATCCCTTTTTCCTGTCTATATCCTTGAGCAACTAGTCTAGCCTTGTTCCTCACAACAACACCTCTTTCATCCTTTTTGTTTCTGAAAATCCACCTTCTACCAATTACTCTTTTTTTCCAGAAGGTAGGTCAACAAGAATCCAAACCTTTTGTAGTTTAAATTAAATCAACTCTTCTTACATAACATTCACCCAGCTTTCCTCATCAAGAGCTTGAGAAATATTCTTAGGCTCTACTTGTGATAGAAAACAAGCAAACAAGTAGTGTTGAGTATCTTTATGATTTGTTCTCTGTTGTTGCTTGACATAACTCACAAGTGCATGGGTTTCAGCACTCGCTTTAACTTGTCTCCTGGTTTGCACATGACACTTTGGTTCTCCAATCATCTGAGCTATAGGACGATTGTTGTTGATTCTATGAGTGGGAATAGGACTGACTGGGATATCAGTTTCCAAGTTATTGAAATCAGTCACTGCACCCTGTTCATCATAGGAAGCATTTGAGAAGATTCCTTCATTTGGACTAGCATGAGCATCTTCATCATCCATAGATTGAAGAATGTCTTATAGTGAATCAACAGTCTTTGTAGAATTTGTGTCAACAGTACTTGTAGATGTACCATTGGTTTGCAAATGTACTGCTGAACTCTGTGATTCTAAGGGTTCTTCTCTAGAGTGCTTAGCATTTGGTGTATCATTCTTTTCTTGATCCATAAGCCTCCGAAGTTCATCATGTGAGTCTTGATCATCATTTAGTATCACTGGTTGCTTATTTTGTAGGCTTACTAATGTAGGTGAGACAGTAGGCAGATTTGGTACATAAATATGAGCATCATCATCATCATCTTGAGTGTCTGATGTAGAAGAACTCTCTTCTTCAGTACCGGTGCTTGTTTTAATGGTCTCTTTACCTGCATTGTTAGTTTGACAGTCTTGTTGCACAAAATAGTAATTCATGGATTTAGTTAGATAATCAAAATCAAACATCCAATCATAACCTATTCCTGGGACATTTGGCTTATTCTCTAAGAAGTTGACATGAGCATTTTCCTCAACCCTGCCCTGATGTCAAATTATAAACCCTATATGCTATACTTTGCAAAGAATATCCTACTAGATATCCTGAATCAGACTTTCCATCAAACTTTCCCAACCGATCAAGAGTATTCAGTATAGCAATATGACACCCAAAAGGTCTTAAGTGACTTATGGTTGGCTTAGTGCCAGTCAAAAGTTCATAAGGTGTTTTGTTATGAGGCTTAGTTACCAAAACTCTATTAAGCACATAATATGTAGTATTGATTGCTTATTCCCAAAAGGTATTAGGCAAAAGTGAATCAACCAACATTGTTCTAGCAGCCTTAATTAGTGTCCTATTTTTCCTTTCAGCTACTCTATTTTGTTGTGGAGTCCTAGGATTACTAAATTGTCTCTTCATTCCTTTAGACCTACAGAATTCATCAAGCTTATCATTCTAAAATTTTTTCCCATTTTCTGTCCTAATGACTAAGACTTGTTTATTGAATTGCTTCTCAACTAAAGTGACAAAGTAATTAAGTAATTTATTGGTTTCATTCTTATGCAACAAAAAGAAAACCCAACTGAATCTACTATAATCATCAGTTATAACTAGACAAAAGGTCTTGCGACTAATACTCCTAACAGAGACTAGACCAAACAAATCCATATGTAAGAATTGCAACAGCTTAGTCCGTGAATTGACAGGCTTGGTCTTACAAGAGGTTCTATGTTGTTTACCTTTTTGACAAGCAGTACATGTGAGATCATTTTGAAAAGATTTGTGGTAACCCTCTAACCAAATTTCCCTTAACAAGTTTGTTTAAGTTCTTAAAGTTCCCATGACCTAACCTCCTATGCCATAAATTAGGCTCATCACTATAAGCTTTAGCTATCAAACATGTAATACCACCTGTTGGAATAATAGTATGAAGATTAAAGGTATACATATTCTTTTGCCTAGGTACCTTGAGCAGTATTTGAGACTCCTTAGGCATCTCAAAGTCTGAAGAAAGCACCAAACAATCTATATATGTGAAAAGTACCTTGTTCTTTTTATCACACATTTATGATATTGAGAAAAGATTGAATTCATTCAATTCTTTGATAAAGAACACATCTTCAAATTCCAACCTTCCTGTGTTGATTTTTCCTTTGCTAGTAATCCTACCTTTACTTCCACCAAAGGCTACTGGTCCCCATCTGAATTCTTCAAATTTAGCAAGGAAATCTTTGTTCCCTGTCATGTGCCTTGAGCATCCACTATCTACTATACCTTTGTCTTTCAATTCATTAATCAGATGCTCCTGCACATATAAAAAACTCATTAGTTTTTAAGATAGACCCAAGCCACATTTGGCTTGGATCTTGAGGGGCCAACATACTTAAGTGTTTGATAAGTAGGTAGTCTAGTAAGACTACAAACACTCTTGTATCTCATGGTTCCAATTATATAGTAAAAAACATAAGGTGGTTTTATGTTTCTAGGTTTTCTTGACTTAAGTACCGTTTTAGTAGTACTTGGGTTAACACATGATTTTTGTTCTTAAGGTACCCACATTTGCATTGGTCTTGCATAAGGCTTATTTCTAGGTGACTTGGCAATCTCAAAAAGACTCCTAGAAGGTTTGTGAGACTATGGTTTTCTAAACTTTTGACCAACAATACTTGTTTTTGTTTTAGAATTACTTGTAGATTTTGGTTTGCCGAAACTAGACCTTGTTTCATAAGTACTGGTCAAGGTACAAAGTCTTTATTGGTTTGAGGATGACTAACTTTGTTAGTTTTGTTTGCTTATTTACACTCTGAGCATGACCCCACTTAGATTTGTCATCGCTTAGTCCCATTTCCCTTTTACCCTATGCATTTTTCTCTTGACTTTTCTCTGTGACCCTTTTTGCAGCTCTTTTTTTAGCAATTTTATCTTTATGCACAATACAATATTTGATAAAATGACTGCTACCACATACATAACAACCTCTTCTTTTCAAAGAAGATCCAAAAGGTAAATCTGACTTAGTATTTTTAAAACCTAGCCCACCCCTTTTGATACTTCCATGATGTTTTGCGTTACTATCCAATTCCTTACTAGGATATTTCACCTACGTGGGAGCAGAACTAGTTGCAGGCACATGTCCCTCAGGCAAAAAGGTGCTCATAAGAGGTGGATAGGCAACCTTTGTGGTCAAAACATGTTCACTCTGGGTCAAAGTACTAGAGTTAGACTCTGAATCTATAGACTTGTTACGATAGACAGCTTTTGACTCATCTAACTCTATACTTTAATTATTATTTGGGGGCATGAAACTGCCGGATAAAGGTGGAGGAACTACCTTCATTCCTTCAGCATACCTATCATTTTCAGGAGTATTTTCTAAATCACTAGAACCATCAAAAATCCCATTTGATAAGTCCTTGTCAGTCAAAGTTATCTCAGGTTAGTCCTCTATGTAACCTAGGCCTGTTTTATCATAATACCCTAATTGTGAATTGATCAACTTTTTTGGGTCCTTCAGATATAGATCTTTCAGACTGTTAAGGATGGTGAACAACTGTAATCACAAGTTTATTCACAGAGAGATTCTAATGAAAACAAAGTATTTGTGCGGAATACAAACACTAAGAACAAGAAGAAACAATTAACTAAATAAATAACATGATCCTTTCTAAGGATTTCTAATATTACTGATATGAAATGAAATGGTGAAAGGTGTTTTTAACCCTTCCACTGGTGGGTTCTTTTTATACTACAAGGAAACCCTAAAACCTTATTAACACAAAACGTGTAACATATGATATGCATATCCTTTCATAAGATATCTCATGCATATCTTAACAGATTATTACTAATAACATTGTTTGACTTTCTATAAGACCAGGAGCAACGTGTTACTCCTACTACTACTATGACCAGGAGGAACTACATACCTCCTAGTCAACCTATTACAAAACACCTATTACATAAGTCCTAACAATCCTCCCCTAAACTTGAATTAGACTTGTTGAGTTCAAGTTTCTTGGTAGATCTTTTAGAGACAAATTGAGGATTGAATCATCACACCTTTAGCAGCAGCAGACACATCAAGAAATAGCAACAGACAAACCACAAACCTTGCTCCTACTAACATATCTTGTGGAGCTTCTTGAAAGCTTTGAAAACATCTGCACTTGTTGAATCTTTACAACAACATGAGCAGATTTGATAAGCATTTACCAAGTAGCTGCTCGCTCTTGGGCTAGCTAGTCTTTCTAGTGGAATCAAGCATCACCCTGGGAGACCAGTACCCATTCCAACTCTTAGAACGTAAATCAATGGTGAGTGGGAGTACCCTGATGATTTTGGGCAAACCATCACATCCGTTAACGGATTTGATGAAAGTCTTTACCAAAAGCCATACCCCCTGGACTAGCCAACTCTTAGCAATGAAGCATCAGTAAGTTGAAAACCCTATAGCTTTGAGCAAGCTATTACATCTATCAACGAATTTGATGTATGTCTTTACCAAGAGTCGTACCCCTTTGGACTAGCCACTCTTCAGTCTAAGGACTAAGGTGAGTGAATACCATCTAATTTTGGGTAAACTGGCAACCATCAACGGATTTGATAATCACACCAGATCCATACCCTCAAGACGAATCATCTCTTTATTGTGTGTGAGACATGGTGAATTGAACACCACTTGTTGTGTAGAAGCAATCCAACACCAGAAGTACACATAAAACAACCCAAATGTGAAAGATGTCACTGTGTTAAAGTATAAGCAGATATTATATAAAGTTATATTTTCTCTTTGTTTTGTTTTTTTCTTTGTTTTTTAAAATGAATATGTGTTAATCACCAAAAGCTATACACGTTGGTGAAAAGAATGAAAAAACTAAAAGAAGTATAAGAACAAGCAAACCAGAATCACATACCAGAAGCTGCAACCTTGTCAGCAAGAAGTCTAGCCTGAATGGATTCAACCAAAGTAGTGGTCATAGATGACTCATTGCCAGCAAGAGCATTGGACACCACCAAGTGAGTCTCCAACATAGCTTCCATGGTAGAAATGGTAAGTGCATAGTCTTGATCCACAAGCATGAAAATTCTCTTGCCAGACTACAACTCTAGCACATGCACAACACACTCTGCATACAATTTCCAACGAGAAATGACCCATTGGGGTTGATATTGCCATATACGAGCACTAGCATATGTGAGATCTCGTATTTTCCTGATAATTACTTTAATCTTATACATTATTTTAATCATTGTTAATACTTATTCGAACTTATAAAATTATTATTATTTTATGTTTCCATATTTATTTAAATCAAATATTTTGATTTAAAAGCACCCGAGTGCATTTTTACAAAATTTTACTTGAATCAGCGGAACGAGAACCGAGGGCTAAATATTTCGACCTAAAGATGTTAATCTTTACATTGTATTAAGTCTAGATCGATAACGGGCACAATGTTATATTCTTGTATTTCACATTTTACTGTCAATTGTTTCAATGTTCGATGTTTTCTTTTAATGAAGTGTTAAGTCGAGCCGGGAGTCTATATTATCTTATTTTGGGTGCGTTTTAATTTTTGAGAAGTATTTTTACGAAACCCGAGTCCCGTAAATATTTGTATAATTGACTAATAGTCATTTCCCACTTTTTAACAAAGTATTTACTTTTTTGTCCAAAAGTTTTAAAACTTGACAATACTAGCCCATCTACCTACCTACCATATATATATAATTTTTCTTAACCAAAACACACACTAACCATTTGTTAAAAAAAAAATTCACTCTCTCCTCTCCCTGTCACCCTTGCCGTGACCTTCAACCCCAAAAACATCCCTTGATCATCATCATCTACTTTGATTTAATAAAAACAAAAATTAGACCACCCCTTAAAATTGAAAGGTGATTCCAAATATGTAAAAATCTTACACATGCAACCACTTCTCATGTGTTTATAATTTTATGGTTGGGATGATTCTTTATCATCATATATGTGATGATCATGGCTAGATCATCATGTTTTGATGTTAAAAGGATAAAGATTTTGATTTTGATTTTTTGTTTTTGATGCATGCAAGGGTTAAGGTTATTAGGGATTGATATTAAGGTGTTAGTAGTAGTAGAAAAATGAATGATTTGTGTTGAAAAAGTGTCCTGATAAGATTTTTAGAGTGGTGATTTTAAGTAGTAAGTTAAGGCTTATTTTGGGTATTTTAAACTTGGTTTATTGTTAAACTAATTAGATATTGTTGTAGAGAATTTCGTTACCTTTGATTTGATATAAATTAGAGCTTCTAAATCAAAGAGAGGAGGAAGTTACGATAGTTTGATTATTCGTGTACCGGGAGACGAGTATCGGCACAATCCGAAATTGTTGTCGTTATTTGGATCGAATCTCGGGGACTATAGAATGAGTTTTAAAAATACTCAAAGGCTGTTCTTAGGCTCCAAACCTAGGGTTGTGAGTCTATTTTCAAACTCAAGTGTCAGTTTTGTAAACGGTATTGGTTAGAAAGGTCAAAATGGTTTTACGAGTCAAAGGCGTAAATCTGTCCGGTTTTTGTAATTCAAAGTTGTATCGGGCAGGTGGTCTTAGAAGTAAAAACATTTGACGAGATTTTTATATGACATTCTATAGATAGTAAATGAGTTCCTCATGTCGTTTCATAAACTTTTAACGTGTCTAAGTAAGGTAAATTAACCCGTACATTTGATATGTGCCGGCAAATTTGTATCGAGAGCATTGTTTAGTAAAAGTAAACTTTTAGAGGCGTCTAGAAGTGTACTTGCATGGTTTTTCTTACGTGTCATAACATGGTTTATGTGCTAATTTATATTCGAGTGTTTTTTAAACATAATTTTCATATCTTCTAAACTCTCGCGTCCCGTTATCGTAGGTTTCGGATGACATAAAGTTTGCTTGATTTTCTGTTGTTTCTACTAAGCCCTCCAATTCCATGTTGATTTTACCTTATAGCTAAGGTGAGTTTATAGTCCCTTTAACTACTTGTTCATTGTTTCAAAACGCGGGGTGAGATTATCATGTTGGAACACAATCTTTTAAACTGTATGCTATCCAGAACTGTATGCTGCCAGATGAATTCATTGATATTATTGCTTTTAGTCTATAGCCTTAAGTTTCCTCTCTTGATCATGAACCGTTAATTGTCCTGTATGCTTTGCGCTAAGCGCGAATGTTGTGGGTGGATCCATCGGGATTGACAATCCCCGTCCCGATTACCTTGACGCACTTACATTTGTTTATACTTGAGTATTAGGCAAAATACTCACTATAGGAACTTACAATGATTGTTAAGCTTCGGTTTCATGAACTAAATAGCAATAATATATACCATGACTATGGATAATGTACATAGTCATCCCCCCTATTACTTGTTTTACAAACTTTATTGTGTTCCATTACTTAGTTTACAAAACCTATGAATATCACTCAACTCTTTGTTGACGGGTTTTACATGTTTAATCTCAGGTAATAATGCTTAATGTGCTTGGATGAGGTACCACAGGATGTTGGCAGCTTGGAAAGATATGTGTTGTGTTATATTTATGCTTTTGTTATAAATGACGTTGTCAAAGTCTTTTGCTTATCTTTTATTATCTTAAAACTTTAAAAC
This sequence comes from Glebionis coronaria, assembly GCA_025667525.1. Lineage (NCBI taxonomy): Eukaryota > Viridiplantae > Streptophyta > Magnoliopsida > Asterales > Asteraceae > Glebionis > Glebionis coronaria. The sequence goes on from CM046882.1 coordinate 469,485,429, forward strand.
CATGATGTAATGGTATTTTGTTATGTTTTAAAACTTGTGGGACCTATGCTTTTAAACTATGATATATTGTGATGTAATATATATGTCTTTTATTACGTCATTTTCGAGTCATTTATAATTCATTGTTACTTGTACCTTGACGTGTGACCCCCTCATTGCCTAGTTGTTCCATGTCAAATTATGGGGGTTTCACAGATTGGTATCAGAGCGATGGTTATAGGGAACTGAGTTATTTTCAAAACTTGGACTATAACTAATTTTCAAATTATTTCATGCTTTACTAGTGTCAAACACAGAATCTACCAAGGTTGTTCAATATCTGGGCGGGTAACTCTCTAATCCTTATTGTTTACCTTAATTATTTTTGTAATATTTCTTACTTTGATGTCATTTTGAAATATTATATTGGTTTCATTGGGATACGTATTACCTCCTTCCAAACCCATCTTGCTTATTATATATATATATATATATATATATATATATATATATATATATATATATATATATATATATATATATATATATATATATATATATATATATATATATATATATATATATATATATATATATATATATATATATATATATATATATATATATATATATATATATATATATATATATATATATATATTCTTCACTCCTTAGTGTTGCATTCCTTGTTGACAATCAGTTATGCATATCTAAAATCTCTTCTTATTCTATTTTCTCCATTCTTCATGAATATTGAAATAGCATATTTATACAAGTTCTCATTGAATTTGGTATTGTGTTGTTGACAGAAACATGCCGCCTACCAGAATTCGTAGTGCTGATAGACCCAAGAGATCTCGTCGGGCTACTATAGAGAGAATCATTTCAAAAAGGGTAAAGAAAGCCGTTGCTGAGTATGAAACGAGCTGAGAGACTCAAGTTAAAGGCAAGAATTCATCAAGTGCGAAAGGATTTTCACACAAGACCTTCATGTCTGGAGAACCCCACTCCTTCAAAGGGACCGAAGGCGTTGTTGGGTTAACCCGTTTGTTTGAAAAATGGAGCAAGTGTTTGGGACTTGAAAATGTGCTGAAGAGGATAAGGTAATATATGTTGTTAGTACTTTGAAAGGTATTGCACTCACATGATAGAATGGGAATATTTGAACGTTAGGTCTTGATAATGCAAACAAAATCCCTTGGAGCGAGTTTAAAATAATGATGACCACTGAGTACTGCCCTGAGACTGAGATAGCTCGGATGGAGCATGAGCTATGGAATTTACAAATGAAGAATAATGATACTAAAGCTTACACTAATAGGTTTCATGAGTTGGTCTTAATGTGTCCTGAAATGGTTCCAAATGAGAAGAAAAAGATAAAAAGGTATGTCAAGGGCTTTCCTGAAAGGATTAAAGGACACATTACTTCATCAAAACCTTCCTCCCTACATGAAGCAGTGAACATGGCTCGTGAATTGGTCGAGCACTCTGTGGAAGGTAAAGCTGCTAAGTCAAATGCTGATAACAAGCATAAATGGGAGGATAATAAAGGAAACAATCAAGGGAATAATCAGGGCAATAACCGTAACAACAACCGAGTCAACAATAGAAACTCCAACAAGAACAATAACCCATAATACAACAAGAGACAAGAGTCAGCAACCATGTATGCACTTGCTCCTGCTGTTCCTGCTGATCTTGTTGCACCTGTTACTCTTGCTGCTCCTATTGCTCCTGCTACTCTTGCTGGCAGATGAGGTTATACTGGGAATTTGCCTAAGTGTGATCTATGCAATTGGCAACATCCTGTCGGTGTGTGTCCTCCTAAGTGTGCAACTTGTAAGAGGATTAGCCATGATGAAGGGAACTGTAATATGGTGTGCTTTGGCTATGGTGAAAAAGGTCATTTCCAGAATAGGTGTCCAAAGTCTAAGGATCTGCAGAACGATTGAGCTCGAGGCAGGGTGTATCATGTGGGTAATAACGCTCAGCAGAATCCTCAGGTGGTCGCAGGTACGTATCTTCTTAACGATCACTATGTTAGTGTTTTATTCGATTCTGGTGCTGATAAAAGTTTCGTGTCTTCTGCTTTTAATCCTCTCATTGATATTACTCCTTCTGCTTTATACACTAGCTATGAAGTAGAATTAGCAGACGATAAGATTGTTTGTACCAATACAGTCTTGCGTGGTTATACCCTTGACTTGCTTAGTCATTTGTTTTTAATCGACCTTTTACCGACGCGTCTTGGTAGTTTTTATGTTATTGTTGGTATGGATTGGTTAGCGTCTCATAGTGCTATCATTGTTTGTTTTGAACGAATCGTGCGTATTCCTCTTTCTTCGGGTATAATCTTAGAACTTCGTGGCGAGAAGCCGGATGACAATCCGAATTCTCTTCTTTGTATCAAGGCTGATAAGAAAAAGCTTGATGACATTCGTATCGTTTGTGAGTTTCCTTGAGTATTCCCAGATGACTTGTCATGATTACCTCTTGTGCGCGAAGTTGAATTCTGTATCGACCTTATTCCGAGTGCTTTACCTGTTGCCAAATCGCCTTATCGTTTAGCCCCGTCTGAAATGAATGAATTATCGAATCAGCTGTGGGGAGCGCATGTGCTCTTTGTTAAGAAAAAGGATGGTGCAATGAGAATGTGTATTGACTACAGGGAATTGAACAAGCTGACAATCAAGAATCGTTACCCTCTACCTCGTATAGGCGACTTATTTGACCAATTGCAAGGTGCTTGCTGTTTTTCCAAGATAGACCTTCGTTCAGGTTATCATCAGTTAAGAGTGCATGAAAGTGATATCTCCAAAACCCTTTTTAGAACCCGTTATGGTACTTTGAATTTACCGTTATTCCATTCGGTATTACCAATGATCCTGCCGTTTTTATAGATCTAATGAACCGTGTTTGCAAACCGTACCTTGATAAATTTGTCATAATCTTTATTGACGACATCCTCATTTACTCGAAATCTGAAAAAGATTATGAAAACCATCTAAGAACAATTTTAAGTCTTCTGGAGAAAGAAAATTTGTATGCCAAATTCTCTAAGTGTGAATTTTGGTTGAAAGAGGTTCAGTTTTTAGGACACCTGGTAAATCAAGATGGTATGCACGTGGATCCTAGTAAAGTTGAAGCAGTTAAGAATTGGAAATCTCCTAGATTGCCTATTGAAGTCCGTTCATTTCTCGGGTTAGCTGGATATTATCGCAGGTTCATCAAAAACTTCTCTAAGATTGCTAAGCCTTTAACACTACTTACACAAAATAATAAGGAATACATTTGGAATGAAGAGCAAGAGCAAGCCTTTTGCTTATTAAAGGAGAAATTGTGTAATGCTCCAATGTTAACACTTCCAGACGGACCAAATGATTTTGTAGTTTATTGTGATGCATCCCATCAAGGTTTCGGGTGTGTCTTAATGCAGCGAGGAAAAGTGATTGCTTATGCCTCCAGACAACTTAAAATCCACAAGCAGAACTATACTACTCACGATTTGGAGTTAGGTGCAGTAGTATTTGCCTTAAAAATATGGAGACATTATCTTTATGGGACGAAAAGTGTGATATACACTGATCATAAGAGTCTTCAGTATATCTTTGACCAAAATGACTTGAATATGCATCAAAGGCGTTGGTTAGAACTCCTTAGTGACTACGAGTGTGAAATTAAGTATCACCCAAGAAAGGCTAATGTTGTGGCGGATTCCCTAAGTCGAAAGGAAATACTTAAACCTAGGAGAGTGCATGCTATGAGTATAACCATTCAATCTAGCCTCAAGACTAAGATTTTAGAAGCACATAAAGAAGCTGCAAAGGACTTTAAGGCTCCAGCTGAATTACTGCGAGGATTAGATGCTCAATTTAAAAGGAAAGAGGATGGAACAATTTACTTTGTCGGGCGGATATGGATCCTATTAGTTGGAGGATTAAGAAAGGTAATAATGGACGAAGCACATGCTTCAAGATATTCAATACACCCTGGTGCAGATAAGATGTACTACGATTTAAAGGATGTTTATTGGTGGCCTGGTATGAAGAAGGATATGGCAGAGTATGTTAACAAGTGTCTGACTTGTTCAAAGGTTAAAGCAGTACATTAGAAACCCTCGGGTCTTTTACAACAACCAGAAGTCCCTGAATGGAAATGGGAAAGGATTACAATGGACTTAGTTACAAAGTTGCCTAAAAGTAGTGGTGGTTTTGATGCAATTTGGGTAATTGTTGATAGATTAACCAAATTTGTTCACTTTCTCCTTATTCGTGAGGATTATAAAACAGAAAGATTAGCTCGAATTTACATCAATGAGATTGTTGCAAAACACGGAGTGCTAATGTCGGTTATTTCTGATAGGGATGGTCGTTTTGCGTCTGATTTCTGGAAGGCACTTCAAAAGGCGTTGGGTACGCAAGTATTAATGAGTACATTATATCAGCCAGAGACGGATGGGCAGAGTGAACGCACTATCCAGACTTTGGAAGACATGTTGAGGGCGTGTGTTGTGGATTTTGGTGGTAGCTGGGACACTCATATACCTTTAGCCGAATTTTCATATAACAATAGTTATCATAAAAGTGTCAAGTATTCACCATTCGAGGCTTTATACGGACGTAAATGCAGATCACCAGTGATATGGAACGAAGTAGGTGAAAGTCAACTGATAGGGCCTGAATTAGTCCTAGAAACTACATACAAGATTGTACAGATTAGGGAAAGACTGAAAACTGCTAGAAGTCGTCAAAAGAGTTACGCAGACAAAAGACAGAGACCTCTTGAGTTTCAAGTCGAAGACCGTGCGCTGTTACGTGTATCTCCATGGAAAGGTATTGTGAGGTCCGGTAAAAGAGGAAAACTTGCATTACGTTTTGTACGACCATTCGATATCATTGACTGTGTTGGTTCGGTAACCTATCGACTGAAGTTACCTCATGAGATAAGTTGTATTAATGATGTATTCCATGTTTCCAACCTTAAGAAATGTTTAGCCGAATCAGATGTTCAGATACCGTTAGAAGAAATAAGGGTGGACGAGAAAATGTACTTCATTGAATAACCGATAGAGATTGTAGATCGCCAAGTCAAGAAGCTGAAACGTAGTTGGATTCCTATCGTTAAGGTTCGTTGGGATTCACGCTCGGGGTGTTGAGTTTACTTGGGAGAGTGAAGATTAGTTCAAGGCTAAGTATCCTCATTTATTCTCGTCTTCTTCTTCCATCTCTAGTTAAACTCTGAGGGACCAGAGTTCCTTTAGGGGGTAGACTGTGAGATCTCGTATTTTCCTGGTAATTACTTTACTCTTATACATTATTTTAATCATTGTTAATACTTATTCGGACTTATAAAATTATTATTATTTTATGTTTCCATATTTATTTAAATCAAATATTTTGATTTAAAAGCACCCGCGTGCATTTTTACAAAATTTTACTTGAATCAACAGAGCGAGAACCGAAGGCTAAATATTTTGACCTAAAGATGTTAATCTTTACATTGTATTAAGTCTAGACCAATAACAGGCACAGTGTTATATTCTTGTATTTCACATTTTACTGTCAATTGTTTCAATGTTCGATGTTTTCTTTTAATGACGTGTTAAGTCGAGCCGGGAGTCTATATTATCTTATTTTGGGTGCGTTTTAACTTTTGAGAAGTATTTTTATGAAACCCGAGTCCCGTAAATATTTGTAAAATTGACTAATAGTCATATCCCACTTTTTAACAAAGTATTTATTTTTTAGTCCAAAAGTTTCAAAACTTGACAATACTAGCCCCTCTACCTACCTATCATATATATATAATTTTTCTTAACCAAAACACACACTAACCATTTCTTAAAAAAATTCACTCTTTCCTCTCCCTCTCACCTTTGCCGTGACCTTCAACCCCAAAAACACCCCTTGATCATCATCATCTACTTTGATTTAACAAAAATAAAAATTAGACCACCTCTTAGAATTGAAAGGTGATTCCAAATATGTAAAAATATTACACATGCAACCACTTCTCATGTTTTTATGATTGGGATGATTCTTGATCATCATATATGTGATGATCATGGCTAGATCATCATATTTTGAGGTTAAAAAGATAAAGATTTTGATTTTGATTTTTTTGTTTTTGATGCATGCAACGGTTAAGGTTATTAGGGATTGATATTAAGGTGTTAGTAGTAGTATAAAAATGAATGATTTGTGTTGAAAAAGTGTTTTGATAAGATTTTGAGAGTGGTGATTTTAGGCAGTAAGTTAAGGCTTATTTTGGGTATTTTAAACTTGGTTTATTGTTAAACTAATAATATAGTGTTGTAGATATTTTCGTTACCTTTTATTTGATATAAATTAGAGCTTCTAACTCAAAACGAGAAGGAAGTTACGATAGTTTGATTATTCGTGTACCGGGAGACGAGTATCGGCACAATCCGAAATTGTTGTCGATATTTGGATCGAATTTCGGGGACTATATAATGAGTTTTAAAAATACTCAAAGGCTTTTTTAGGCTCTAAACCTAGGGTTGTGAGTCTATATTCAAACTCAAGTGTCGGTTTTGTAAACGGTATTGGTTAGAAAGGTCAAAATGGTTTTACGAGTCAAAGGCGTAAATCTGTCCGGTTTTTGTAATTCAAAATTGTGTCGGGCAGCTGGTCTTAGAAGTAAAAACATTTGACGAGCTTTTGAGAGGAATTTCTATAGATAGTAAATGAGTTTCTCAAGTCGTTTCATGAACTTTTAACGTGTCTAAGTAAGGTAAATCAGCCCGTACATTTGATATGTGCCGACAGGTTTGTATCGAGAGCATTGTTTAGTAAAAGTAAACTTTTAGAGGTGTCTAGAAGTGTCACTTGCATGGTTTTTCTTGTGTGTCTTAGCATGGTCCTAATTTATATTCGAGTGTTTTCTAAACATTATTTTCATATCTTCTAAGGTTTCACGTCCCGTCATCGTAGGTCTTGGATGACATAAAGTTTGCTTGATTTTCTGGTGTTTCTATGTGACAATCCGTCAATTTATGGTTGATACTTTATTCTCAATGTTTATTTGAAAACATTATTTTAATGTTATTTTATGAACTCACTTATTTTTGGGAAGAAATTTGGATTTACGTCTTGAAGTAGCATCGACTACGTCTAAACCGGAGGATTCAACGTTACGTGCTTACGTTTACATACACCGTCTTTGGTGACAGTCCGACATTTCAGAAAATAAATTTAGAGGAATTTCTATAGATAGTAAATGAGTTTCTCAAGTCGTTTCATGAACTTTTAACGTGTCTAAGTAAGGTAAATCAGCCCGTACATTTGATATGTGCCGACAGGTTTGTATCGAGAGCATTGTTTAGTAAAAGTAAACTTTTAGAGGTGTCTAGAAGTGTCACTTGCATGGTTTTTCTTGTGTGTCTTAGCATGGTCCTAATTTATATTCGAGTGTTTTCTAAACATTATTTTCATATCTTCTAAGGTTTCACGTCCCGTCATCGTAGGTCTTGGATGACATAAAGTTTGCTTGATTTTCTGGTGTTTCTATGTGACAATCCGTCAATTTATGGTTGATACTTTATTCTTAATGTTTATTTGAAAACATTATTTTAATGTTATTTTATGAACTCACTTATTTTTGGGAAGAAATTTGGATTTACGTCTTGAAGTAGCATCGACTACGTCTAAACCGGAGGATTCAACGTTACGTGCTTACGTTTACATACACCGTCTTTGGTGACAGTCCGACATTTCAGAAAATAAATTTATCCGTGAATATTATTTTGGAGTTTTAAATTTGAGTTAGTTCATAAACTCACAAATTTACGAGAAGAGATTAGGACTTACGATTTTATTTTAACGTCCTTTACGACTAAACCGGAAACCCTAGGATTTCGTATTTACGTTTTCGAACTCCGTTTTTGATGAGACAACTTTTATTAGATTCGTTTTGTGCCGTTGATTCATAATTTATAAAAACGTTTTTCGTAAAACGACCCGAGGGCACGCAAATCGAGGAAACTAGAATCGAGGAGTACCCGTAAATAAATGGGGATGAGACAAGTGGGACACTTGCCCCACCCCCATCAAAACCGTCCATATTAAGCCACTTACACCATGAGGTGTCAAAACCTCATAAACAAATGCTACACATGTTAACAAAGCTTACACATGAAGCTACTTCCACATCAAAAACCATTAGCTAACAACTTTCCCTCATTTCCATCCATGCAAAACAACCATTTTCTCTCACTCTCTCTCAAAAGTGCCGTCCATATCCTCACCATAAACACCATCATTGATCAAAATTTAACCACAAAATCCTATGTTATACATACATATGATGATGCCCTCTTGAAGCTCTCTTGAATGGTGGTGATTATAACATCCATGGAGGAGTTTCCTTGGTGTCTTGGGACTGATTTTCCACAAGGAGTTTATGAAGATTGGTGGTCATGAAGATGGTCTTGGTGCATCACAAGTTTCTCCATCAAAATCCATGTTTTGGTCACAACCTACATCATCATGGTGGTATAAAGATTGTCCTCCTCATCTTCTTGTTATTTTGATTATGTAAACATGTATTTTATTTCTTATTGTATATGCATATGATGATTATATGATGATAAAAATGTTATGTGGGGATTTGTTGTTGATAAACATGCTTAAAAAGATGAAAGACTATAAGAAACAAGGTTAAAATCTTGTTTAAATTTGTTGGCTGTATAAAACAGTAAAGAATCAAATGATGAACTGATAAAAATGGCATAGATTAATGAATAAACATTAAGATATGGGTCTTGTACACATGTGAGAGTTGGCCATGCAATGGAATCATTGTAATGAGTGAGATATGATCAAAACAAGTTTAAGGTACAAATCTGAGTTCACTGTTTTGGACGATTTTTAGAAAATACTTAGAGGATGATTCAACAGTAGCAATAGAAGAGTTAAATGGAGCATATATCATGTAGTTTATGTGATAAAAATTTGAGCTTCTATCTCCATATAGAACTCTAGATATGGAAGTTTTGGTGAAGATAAAAATAAAAATCAGATTTTGGAAATTAAAGTATAATACTATTATATAAGCACTCAAAATTATATTGTATAAAATGTAAAGTTAAAACCCACTAACTCATGAATTTTATTTATATAAATATGTTAAAGATTAAATAAGTGGACATTTTATAAAAATAGTAACTTGTTAAGTTTTATAAGTAATAAAAACTATAAACTTGATTTTTACGAGTTTTTCGGCTATTACCGTAAAATTAACGTTTTTCGCCAATTAAAACTTAGACGATCAAACCCGTCTAATGTAAACTTTATAAAACTTATATACTGATATATAAACATGTATAGCAAGTAAAAACCGATAAAAACCCGAACTATATGACATACGGACATTAACGAGTTAAGTTAACGTTATTGGACTAATAATACAATAAAATGGACTAAAACACTTATAAACTTATTTATTGGGCTTAACACATTTAGGCCCAACTTGTAAAGTGTAGATACTGATAATATAAGTATAAAATGGATTAAAACAAGTTAAAGAACTTATAATAAGCTTATTGGACTTAAAACGTATAAATAGGTAAAACTAGTAAACTAGTATAAAAGTTATCGACACATAACACTAAAATGAGTAAACGAGAATATGTAAACCCACTTGATCATCATATATATAAAATCATCATATGTATACATAATTGTTATTTTTATAAATTCATTGGACATGAGTCTAAGACGAGTATTATTTATATAGGTTTCCGTGATTGAAGCACGTACCGTACGTCCGAATTGCCGATAACCCGTCTTCCCACATCAATGTGAGTTCATAGCCTCGCACCCTTTTAAATGTTTTTATGAAATGTTTTATAAACCCGCGAGGGAGATAACATGTTAGTTTTTATAAAATAGGACACCATTTGTCCCGATTGCTTGTTTATTGATTTGGACCCGAATGATTGTATGACCCGATTGTATGACCCGATAAATGATTAAAGGACCCGATAGATGAAATAAAATGGATTATTAAAGTTAGGTTATGTCACTAAAATTCCCATTAGCATGAATTGTGAACTACCGGGTTTTGGTAGACGCTTGTGCATATAATAGTACTATTTGGGGACGATCACCCCAGTTCGCGCCTTGACGGTTGATCCCCGTCGTGCCACATTGATTGGTAAGCGAATTTATGTATGAAAAGATTTCCATAGCGTGACCTTTGTGACGACACGCTACTTTAGATGGGCAAAATTGGTATCGGGTTAGGTACCCGTTGTTGGTTTAGTAAGGTAACAATGTCATGCGGCTTATAATAATCCGACTAACGAAATACTACTAGACGCTCAGAATTACAACGTATTGCCTGACTAGCAATACAGGGTCATACTATTGATATTATGTTCGTGTTTTGGTTTTCATAACCATATTCATATAACGGTTTTTATTTTCATACAACGTCATAAGACGTATTGTATGATGTTTTTACGACATTGGCCCGTATTATGGTTTTTAAGGCAAACGCCTATATTATGATTTTGATGAAGATTTGTATAAAATGACTTTGGCTATTTTATGGCCTATTAAAATGATTTGTACAAAATGATGTTCGGTAATAATTTTATACTGATATTATATTGATGGTTTATTAAACTCTATGAATTCACTCGGCGTTATCGCTGACCTTTTCTTTTAACATGTTTTATCTCAGGTACTTGAAGGTAATTCTCAGGAAGACAACAAGAATTCATGGCCCGCACTTAAACTATCTTTTCCATTCAAATACTTTGTAAAACTTTGTATGAAATAATATGACTTGGGACCGATGTAACTTTGATATTTATGAATGGACATGCTTTATTATTAAACGACGCGAATTTTTATGCGTTGTCTATGATGTGAGTAATGTGCTATCCCGTAACACCAACGAGTCTTCCGCTGTATTGAGTTGTATAAATTTTGGGGTGTTACAGTTTGGTACCAGAGCTCTCGTTATAGAGAACGAAAGATTTTTAAAACCAAGGTTTTGAATAAACATTTCAAAATCTTTTAACTATAAACATTTTTCTCAAAATGTCTAAAAATCTTTTGACTATAACGGTGCCGAAGAATTCCCGAGTTACCGACAAGGCCAGACTGAGAAGTGTTATTTTAATATATATATATATATATATATATATAACTTGGATTATATATATATGATGTAATTTTATTACATGATTGTTTGATGATTATTTTGATATTTATACGAGGTATTTATACGACGTCGATTGTCACAAGAAACCCTAAATCTCCTAGTAAATTAATCGAAGCTATCCTCGTAGGAATTCTAGCTATCCTAGATCTAAACCAAGTTGTGGATATTTATGATCCCAACAAATGGTTGATATTAGTAGAAATGTAGATATTAGTTGATTGTGATATTGAAGAAAAATTGGCGAGATTAAGACTGATATCGATGTCATGACGATCTTTCCTTATAGAGTGGAGTTTGACAAAACATTATCACCTAGAAAGATGTCATCTGATTCGTTGTCATCCAATTCTTAAATTGAAATCGAAAGGGTGAATGTTGCACTTGAGGCTGTCATTGGAACCAGTACCCAAAAGCCTCATGTCACTAATACCTTTCCGAGAAGTCTGATTGAATGTGTGAGTCATCTCATGCTAGTGACTCATTTGATAATTGTTGTTGTAAGAGCTATAGGATTGGAATTAAGTGTTGATCACATCGAGCTTTTATTGCCCTTTTAAGGTTTATAAATAAGATTGAAAGTATTGGAATATGAGGTAGGATATCGCATTGAGTATAAAATTGGTTGAAACTTGAATAAAGTAAAATTTAACCCGTATGGAATATGAGATTGATAAGAGGAAGTCGTTAAGTTCTGTGATTAGATTATAAGGTTTTAATTGATTGTTAGTTCGTGTTAAGGGATGTTCCTAGACCATTGTCCACTAACGAGGATGCCCAGTTTCGAAGAAATAAATTGAAGAAATCTTCTTCTGAATTGAGACCGATGGATCTTCTGGGACATGTGGAACACCTAATGACTCTTGTAGATTAGTATTCATTGTGGTATCTTTTAAAAATCCCTAACTTAACTGAGACAACAGTTGGTAGGATGAGTTCTGAGAATTGTATGACATAGTGACACGTAATGTGTTACGGTACAATTTTGACTTGTTTGTGATTAATGAAAAGACTACATTTGATTGCTAAATTCTACATGTATCGATGTTATCTATCCTTTATTGCTTCATCCTAATGTTCGCATTAGTGATGCAACCATTGAACAAGTACTCATCTTGAATTGAGTTACGTTGTGGATTATTCTTGTTGAGTGCCATCAAGGTCATGAACCTCATGATTAATTGGCTAAGCTCATTTCCTATCATATTGTAGTTAAGTTCTTGGTGAACAACTATTCATCACTCTTTTGCAGATCACTCATTGTTTTTATAAGTTAAAACAGTATCCCTTGAGAAAAATTGGATTTTCATCACGATATGGATTATTTAAAGTGAGATTTATAAGTGATTGTTATCGAAATGAAGTTGTTTATAAAACACCTTGGAAAACTTAATTGTTTTCATAACAAGGAAAATCTTTGTAAATTTATTTTGATTCTTATATAAGAATTAAGCATGAAAATGTTTTTATTATAAACATGATGATAAAATTTTGACGAACTGAGTATTGCATCGTTAATCTTGAAATTGTATATAGTTGCGCGCCTACATACAATTTGGAATGGACCATGCAAGGCTGATTAGTAGTCACCATAAAACTGATTAATAAGCACTAAATTTTCTTTGAAGATTGTGAAAGATTAAATTTTATGAGATCTGCAAGAAGTGAAAAATAGGGACATAGTGTTAGGGACACCTACATATGTGCCTGTAGCATCTATTCTTCTGAGTTGAATTTACTCATCTGTGGAATTTGTCTTATTTGACAATTGACAATTATTTCTTGTCCAATTCTCCCGTAGTGAGATTCTTAGGAAAAGTATCTGATTACCGAGTGTTGATACCCGACTGGATGTATTGACGTTCTCATCATTTCTTTTGATTTGATTTCATTTGAATGACCTGGGTAACGATCCGAAGAGCTTTCGAATGCGTACTCAAATTATGAAAACATGGGATATATTCATATTCATTAAATGTTTTCGTCTGTATCTGATTTGAAAATCTCTCGCGTAGATTATGCGTTGACCTTACTCTTTTAATAGTAGTTGTGTATCCTAATATTGTTGATCCCAAACTTAGATCGATTAGCTTTGTGTATACGAGATTAGATCAAGTAATACACGTAGAGAAACCTTTGTATATGCTTTATGAATCTAAGTGTTATGCGGAATTTAACACTTAAACAAGAACACACAAGATGTAAACAAACTTTCACTTTGATTATGAATATCGAACTTGCTTACAATGAAAGATGTTTACGAACGCAAACTTATATAAAACTTATAACCTAAAGGCCTTCTTTTATAGACATAAGAAGCCTTGTACAATAATCTACGTATCAGCTATTCTAGGTAAAGATAAATATAGAAAATACATTGTCGTTTCTATCCTTACTAGAAGTATTCTAGAATATAATAAACGTGTAGATTATATCTTCCATCAGTGCTTGTCTTCAATGTGTCAACGCTTGACTTTAACTTGTCAACGCTTGAGCTGTCAGCGCTTGCTTTGTTCTTGTCAACGCTTGAATTGTTCTTGTCAGCGCTCAAGTGATCTGGCCTTAATTTATTCCCAACAATCCTCCCCTAAACTTGATATCCACTCTTATGATCAAGTTTCTGAATATGCATTAAGGACTAGGAGGAATCTTACAAACCTTCTCATATTGGTAATGAATAAATCTGATCAAATCTTTTGCCACGTCACTTGAATAATCTATTTCCAGCTGAGTGTTCTTCATCTTCTCCAAAATAGCCTTGGATATGAAATACTGAGCATCCACAAGTAGATACTCAGCAAACTTTGTAGAACTCAAATGGTATACACCAGCAGCTGAATATAACCTCCATTGAAGACCACTGAGGTCATCTTCAAGATCCTTCCAAATTGCAGGATCCTCATCTTTTGGTCCACACATTCTTTTGAATGTGGTCCAAAGTTTTATTCCATTAGCTGAAGTTGGTGCTTCAGCCTCATACTTGGTCTCCAGCAACCTCCAAAGGTCCACCAAGTCTTCTCTATCACAACTTGCAAACAAAGATATGAGAGTGGTAAAAGTGTGTACCTCCTTGCCAAATCTCCCAATCTTCCAGAACCCACATTCATCTTCTTCATAGCTCACAATTGGGTTCCTGGAATCTAATGGTAACACTTGCACCATATCTGAAGCTTCTAATGGGGAAAGCTTGAGGCTCTTTCTTATAACTACTTCACTTGGATATAGTGGATCCATATCTTTTGGAAACTCAAATGAAATTCCCTTCTTTACTGGCCTGGGAACCATCATAGCTTTCTTGATTTCCATTTCTTTTGCAAGTTCCTCCTTTCTTTCATCTGAAAGAAGTCTGAGAGTGTTTGCTTCCTGCACTCTCACCCAAATGGGATAAGCCCTGTTTTCCAACTCATCAAATGTCAAAGCCTTCAACTTCTGATATGTCCATCCAACTCCATGACATCTGAGCAACATAAAGTAGATCTCCCTTCTATCCCTTTTCAACTCTGAGAGAATATTGCTTGCCTTGTGTTTCAAAATTACCTGGCAATCCTTCTGTACTCTAAGAAGAAGCTCCAAACCCCATATTTGATCTGAAATAGTCAAGTCTGGATTATCCATGCATCTTTCTTCCCAAGAATTGTACATTTGAACCACCTCTGGCATGTCAAAGTCAACATGCAATTTCAACTCTCTCAACTTCTCTTTAGCCAACTCATCTCCATACTCAAGCCTTTCAGGTTCTATAATCATTACACTTGAGTCTGAGCTAGCTCCATCACTTTCTTCTTCAGAAGTCACAACAAATGGTGACTTTTCCTTTTCATCCTGTTCCATGATTTGTGCAGCCAATCTTCTATCAAATTTAACTTGAGCTACATCCTTTGGAACAATCTCTTCTACCATTTTACCCTTACCCTTATCTGATGGTGCAATGGTTGGTAAGGTAAATGGTAATACCTGAGTAGAAACTTCCTTGATGATAGATGATGACTGGGATACATCACCTTCATATGCAGGTCTGTCAACGCCTAAATTTATCCTATCAGCGCCCAAAATACTTCTATTAGCGTCCAAATTTTCCTTGTCAACGCTCAAATATTTTCCCTCAGCGCCTTGTGTAACCTCTCTCAACATAGCTGTAAATGATAAATTTAAGTTGGTGGGAGAGACTAAGGACGTATCAAAACCTGGTTGTTTCTTCAAAGTTGTAAGGGCTTCAGCAACATCCATTGATTGACCATCCTGGCTGCCCTTATCACTCAGATTTATTTGATCTTCCTCCCCTTTGAAAGATTCCTCCATACCCCTCCTAGCACGATCACTTTCCAAAACAACAATCCTCTCCCTCAATTGCTTGAGTTCAAGGCCTTGTGAGTTGACAATATGTACTAAGTCTGCATTTTGCTTTTGCAAGCTTATGCAGACTGCCGTCAATTCCAAAAGAGTCATTGGTTCCAGTCTGCCCTCTTCTGAAATGGGGATTTGACCTCCCAAGTCAGATTCATTGGGCAAGGATGAGGACTTAATTATGGTGGGACTGCCTTGGCCAGCATATAAGCCAGAACCAATAGTCCCAGCCTCATCCAGGTCACCAGCCACACTTGTGGTGGTGGTTCTCTCTGCTTCATGGCTAGGACCACCAGAGGAGAACACTCCAGTAGTCCTTTGGCGTTTCATCAACCTATATTCAGGGGGTGTGGAAGATGGTGTGGAAGAATGGGTAGATGTGGATTGGTTAAAGGGTGTTTGGGATTGTGAAGGTTGTGTGTCAGCGTTGGAAATAGGCACATCAACGCCAACATTTGATGTGTCAGCGTCGAAGGGTTCTTGGTCAAGTTGCATGTGTTCAGGTGAAGGTATAGGTTCAGGGATTGGTTCAAGTTGTGGTTGAGGGTCAATTTGAGGTTGGGGGTCTGGTTGGGGTTGTGCTGCTGCAATAACAGCAAGCATGGCTTGGGTTAAAGGTAGGTCTCTATGGGGTGGTGAATCCATCTTCATAAAAATAGCTTTCTTTTGCTCAGGGATCTTATAAAAATCATTGTGATCCCTTGAGCAGTAACCTTGATCATTAAAAACCATTTGCAGAAAACGGGGATAAGCTAAAGTCATTTTTGTCCCCTTTTTTTACACATCCCCTCAAAAATCATTTTAGAATAGTTATATTTTTGCCCTGTTGCAATGCACACAATAGCACTGGCAATGGATCTATTGATCTCATTGTGTGCAGTACATTTGGGACTCAAACATTGAAGGAGGACATGTATGAGGTACTTCCAGGCTGAGGGAAATTCCTGCTTATGATACTTATTAAAAGTACCTTCATCGGGAAAAGGATATCCCAAAGCCCTAAGCCCTTGTTCTATTTCATTTATGGGAAGGGTGGCTATACCATCAGCATCATCAAGATGCAAGGCTTGGCGTACCAAGGCCTCAGTAACCACCCAAGATCTCCCATGAACAATAGAAGTCAATGTGGTCACTCCATTAACTGTTGAGGAACTAACAGTGTTCCAAAACTGCTTAATGTGTGTGACTGGAATGAGTGGTGCATGAGAAAGAGCATACCTTAATGGGGATGCGTTCAAATACGCCACCATTTGTGTGTATTGGGGAAACAGAGCATCATCAGCTTCAAGATAAGCAATCATGTTGTGTTGTGATCTGAACCCCAATTCCAATTCTGTTGGTTTAAACTTTGGTGCCATTGATGAAAGCTGTTAATTTTAAGTGAAGAAGATGAAGTTGATAAGAGAAAAGTGTTAGACAAGAATTATAGATACCCTATTTAAAATAGGAGCCAAATTTATAGGAGAGAAAGAATGCATGTGATTGGCCCAAAAATAGGCAAAGATTTTCAAAAATCAATCATGAAAATATTGAAAAAGTTATAAGTTATCTCATGTATTAAATGAAAGTAACAACTCCTAAAATTACGGCTTGAAAATATGTCAAAAAGTAACAACTGGGTAGGTCCCATTGAGTGTCAACGGTAAAAAATAACCTATCAACGCCCAACGGCTATAATCTTGTCAACGTTTCCCTATAGCCATGTCAGCGTCCAATTTGGTCACAACAATGCTTGGAAAATTCTTGTCAGCGTCCAAAAATAAAAATATTTTAAAAAGTGAAAAATGACCTTAACAAGTAATTTATCCTAGAGAAGATAACCAAAAGCTGATAATTATTATAGGGCGGCAAGCATTGTCCAGTTATGCACACTTGCATAAGCAAGATAGACATAACAGTCCTCTAGTGTCCCTTGCTAACCAAAACTCTTAACAACCAAGTTACCTTATAAAATCCTTGTTACTCCCAGTTAAATCCCATATCAAAAGTATTCCCAAGTCTCCCAACAGACCACAACCAATTCTAGGCCAAAAATGTCTTGGCAGCATGCAAAGTTGATATACTATGCATGCTACAGTGCCTCATGATTTAGTAAAACTAACTCATACTCACCTGTGGACACAATCTAGAATTGTGATTAGGGTATCATATGGATACCCAAACATCCTAAAGGTTCCTAAAACCTCCCCTTAAATTATAATACAAAAAGTTTGCTAAAATCATGCATGAACATAAAAAATTTATTTCAAGATAGGAATGAAACATTCCAACCATCATCCATAAATAAAAACTCGTCCAAATGCTTCTCCATTGATCCATAAGCAACTCTGTATCCAATGGTATACTGCTAACACCATCTGCACATTTAGATTGAAAACCACAAAACTAACATTGTTGCTGACAACGCCCCGATAACACATGACAGCGTTGAGGGAAGCTTTGTCAGCGTTAGACAATTATATTGCTGACAACGTTGCAAAAACACCTATCAGCGTTCAAGCAACCTTTGTCAGTGTTAGAAAAATATAGTGGAAAATCTAAATCATCAATAAGACCAATAATAATAATGCATCATCCTGTACATACTTTTACAAAAAGAATCCAAACACATATTATGTGAGATTGACCATTCCAATACTTGTTACCAAGTATTGAAATCTCCCAGCATCAAAAGGTTTAGTTAATAAATCTGGCACATTTTCCTCAGTGTCAACCCTATCTGGTTGTATTAAACCTTTCTCAAAGCAATCTCTTATAAAATGGTGTCTAATTTCTATGTGTTTAGTTTTAGAATGATGTACAGGATTCTTAATGATGCATAAAGTACTATTATTGTCAACAAATATCTTAGTATGCATGAAATTATACCCATAGTCCAACAGCTGGTTCTGAATCTACAAAACTTGGCCACAACATGCAGCTGCAGCCACATACTCTGCTTCAGTTGTAGAATTAGCCACCACTGTTTGTTTCTTGCATTGCCAAGATATTAACCTGCTCCCAAGAAACTGACATCCACCAGTTGTGGATTTCCTATCAAATTTATCACCTCCATAATCACTATCTGAATATGCAATCAGCTCCAATGGTGAATCCTTTGGGTACCACAAACCAAGACTAGGATAGCATCTTAGGTACCTAAAGATCCTCTTCACAGCATAAAGGTGACATTCTTTGGGAGTCACTTGATGGCGTGCACAAGCACACACAGCAAACATAATATCAGGTCTGGAGGCAGTAAGATACATCAAGGATCCAATCATGGATCTATAGTGCCTGACATCAACATCTTTCCCATCTCCAATCTTTCCCCAAGGGCGTTCTCTATCCATAGGAGTAGTAGCCCTCTTTTCATGTGGAGAAAAGCCAAACTTCTTCAAGATCTCAGCAACATATTTATCCTGGGAGATGAAGATACCATCTTCTTTCTGCTGAACTTGTAAACCAAGAAAGAAGTTCATCTCCCCCATAGCACTCATCTTGAATTTGTCTGTCATAAGCTTGGAGAAATCCTCACTCATCTTTGGATCAGTAGACCCAAAAATGATATCATCAACATAGACCTGCACAAGCAACACATCCTTGCCTTTCTTCTTTGTAAATAGTGTCTGATCTATGGTGCCCCTTTTGAATCCATTGTCCACCAAATAGGTAGACAAAGTACCATACCATGCTCTTGGGGCTTGATGAAGGCCATACATAGCCTTTTTGACTCTATACACTTTATCTGGATGCTCTGGATCCTCAAAACCAGGAGGTTGCATTACATAGACTTCCTCAACAATGGTGCCATAGAGAAAAGCACTCTTGACATCCATTTGATAGACTGTGAAGCCCATGCAGGAGGCATAGGCTAGAAAAATCCTAATAGCTTCAATGCTTGCAACTGGTGTAAAGACCTCCTCATAGTCTATCCCCTCCTCTTGTGTATAACCTTGAGCCACTAACCTTGCCTTGTTTCTGACCACAATGCCTCTTTCATCTCTTTTGTTCCTGAGAACCCATCTTGTCCCTATAGGTCTTACATATCTAGGACAATCAACCAGCTCCCAAACATCCTGAATTGCAAATTGGTGAAGCTCATCCTGCATTGCTTCCACCCAACTTGGTTCTTTGAGAGCATCAAATATTTTCTTGGGTTCTTCTTGTGACAGAAAACATGCAAACAAACATGCTTGCACAAGAGAGGTATCAACCTTCTTGTGTATATTGGCAATAAACCCACCAAGACCTTGATGAGACCTTCTAGTCTGAACTGGAGTCATAATATCACCAATGATCTGGGAAGTGGGGTGATTCTTCATTGTAGAAGTGAGAACTCCTCCTTCAAAAAGTCTGGTGTCCTCAACCTCACGCTCCATGTTGCCAATATCTTCTTCATCAGACTCTCTTTGATCAATGTGAACTTCTTCAAGAATATTGGAAGGACTTTCAAATATGGAAGAGAAAAGATGCCCATAAGTGTTGTCAACGTCTGAATCTTGGTTGTCAGCGTCTGGGCTGACAACGCTTGAAATGTTGTTGTCAACGTCTGAGCCATCAACGTCTGAATTGGTCTTGTCAGCGCTAGATTTGCCTTTGTCAGCGCCTGAAGGACCATGCATGTTTGTATCTGGTGGTACTTGGAAACCACCATTATCTTGTCCAGCAGCAGCAGCAGCAGCAAAAGCATCTGTCCAAATGGGAATTGTGACATATTCTAATGTAGGAGATGCCTTTTCTGCTTGTGATCCAACCTTCTCATGAACCTGTGTACCTGAAACATTAACAACTTGTTCCTCCACAACATTTGAAGTTACCTTCACAATGTCTAGATTAGTGACAGGCATATAATTTAAAGTTCTAGATAAGGGTTCCAAATCAAACAACCAATTAGGACCACTTTCAGGATCACTAGGTTTATTCTCTAAGAACCTAACATGTACTCTCTCAACTATACGTTTGTCCTCTTTAAGATAAACCCTATAACCCTTGCTCTGCACTGAATACCCCATGAAGTAACCCTCATCACCTTTTGCACTAAATTTCCCTAAGGCATCACTAGTATCCAACACTACTACATGACAACAAAAGGTCTGAGAAAACCAATATTAGGTTTTCTTCCCCAAAGTAACTCATAAGGTGTTTTGTTCTGAATTTTGTTAACTAATGCTCTATTTTGCACATAGCAAGCTGTATTAACAGCCTCAGCCCAAAATGCTATTGGAAAGTGAGCATCAGCCAACATTGTTCTAGCTGCTTCAATTAGGGTTCTATTTTTCCTCTCAGCAACCCCATTTTGTTGTGGGGTTCTAGCAATGCTAAATTGCCTAGTAATTCCTTTCCTGGCACAGAAATCATCTAGCTTTTTGTTCCTAAATTCTCCACCATTATCACTCCTAAGAATTTTAACCTCATTGCCAGACCTCTTCTCAATCTGAGTGATAAAATCAATAAGAACATCAGCTGTGTCACTCTTCATAGCTAGAAAGAATGTCCAAGTAAACCTAGAAAAGTCATCTGTGATAACAAAGCAATATGACTTACCATTCAAACTTTCTATATTGGTTGGACCAAAGAGGTCCATGTGAAGCATATGAAGAGGTCTGGAACTAGTATGCACCTGTTTGGACTTGAATGAGACCTTGTGCTGCTTGCCTTTAAGACATGCAACACAAGAGTGGTCATTGTGGAAGGCCTTCTCAGGCAAACCATCAACTAAACCAAGCCTCACAAGTCTATTTATATTTTTAAAATTTATGTGCCCTAGTCTCCTGTGCCACATATTACTCTCATCTACTGAGGCCTTAGCATAAAAACAAGACATATTGGTATTCATTTTAATCCCATTTAAATTCACATTATATATGTCCTTATGCCTAGGTGTTCTATACTCAATATATTTCTCACCAGGAATCTTAAAATCCTTACTTAACACCAAACACTCAGTATCAGTAAAAAGAACTTTATTTTTGTTATCACAAACTTGTGATACGCTAAACAAGTTGTAATCAAGTTCTTTTACCATGAAGACGTTCTCAAAACGTAGATTATTGGTGAGAAGGGTTCCTTTGCCTGTGATAGTTCCATATCCACATCCAAAGTATACCTTATCACCATCTTTAATAGGAGTGAAATTCGTAAGATAGTCTTCCTTCCCTGTCATGTGCCTTGAGCATCCACTATCCCAATATCCATAATCATTGATCTGTCTTTGAATGCCCTGCACATAAAGAAAACAAATTAGTTTTCTTTGGGAACCCAAGTCTCAAATGACTTGGATTCATCTGGTTGTTCAATAAGAACAGACTTAGTTCTCACAACAACCCCATTCTCATCCTTTTTAGGATGAAATACCCAGTTAACCCCAATAGGTTTTGTAATGACCTTTGAAATGTAATTAAATCTATTGCAAGTCATTGAAATCCCATTATTATTAGGGTTTTGATCTTTCTTGGGTCTCCATGTTAAGCTTGAAGAAGCTTTAGACCCCTTATCTTGTGGCTGCAAATATTTAGGTCTGGTCACGTTTCTGTCAGCGTTAGAATTTGTCCTGTCAACGCTGAAATTACCCTTGTCAGCGTTGAACCTAGGGTTTGCTACAGAAACCCATTGCCTATTTGACCAGGTGTTTGTCTTTTGAAATGGTCTTTGTCCATGAGTGTTAGACCTTCTAGAAAAGAATGGGGCAAGTCTAATCACTTGTGGACTTTGCTGAATACAAGATTTAGGTCTGACAACGTTTGACTTCCTAACAACGTTGACTTTCTTCCTGTCAGCGCTGAAATTGTTCCTGTCAGCGCTGGCTTTGGGAGCGTTGACACACTTGTATGCCAAATGTGAAAAGCTACCACAAGTGTAACAGGCTTTCTTAGACACAACCTTAGGTCTAGAAGAGAAGAAACCAGTTCCATGATTGCTAACTTGGCTCTTTGGTGACCTATTATTCCTATACATCTCTGCATATTTAATGGTAGGTCTTCTAACAGTGTTTGAGCCTAGGTCAACAGCTTTACCAGTGATTGGGTTAGTAACTTTAATGGGTGGTGATTCATTGGGACTTTCACTCATTTAGGTTTCTTCCACTCATTTAGGTCAGTCAATTTTTGTTGATACTCTTCCACTGGAGTGACAACTCTTGGTGGAGGAATGAATTCCTCCTCTTGGAGCTCTGGTAAACCAGTCCAAGATAAGTCCCTTCGTTGGACACCATAGAAGTCACCAGCTGGTGGTGGAACCAAAGAGTAATCATTCATCCCAATCCCAGTGATGTCTTTAGGATCCCTTTGTTTAGCTACACAGTCTCCTAGGGTTTGGGTGGCTTTATCAAATCTTTGAATTTTGAGGCTAACATTATCTTTATTCTTAATGGCCTCATCTAACTTAGCCTGTAATTCACCATTAACCTTTTTCATGATGTTTCTAATATCCATACTACCCTCTAACTCATGTTTTAAGATATTGATCTTATCTTTTAAGTCAAATTCCATTTTCTTGTATTCAGAAACGGTTTTCTCAGTTTCAGTAAGAGCTAGTTGGTAATTAGACAATTTACATCTTTCAGTACTCATGTCATCTTTTAGTTTTAACACCTCTTTGTTAAGTCTTTCAGTATTTAACCTACAACCTTTGCTACAAAAAGCATCATCATATACCTCATTATCAGATGAAGAGGAGGAGTGTGCCATGAGAGCATATTCAACATGCTCTTCTTCTTCAATATCAGCAACCAAAGCTTTGTCCTATTCAACATTCTTAGCCAGATAGCTCCAATCCCATCCTATACCATCAATTCCTTGAACTGCAACCATAGCTTTGGAATCCTGAGCTTTAACAACCTGACTTGAGGGTTTACCAGCATCAGATCTTCTAGGAGATCTGCATTCCCTCATGAAGTGCCCCATACGATGACAGTTGTAGCATTCAACTTTGGATTTATCAAATCCAACTGTGTCTTTAGCATTGAAGGTCATCTTCTTTTTAAACCTTCTGTTCCACCTATTTGCTCTTATACTAGCAAGAGCCATGTTCCACTTGATGTCCATCTCTTCCAAGTGCTCATCACTTATCTGCTCAAGGTCCTCATATGTAATCACTAAACCATTGGGCAAAGAAGCAATGTAAGCGCAAACAGTATCCAAATCCAAACCAGCAGGTTTAACTCTTGGGGAGTCATTCTTGAATGTGTCAGCGTCTGAATAGGAGACGTTGACAGGACTTGTTCCAGCACTGACATATGATGATCCAGTAACTGGATGCATATAAGAGTCCTTCTGATTGAATTGACCTTCACTATGAGAAAAGAAGGCCATGTTGCTGGTGGTAGATTTGCTTTCATGCTCAGAGTTTCATCTTCCAACAGTCTTAGTTTGTTGTAGATGTCATCAAACGAGGAGCTCTTGTAAGTATTGTTGGCAAGAATAGATCTTGCCTCAATCTTCCATGCCTCACCAAGACTTTTAAGAAAGGTAGCATTGGTGTCAACATCACCAACTTGTGTCCCCATGAAGGACAACTTGCTTGTGATGTCAAGCAATCTGCTTCTCACACTACTCAGTTTCTCATTGGGTTGAGCTTTGAAGACAGCATAATCATGCAGAAGTTGCTTTTTCTTTTCTTCCTTAGTGTCTGTATTGCCACCATATGCAACTTCAAGAGCTTCCCAAAGATCCTTAGCAGATTCATAGCCTCTATATTTATGCTGGTTTTCTTGTCCCAAAGAGACTTTCAGAATATTTAGGGCTTTCATGTCAACCCTTTTCTTTGCAATGTCATCAGCAGATACAGCTCTACCATCTCCAGGTTTTTCTTTCTTATCCTCTTCAGGGCATCCTTCAACAGCTGATCTTTGAGTAATGGCATCAAGAATCTTTTGAGCTTTATTGAAAGTGTTCCATATTCAATGATCTCCCAGAGTGTGTAGTCATAGATCCCCAGATATTGTTCAAAGTTGAACTTCCATAAGTCAAAGTTGGTTGCATCAAGCATGGGAATCTTGATGTTTGGTAAGGCTGAGGAAGAGGAGGTTATTGCTTCAGACATGATGTTGTTAGGGTTTCTGAGAAAATTAGGGTTTTGGTATTTTTAGGGTTCTGGTGTTCTTTAAGATCAAAAGTTCCTCAACAAGCTCTGATACCACTTGTTGATCCCAAACTTAGATCGATTAGCTTTGTGTATACGAGATTAGATCAAGTAATACACGTAGAGAAACCTTTGTATATGCTTTATGAATCTAAGTGTTATGCGGAATTTAACACTTAAACAAGAACACACAAGATGTAAACAAACTTTCACTTTGATTATGAATATCGAACTTGCTTACAATGAAAGATGTTTACGAACGAAAACTTATATAAAACTTATAACCTAAAGGCCTTCTTTTATAGACATAAGAAGCCTTGTACAATAATCTACGTATCAGCTATTCTAGGTAAAGATAAATATAGAAAATACATTGTCTTTCTATCCTTACTAGAAGTATTC
Organism: Glebionis coronaria; assembly: GCA_025667525.1. Classification (NCBI taxonomy): domain Eukaryota; kingdom Viridiplantae; phylum Streptophyta; class Magnoliopsida; order Asterales; family Asteraceae; genus Glebionis; species Glebionis coronaria. Next base: position 469,510,404 of record CM046882.1, read on the forward strand.
TAGAATATAATAAACGTGTAGATTATATCTTCCATCAGTGCTTGTCTTCAATGTGTCAACGCTTGACTTTAACTTGTCAACGCTTGAGCTGTCAGCGCTTGCTTTGTTCTTGTCAACGCTTGAATTGTTCTTGTCAGCGCTCAAGTGATCTGGCCTTAATTTATTCCCAACAAATATCCCTGAATTTGTGAAGGATTATGAGTTATTATTAGTCTTTTGAGAAGTTCACATCTTATCGACGACAACAAAACTGAAAAGTTGATAGTGCCAGTAGAATGGATTGATTGATTATGACATGACGACATTGTCTTAATTGATGGGAACTCGAATAGAATTCCCCTAAATGATAAGATGTTGATTATCAAAAGTGATCTAAATAATTCTCGATGGATGACCATATCCTGTATTTAGACTTGAAATTATACCATGAATGGTTGTGAACTAGTTATAGGTATTGTAATATAGAAGAACCTAATATGGATGTATTAAAAGATGTTTATGTTATCTGAAACTTTAGTAAGTATTTGTTGATAAATTACCTAGACTTTCGCCACTAAGGCAAGTTGAAATTGATATTGATTATATTCCCAGTGCTGCACCTGTGGCTTGTGCACTGTACGTCAGCACCATCTAAATTAAAGGAATTACCGTACAACTGAGAGAGTTGTCGGAGAAAGATTTTATTATACCAAGCCTGTCATCATGAAGAGCTATGGTGATATCATTCCTTATATTTATAGATTACTGTGAACTGAGTAAATTGACAATCGAAAACGATATCCATAACTCGAAATGGAAGATTTGTTCGATCATTTACAAAGTTCTAGCGTATGTTTTAAAGATTTGATCCATGGCATGGTTATCGTCAACTTCGCGTTCGCGAAAAAGATTATCTATTCCAATCACTACACCCAGAACTTGTAATGAACATTATGAGTTTCATGTTATGTCGTTTGGATTGACCAATGCACATGTAACATCCATAAATTTGGTGAATCACGTGTGTAGGCTGTAATTTGATAGATTCATGCTTGTGATCATTAAGGACCATTTGTTTGTTTATAAGAATAAGAATGAGTTAATAATTATTTATAGACTGCCCTGAATTGGCTAAACAATAAAAACCTGTACCTTGAATAATTAACATGAGATTAAAGACTTAAACCTTTACATTATTTGACTATGTGATTAATAGATAATGGAATCTATACTGACTCTTCAAGTTAAGAGCCCTTTTAAGGCTTTGGATTTTTACCAAAAAGAATGTGCAAATATGTTTTGACGAATGTTTTAACAAAGGATTTTTAAAGGATTATTCCCTTATACACAAACCATTTAACTAAACTTCTGTTTAGGGGTAAATGTTTGTGTATACCTCAAGATAACCTAAAAGGGATTGAGGAAACCATTTGAACCATGATTTGAAATTTGAAACGATAATTTACGCTTTTCAAACTAAGAAAATTTTGACCACAGTATAACCAAAGATTTTTCGAACATTTACGAATCCTAATAATTATTTTCGATAAATCAACAAAAATCTTGTTAATTAAATTCAAATTTATTTTGAACATTTTTATATAATTGGTCGAACTAAGAAATTTAAACTTTTAACGTTTACATTTCATAAAAATTAAATAATTATTGTTAACTTACATGTAATAATTATCGACACTTTAGACGTCGGATTGAGAAAAACTGATAAAAATGATAGTTGAGAAGAAACTAAAACTCAGAAAATATGAAGAAAGGTGAACATAATTACTGACACATTATGTAGAAGATATAAAGAACCAATTAGGATGTATTCCTTAGTAATGACGGTGCAAAATAAATTGCCGAACAATTTAAAAATAACTAATGATTGTAAAAAGGATAATATAGATTATAAAAGAGGTTTCACGGCTAATGTGAACCACTAAAATTTAGAAGCCGATGGCGTTAAATGATTTAAAAGTCCATTTGTGATTGTCTAAATATGGAGGATTGTGAGATATAGTTATGTTGGAATTTGTAAGTATAAGTATTCTATTTATGTCAATTATGACTATAAGTATCTTTGTCTGAAGAAGTTGTAATGATGGCAATTATGAAGGTAGACATCGCCTCATACATTAGTAAACGTCTAGCTATTGCAAAGGTCATCATCTGAATTTGATTTGATTTGGGTCATCGTCGACAGACTGAACAAATCTGCTAATATCATTCCCGTTAATGATAAATGCAAAAGAGTTATGTAAACATAGTGTGCCTGTATCGAACATCTTTATCAAGATCCTCGCTTCGCATCGAATTTCTAGAGATTTGCTCAGAAGTTATTGTGAACGAATCTTGATGAGAGTACTATGTACCACCCCAATCGAAGGGATGAGGTAAAGTAACGATACAAAGTAATTTAAGTGATGTTTTATGTTTGAATGATTGACCTTTGGTAATAGACCGTATAATCGTTTTCCTTTGGAAAAATTATCCTTGATAATTATCGTATTAGGATCAAGATCGAATCTTGTTAAGATTTAGAAATTAGAGCATCTGTAAGCAAGAGTTGAGATGAAGACATCTGACATACACCCATTGTGAGTTGGACATGTCTTTTAGGTTTAAGGTTTCCTATGATGGCGAACCTAACCTTGCAAAATACCCGACCCGCGAGATCTGAAATGATCGTTGAAATTAGGATTTGATTATTGACTGCCGGTAGTGGGGCAAGAGGTTATATGAATATGAAATGTAGATCTTGAAGTGCCAAATGGGTAGCGAAGTTATGCCACAATTTTTAACCTTGGAAAAATGAATTCATGATCTGACAAATCATGGGATATAAGTCCCCGTTGTATGGGACCATTGAGATGATGTAAAAGTTGGGATTGAAAGGCATATAAGCTGGATCTACCCTAGGACTTCAAGAGCTGCGTGAATTATGATTCGTATATCGAACTTGATGGGATATCTATCAGGTGAAAATCTGAATTCTTCTTAGTAAAGCTTAGATCGGCGAAAAGTTGCATTCATCAGAAACCCGTGAACATCATGGATAGAGAAAGTAAGTCAACATTTAGCCTGATCTTATTCCCGTAGTTATGTTTGATGAAACTCACGTATTGTAATGAATTACACTTGTGAGAAAAGTCCGAATGTGGAGGAAATACCCATATGGCTTTAACTCTATAAGAAGCGAGTAGTAAGATGATCTTTGAGGACAAAGATCCTGTTTAGGGGTAAATGATGTGACAATCCGTCAATTTATGGTTGATATTTTTGATGGATTGATTCACACGACTTATAAAAACAAGAAGTAGAGATGAAGAACAAGATTAAACCAAAAAAGAAAGATTAGATTAGATGAAGGAAAAAAAAGAAAAAGAAAACAAGGTTGTGAATTCCTAGTGAGAGAAACACATACGTTTCTCTCTCTACAAAACAAATGAAATGGAAAAACACACACACAAATGAGGCTTAGGAGGCCTTTTATACTAAGTAGTAAGTGTTTAGGAGGCCTTCCTCATTTGTGTGTTCGGGACTAATTCCCGTTACATAAACATTAATAACTAAGAACTCTCGACACCGTTGAATAGTATTTTTCACGAGCTTCGCAACGGTATATTATATGACCATCACTTTAACTACGGCTAACAATCTCCCCCTAAGGGGTGGTCATGTAATATGTGACTTCACTTCGTTGGTGTTGCAGACTTTGAAGCTCGTTGTCTTGAGAGTTCTTTCATAGTTCCTTTCATGACTTGTGATCTTGGATCTTTGATCTTCGCCTTGACTTGATCTTGTGACTTTTCCAGCTTGTGTTCTTGTGTCTTTACCCACATACTCATGTTTTGAGTTGACATGAAAGCTTGTTAACAATCTCCCTTGATCATCAGAGTAGCGGAAGTCTTTGTCTTTAGATGTTCTTGAGCTTTCTTCAATAATCCTGAATATGTGGCCTTGAATTGCGACTCTTGAGATAACGCCACCGTTTACATTCCACCGGTTTCCCGTTATACAATACGAATACTGTACCTGTGATCAGGTAAGTTCAGAGAACTTCCTTGACAGGATTTCCAGCTGTGGTAGCCGTTCTCAATACTTGAATATATCGAAAGATAATTCAAAGTAAGGAGTGAATCATGCAGTTCCATTCTGCTGATTAAGTCGTCAATTCACTTTCCTGGAACAAGTCTGAATAAATTAAGAATCAAACCATCGTTGCTTTCCAGTTGACACAAGTTTGATTCATATAGAATCGCACAAGTTACCTACCGCAGTGCTGTTTGATGATGACACTGGAAGGATTTCCATTCGTCACTGTAAATACTGAAAAGTATTACTCTGAATGTTCTGGCAAGATCACAAAGATATTGCGTCGAGACCTGGAACGAGTTTGAATCAATTAAGAATCAAACCACCGTTGCTTTCCAGTTAACATATGTTTAATTCAAGTGAATCTTACATATGACCTACCGCAGTGCTGTTTGATGTTAACACTAGAAGGATTTCCATTCATCACTGTGAATACTAAAGAGTATCACTCTGAACGTTCTAGCAATACCACAAGGATAGAGCGTAGGACTCTGTAAATCATCGCTTGTGTTCTAATGATGAACAACAATTGATCTATGGCATAAGTGTCCTAATGAGATTTTTTTGATGAATCTCGTTGGCTCTAGACTCTATAAGTGCCCGTTTATTTGGTGATCGGAGGCTGGAGCAGACTGCCACCTATTCAATATCTACTATCTCGGAGTGAGAAAGTTGATAGAAATGCGTTGACCTCCATGACAATAAAACAAGCTTCTTTTGAGAGAAGCTTGAGTAGGCTGGGAAGGGTTGTGCATTGCATCACTGGGTCCATGATGCTTTGTCTTCAGTATCAGAAATCATCAAAGTGATTCTGATAATAGATGTATTGACCCGGTTTTTGCCTAAGTTGTATGGAGGGCTTCTTTCTTTACACCCTTTATCCTTACATTTCTTTTTCATTCTTCAACCCCTTCAATGCTTACCAAGACGTCATAACTAGCACCTTGTTGTGATTGTTCCAGTGCTAGCTTAAGTCATTAGTCGGCATTATTCCCGTACACTCAACTACTCCATCTTTCCTAAGGACTTCTATTTTCTAATGGATTGTCCCTGGGAAGATCCCTCCGGTTCTGGTTGGATCATAGGACGAATACCTAACCACCTTTTGACACCAATACCATCGTGAATTTATGTGTTGAAGGGTATAGATATCGTAACCAGAAAAATCAATTGAAAATGCAGTCAAGGTGTTGATGAAATCAATGTTTACACCTTGAAAGTTTTCTATATCACCAAAAACGCTCCCCCTACATATGTGCATCATAAAAGGAGAGTTTTTTGCACATATTAGGAAGAGAAAGCACTTATATCAAAGATCTTTTTCAAGATAACACATTTTAATCACTATTCTCCCCCTCAAAAATTGCATGAAATTGAAATTTTTGTGAAACTAGTGATGAAACATGGAGAGAATAATGTGTCATGAAACTTTGGAGCAAAAACCCACCATGAAATTGCATGAAATTGAAAGGCATCAAAAACCCACCATGGTTCGGGTGGTCGGGGATGATCAAAGAACATATATGCCATTGTTGTTCTTAGTGAGAGAAAGTTAGAGAGAGGTGAAGGAATGTTATGAGTTTTATTCCAAGTGAAAATAAAACAAGAAAAATAAACAAACTTCCACACCCCCATGGAGAGTCATGGGGGTATTTATAGGCCTAACAAACTAGGACTATACAACCTTTACATAATAAGTCCCTGTGTTTAGTAAATGATGTATATCTAGTCCAACTCACGTGAAAGGCGCCAGCTTACCAAAAAGTAAGTTTAACAATCTCCCTCCAAGATGGTGACTCACGTGAGTTGGTTACAATGTTTCCTACAAGCAAAAATAAAGAAAAAAGATAAGCTTGAATTCCAACATTCCTTGAGACAGTCTTCAGCGACCTTCATCTTCTTGAATACTTCAGCTCTATTTCTTCAGCATTGTAGAATCTAGTTGAGTTTTACTCCCTCCCAACTAGAAGACCTTTCATAAAACAAGCAGTAAAGACTGCTCCCTCCCAAACAGATCATACAGAAGAAATCTGTGGGAGGTGATAACGTCATCAACATTTTGTCACAAATTGAAGCAATCCCAGTCTTGATTCTATGATAGATTACCAGAAGTACACACTCTATCCCGAACATGAAGTCAAATTGTAGCACCAGAGTCAATTAAGTCCCGGAAATGCACATTTCTCCGGACAGGACAGTGATGATAAAAAGTCGCCACACCAAAGTCAATTAAGTCCCGAGTGTAGACAACTTATCCCTCTATGTAGAAACGGTAACACCAAAGTCAAGTGACCCCGCATGTACACATTTCTCCCTCCAGGATGATACCTAATAAGGGAATCATCCTTCATGTGTGTACGTGGTATGCCAACTGGAACCGCTTACTTAGTAACTATTACTATGTGAGAAGATGTCAACAATATCTCTCTAAACAAAATTCTCTCAAGATCACCCCGAACTGAATCCTCTTATCAATTCTGTTGGCTATTGATAGTGACCACTGATGAAGATAACCCGATAATCCAAACTTGAAACAGAAGTAGAATTCCCCAAACTTGATCTTAAGCTTGCACTATAGTAGAATGAAGAGCGATGCAGAGAAGTCTTAAACGTACCCCATACCAAAGGGCGGTATTAAAAAGGTACAACCTCTCTAAAGTACCCTATACCAAAACAGGCGGTATATGAAAAGATACTACATCTCTTGAAGAAATCCACAACTGCAAGTGCGTGTGACACTGAGAACCGCAACGAAGCTCCCAAAAAATGATAGTTATCCATGTCGTCGTCCATCCTCCCCTTGACAATGGAAACTAGATACTTCAAGTCTTATTCATAACCGTATATGCTCGAGCAAGTTATCTTATAAAGTTGTAAGTACTCCTTTAAAGATAAAATAAGAACGCCTCTGAAAAATCTCACTTCAACCTCAAATAAGTAGCATCGAATCATCTTCGTAATCACATAAACCGTAATAGCCATTAGGAATTTAGGTGAATTTTTGATAAGGATCGTTTTAGTGTAATGTATCGTGTTGTTGTGTTTGTTGTTCGTGAAGAAGTGTTATGAGCGAAAACGGATACCCGGCCAGAATGTCACTGTTTAAATGGCCTGCCAAAATAATAAAATCTTGTCCCATGAGCATTTGATTTGACAACAATTTTATCACTTTGTGCTTTCGAAAATACCCGGATTAATCCAATACACAACCTGATTAAATTTGCACAATTCGGATATTTAATCAGTCGTCCCGAATTAAATTGCAAAAAAATGAATCGACCCACTAAATGTTATCGATAGAGTAGTGATCGACCCGTCAACCGAATTAAGATCAAATCCAATACCCGAAAACCGGCCCACCAATATTTTCGATTAAACAGTGATTGGCCCGTCAACCAGTATTAATTCTTGACAATAACGCAGCCCATACTCTCGTTGAGTAGTTTTAGAAACCAGCCCAGTATATACGGCCCATCCAAAATAAAACAACCGGTTGAGAGTTGTCATGGTCAACACATATTATGAAAAAGGCCATGTTAAAAAATCCTGGACACCAACACATTGTTAAATCCGCCCTTTTGGCCACGTGTGAGATGAGAGAGGTTGGTCAACATTGAAGAATCCGCCCCATTTTTTCTTGAAGGCCACGTGTGTGAGAGGCAAGGAATGAGGTATATATAAACCACCTAATTATCTTCACAGTACAAAACCTAATCTCACTCCATCAAATACTCCGCCCCCTATCATCTCTATCCAAACTGCCATCATTTAGCAGTCACCACACACAAAACCATTTCAAACTCCCAATCTCAAATCTACACCTTAATCACCAGCAACCGTTTCTCTCCATCTCACTACAATACCATCTGACTCCAACTCTTAACTTAATTAGATCCCACTAATCATCAAAATCACCACATATCCCTTTCTCTCATCACACGCAACTTTTAACCCATCGGATGAAAAACCAAACCCACGAATGACGAATCAACCGAAGATATTGGCATCAAGATCTTGGAAAATAAGGTCTCGGGTAGGTAAAGTTATGCATGTCGGTATTTGTTTTTTTCGAGAAAGATCAGTGATGGGTTTTAATCCATTCGGGTTACATGATCTAAAAAGATCTAAAAAAACCCGAGTAGATTTATCTGAGATCATTTGGTTTTTCTATTGTTGCATGACAGTGATGAGATGAGTCAAACGAGAAAAAAAAATCTTTTTAAAGATTAAAAACGAATGTTTTAACTAAGTAGGGATCTTGATAGTTAAATTTTCGAGTCAATGAGATACGAGTCTAGATGATGGGATAGGTGACGAAGGGTTGGGATTAGATGTGTTGGGTAAGTAAATGATGTGTTTGATTTAGGTTAGTAACGATGAGTCGGATGAAAGTGATTGGTTTGTATCAAGAATGAGTGTGAGTCGGTTTTTTAAAAGTAACAGATTGTTGGATTTGAGAAATGAATTATATGATGGTTTTTTTTAGAAAAATTGAGTCTAAATATGATATTTTAATTTAAATGATTTAAACTCCCATGGCAATAATTAATGAACCATCGCATTGTTTTTAATTCAGTCCATCGCAATGTTGTTAGTGTCTATCATCGCAATATGTTTTCTTCCATCGCAATAAACACTTAGAACCCATCGCAATAAGCTAAAGTCCATCGCAATGTGTCATCGCACTGAGCTCATCGCAACGAGCCCATCGCAATGAACTCATCGCAACGAGCCCATCGCAATGAACTCATCGAAGTGAGACATCGCACTATAGCCATCACAGTCAATGCGATTAGAGTAACCATCGCAGTCAATGCGATTAAGGTTGCCATCGCAGTCAATGCGATGGAAGTAGCCATCAGAATGAATCTGAGAGTCCCATCGTAGAAGGCCATCGTGAAAGGTTTTTGACCAAGTTTTTTGAAGCCCCGAAAAAAATGGTTGGACCATAAATTTTGTCCTTATCCACATTATGCAAATCAGATGAATACCAGGATAAAACAACAAAAACGGGTATACAACTTGGACAAAAACACTGAATATTTCGAGACAAGATTGGAATAAAGAACACAAATTTGGACGACCAAAAACAAACACAGTTTACGAGACATGAAGTATTTGGAACAGATAGGAAAATAATGATACAAAAATTGATATTTCAAGATAAGAATTGAAAAGAAATACCAATCGCGAGTCATAACATAACACGAACACAAAGCACAACACGAATCACACGGATACAAGACACCCCCGGTTAGCTCTGATACCAATTGAAAGGCATCAAAAACCCACCATGGTTCGGGTGGTCGGGGATGATCAAAGAACATATATGCCATTGTTGTTCTTAGTGAGAGAAAGTTAGAGAGAGGTGAAGGAATGTTATGAGTTTTATTCCAAGTGAAAATAAAACAAGAAAAATAAACAAACTTCCACACCCCCATGGAGAGTCATGGGGGTATTTATAGGCCTAACAAACTAGGACTATACAACCTTTACATAATAAGTCCCTGTGTTTAGTAAATGATGTATATCTAGTCCAACTCACGTAAAAGGCGCCAGCTTACCAAAAAGTAAGTCTAACAATTTTATTCTCAATGTTTATTTGAAAACATTATTTTAATGTTATTTTATGAACTCACTTATTTTTGGGAAGAAATTTGGATTTACGTCTTGAAGTAGCATCGACTACGTCTAAACCGGAGGATTCAACGTTATGTGCTTACGTTTACATACACCGTCTTTGGTGACAGTCCGACATTTCAGAAAATAAATTTATCCGTGAATATTATTTTGGAGTTTTAAATTTGAGTTAGTTCATAAACTCACAAATTTACGAGAAGAGATTAGGACTTACAATTTTATTTTAACGTCCTTTACGACTAAACCGGAAACCCTAGGATTTCGTATTTACGTTTTCGAACTCCGTTTTTGATGAGACAATTTTTATTAGATTCGTTTTGTGTCGTTGATTCATAATTTATAAAAACGTTTTTCGTAAAACGACCCGAGGGCACGCAAATCGAGGAAACTAGAATCGAGGAGTACCCGTAAATAAATGGGGATGAGACAAGTGGGACACTTGCCCCACCCCCATCAAAACCGGCCATATTAAGTCACTTACACCATGAGGTGTCAAAACCTCATAAACAAATGCTACACATGTTAACAAAGCTTACACATGAAGCTACTTCCACATCAAAAACCATTAGCTAACAACTTTCCCTCATTTCCATCCATGCAAAACAACCATTTTCTCTCACTCTCTCTCAAAAGTGCCGTCCATATCCTCACCATAAACACCATCATTGATCAAAATTTAACCACAAAATCCTATGTTATACATACATATGATGATGCCCTCTTGAATCTCTCTTGAATGGTGGTGATTATAACATCCATGGAGGAGTTTCCTTGGTGTCTTGGGACTGATTTTCCACAAGGAGTTTATGAAGATTGGTGGTCATGAAGATGGTCTTGGTGCATCACAAGTTTCTCCATCAAAATCCATGTTTTGATCACAACCTACATCATCATGGTGGTATAAAGATTGTCCTCCTCATCTTCTTGTTATTTTGATTATGTAAACATGTATTTTATTTCCTATTGTATATGTATATGATGATTATATGATGATAAAAATGTTATGTGGGGATTTGTTGTTGATAAACATGCTTAAAAAGATGAAAGACTATAAGAAACAAGGTTAAAATCTTGTTTAAATTTGTTGGCTGTATAAAACAGTAACGAATCAAATGATGAACTGATAAAAATGGCATAGATTAATGAATAAACAGTAAGCTATGGGTCTTGTACACATGTGAGAGTTGGCCATGCAATGGAATCATTGTAATGAGTGAGATATGATCAAAACAAGTTTAAGGTACAAATCTGAGTTCACTGTTTTGGACGATTTTTAGAAAATACTTAGAGGGTGATTCAACAGTAGATATAGAAGAGTTAAATGGAGCATATATCATGTAGTTTATGTGATAAAAATTTGAGCTTCTATCTCCATATAGAACTCTAGATATAGAAGTTTTGGTGAAGATGAAAATAAAAATCAGATTTTGGAAATTAAAGTATAATACTATTATATAAGCACTCAAAATTATATTGTATAAAATGTAAAGTTAAAACCCACTAACTCATGAATTTTATTTATATAAATATGTTAAAGGTTAAATAAGTGGACATTTTATAAAAATAGTAACTTGTTAAGTTTTATAAGTAATAAAAACTATAAACTTGATTTTTACGAGTTTTTCGGCTATTACCGTAAAATTAACGTTTTTCGCCAATTAAAACTTAGACGATCAAACCCGTCTAATGTAAACTTTATAAAACTTATATACTGATATATAAACATGTATAGCAAGTAAAAACCGATAAAAACCCGAACTATATGACATACGGACATTAACGAGTTAAGTTAACGTTATTGGACTAATAATACAACAAAATGGACTAAAACACTTATAAACTTATTTATTGGGCTTAACACATTTAGGCCCAACTTGTAAAGTGTAGATACTGATAATATAAGTATAAAATGGATTAAAACAAGTTAAAGAACTTATAATAAGCTTATTGGACTTAAAACGTATAAATAGGTAAAACTAGTAAACTTGTATAAAAGTTATCGACACATAACACTAAAATGAGTAAACGAGAATATATAAACCCACTTGATCATCATATATATAAAATCATCATATGTATACATAATTGTTATTTTTATAAATTCATTGGACATGAGTCTAAGACGAGTATTATTTATATAGGTTTCCGTGATTGAAGCACGTACCGTACGTCCGAATTGCCGATAACCCGTCTTCCCACATCAATGTGAGTTCATAGCCTCGTGATGAGATGGCATTTATACATGATCTCATCGTTCTTTTCGGGCTTTAAATGCACAAAAATGTCATAAAATACCATATATATATGCTTGTGTTTGTTTACTTGTGTATTTTAGGTATGGATATCGTGAAAAAGACAAAAGATCACAAGATACAAGGAAAAACGGACACGAGAAACGAAGCCGTACAAAGAACCGGGCCCTAATCATGGAATTCTCAACAAAATACCTTGAAGACTTGAAGACAAACAAGATTGATCCTCATTTATTGAAGAAATGACACTTAAAACCCTTGTATATTAATAATTACAAGTTTGGTCCCTTAAGTTTGTCAAAATTACACAAAAGGTCCTTCAACTTTGAAGAAATGGCAAGAACAGTCCCTCAACAAATCCAAACTGCCAATAATGGTCCCTCATGAAGATTAAGATATATTGAAGACCTTGGAAGATCAACATTGTCCAAAATCAGCCCTTGCAATATTCAAAAATGTCAAATATAACCCTTGAAACACTTTTTGTAAAGTTTGTGCCAAAAATGACAAAAGGTGAAACGTTGATACATGTAAAATGGGCGCTGATAGAAGTTTGCATCCAAGTGACAAAAGAAAGGAAGGACAAGGGCTGAATGTGTGCATACTAAAACATTTAAACACACAAACACGCGCCAAACAACTCCACTCCACCAAAAACGGATCAAAAGGACAACTATTCACCTTTACAGCCCAGATTTTACACAACTTAAATCAAAGGGTAAAAACAAATTACCCAGGCACACGTTTGATTCACATGTGCAGAAACCTATCTCACACACAAAACCCTCATCTCCACTCACTATGGACCCCACCCCAATACCTTTTCCACCAATCAGGAAGCAACTTAGCCTCCAAGCAAAGTGACGTGTCCAAATCAACAGCCAAGGATCATTGCTTCATAACAAAGCAGAAATAAACGTCCAGGATCATTTTAAACAGCTCACACCAAGGATTCGTCTAGAAGGACTTAGGGCATTTAGGGAATTTCACATCTAGGGTTTGTGAATAGTGTTTAGCCAGGCATTTGCCTATAAAAGGAGACCTCAACATGTGAGAGTCCCTTTGTTCCAGTTTTAGGCTATTAATCTTTGTAATTCCTTTTTAAGTTAAATAAAATTTGAATTTCTGAAAATTTGAAATCTCTTTTTGATTTAGTTAAAAGTTTGGTGTTTGAGTAGCCTAATTCTGAGTTCCATTTGATTGTGAAGGCCTACCTTAATCTTGTGGTTAAGGCACGTCTTGTTTCATAAGGTTTTTAAGGTTTGAAAACCTTGAAATCCTAGGCTCTGTTTTGATTATTTTGTGTACTAACCCTTGACCATTTGCTATAAGCTCTTACAAGCTTGTTGACACCAAGCTTGTGAAGGGATTAGAGCCCTTGGTTGAGTTGTTTGCTGCTTGTGTTGAAGATATCAAGTCCTTGAGGTTCTACTTTGAACCATCAACCAAGGCAGTTTGCATCATCTTCATTGAAGTACCTTGGTCTTGTTCTAGTTGTTGAACAAGGTCCAAGGAGCATTGCTGGCCTTCCTAGGATGTTGTGGAAGGCAGGTATAATCTCTTGTTAAGATTCCCCTAAAAATTTCATGTTTATGACTGTTTTTGATTTGGTGCTTTGATTTTGAGTATTGGTGTTTGTGCTGGTGATTTTTGAGTTTGATTGTGTTATTTGCTATTGTTTAAGTGTTTTTGATCATTAAAATCAGTAGGTTATTAGTTAAAATCAGAAGTTTGTTTGATAAGTGCTTGATTAAGGGTTGTTTGGGATTACTGGTTATCAAGGCCTTGTGGCCTTGTGCCCTTGGTTCTTTGGGTTTGGGTGGTCTAAACAAGCTCTAATATACAAGTTTTAATCATTGGTTAGCTTTCTGAAAGTTTGGAAAAGAGATTTAGAGTTTTGCAAAAATCTGATAAAAGTGGTTTTGAATTTGGTCAAACACATCAGATCCAATAACTTATTTGTTAGTTTGATCTAAGGTCTGAAATCAGGTTTGGGAATAGTTTGGGTGATAAGCTATCTATTGGTTATCTGCTTGTTGAATTTGGTGGCTTATTGTGGTTTTTATAGCTTATCAAAGTCTGCTGAAGTGGTCATTTGCATCAGCAAAGTGACCACCTCATTTGGTGTTACATTGTGATTTCTAGCATTAGGATTGTTGTATTGTTGCTTGGATCTTATTTGTTTGCTGCTTGTGAGGATATTTGGCTATTTGGATTGCTTTGTTCATAGCTTATAAGCCCACTGGCTTATTGGCTCATTTGTGCCAAAATACATCAAGTTTACCCAACTGGTAAGCCTTGATCCACAAGGTTTGCACTCAATCCTTGACCAGCAGGGTGAAAAACAAGTCTTTACACTTCATTAAGTCTGTCAACGCCTACTTTGTTCCTGTCAGCGTTTGATTTTAACTTATCAGCGTTTGACTTTTGGTCAAACTTGGTTTTCAGCTTATTTGAATCTGTTTTGCTTATTAGTACATGCAACAACTTAGTTTTTGTAATAGAACTCATTTTTCTCAGCTTAATATCAAGTCTGGAAGTTTACAAGTCTTTAGGTTAAGCTTTTGCTAGGAAACTAGCTTATTTGGCTTTTTCAGCCAGCTTATTTGCTCCTACAGCTTATTCTACATGGTTTTTTGTGATTTTCTTGATTGATTATTCTTAGTTAAGCTATTTGTGAGCTTTTGCAACAAACTAGAGCTTCTGAGGTGCCTTATTTCTCAAACCCGACTATTTTGTCGTTTTGTGGAATTTTGCTTTTCTATTTTCTGGCTTATTGAGTGAGCTTATTGGAAATTTCTTTTGACAGATCTCTTAAGCATCCAAAAAGAGGGTTGTGTGTCAAATTAGAGCTTATGGCATTAGCTTGTGGCTTAATGGGCTGAAAAGCCCAATAAGAATAAGCTTTGTGTTCAATAAGCTGTGATAAGCACATTTTCAGCTTTTGGGCCTTTAGAGTTTTGTTCTTAGAATTAAATTTTAAGTCAGATAGGGCTTTTCCAAGTCAATTGGGCCAAGTTTGACTTTTTGGGCCCAAAAGCCCATTTGAGTTGACTGTTTTTGGATTTGGCCCATTTGAGGGCCCATTAGGGGTATTTGGTAATTTCACTTTCATTTTCTGATTATTTAGGTTAAAATAAACTAGTTTGCAAGTTTTTAGAATTTTTTATAATTTTTGGATTTTTAATATTATTTTATTATTATTTTATTATTATTTTTAAAATTTCACTTTTTCCAACTTTTTACATTTTTCTTAGGTTAAATACATTAAAATAGGAATTTAGCAACTTTTAGAATAATCTTATCCCTTATAGATTAATTTTTATAATTATTTTAAGTTTTAATAGTTTTTAATTCAATTTAAATAGTTTTTATTAGTTTTAAAATTTCTAAAAATAGTTTTTAATCTTTTTAGGCCATTTTAGAGGTTTATCAATTGAAAAATCTTTATTTGGGCTTTTTGATGATTTATTTGATTTTTAGGGCTTTAATTAGCATTTAAAAATTGAATATTTAATTATTTAAAAGGTTTGAAAAAGTTTTGATAATTGGTAAACTCTTAGTTTATTATTTTTGATTTTTGGTGAATTTTTGGTAATTTTTAGAATTTATTTTAATTTTGGTGATTTTTTTAGTCTCTACGTTTTAACTTTCTAATAGTGATTTTTAGTTAATTTTTTTTATTTTTACGACTTCGTCATTTTCTCTTCTAATCCCCTTCTAAACCAATCATTAATCACAAACATTTGGCAAGTTTTTCACACACATATACCTCCTTGGGAAACGAACTTACACACCATTAAGGGTCATTAGTGTTGATTTTTCCTAAAGTAATCACTCGATACTTACCGCTTTTACGCTCTTTTCCTAAAGAGTAGTAAACTCTACAATCAATTTTGGCGCCGCTGCCGGGGAGGTGTGTCGTGATTAATTTGCATTGTTGTTTTTAATATTAACCAAATAGTATTTGTATTAGTAGAACTCTACTAATACGTATTATCGGTTTTCTTGGTTTTTCTTGTACAAATATTATTACTATATTGTATTAAGTATCACAATCAATAAACAATATCTCCAAAAGTGTGAAAACACAACCTTAATTGGGATTTGATCTCCTAATTATTGTATTCGAATCTCAAACAAAAAGAAAAAGGCAAAAATAGATAAATACTTTCGTGAAGCTCGATTTTGAAAAATACAAACTATAAGGTGGGTATAAGGCGGGTATTATAAAATATACCCTAAGGAAAAAGGCTCTTAAGTGCTTCGCGCCGCCTCGTTTCCCCGCTTGCTTGTGAGTATTTTGAGATTGAAGGCTAATCGAGGGTTTTTCCGCCCAAAGTATTATTACGTATACTATATTTGCTTGGTTTTCTTTGTGATTAAACCCTCTTGAACAATTTGGTTTTCACCAAAGTTCTAAAGTCATTAGAAGACATTCACTCCACGTGATCGTTTTCATTCCTTTGAGGCTTCTTTAATCAAGAGTTTGATTCGAGGAGAGATTTTGTAGACAACACCAAAATCCAAAAAAATTAAATATCATCAAAAACAAAAAAAAAAAATTGAAAATTCACAAAACACCCAAAAGAATCTTCTTTGCAATTTTGCTCACCTCCCATTCTTCGTGAAGTTTATGATCACTCGTAATCAAGCAAAACGAGCTCGTAAACGACTTCAAAAGCAAGCCAATCAAGAGACGTTGATTGTTGAAGAACCTCCAATTGTTGAACCTATTGTAGAACAAGAAGTCGTCATGGCTAATCGTACTATGATGGAGTTGCTACAAGCACCCACCGAGGGTTTTGGAGAGGCTATTGTAATTCCCGCCATTCTTGCGGAGAATTTCGAGATTAAGACGGGTTTAATGTCGATGTTGAAAGCAAATAAGTTTAGAGGTCATGAGAAAGACAACCCGCATTACCACATTAGGAATTTCAACCGTCTCACCGCCACTAGCAAATTTAAGGATGTTCCACATGACGCCATTAAGATGATGTTATTTCCATACTCGTTGGATGGACCCGCAAAAAATTGGCTCGAGAAAGAACCGCCAAATTCGATTTTGACATGGGCCGATCTCGTTTCTAAGTTTGTGAACAAGTTTTTTCCACCATCTAAAACAACACACTTAAAAAATGAGATTTCACGATTTGTGCAACGAAATAATGAAAGTTTTTCAATGGCATGGGAACGATTTAAAGAAATGTTACATGAATGTCTACACCATGATTTTACGGAATTGCATCAAGTGGATACTTTTTATAATGGGCTTAATGATCATGAACGAGATTATTTGAATGCCGCCGCGGGTGGTAATTTTTTGTGCAAGACGACAAATGAGGCTTTACAAATCATTGAAAATAGATCTAAGGTTTATAACCCTCGTAACACACCGAGTGTTGCTAATATGGGTTCGTCATCTTCGTCACAATTGTCTCGTAGCATTAACGCCTTACATGATGAAGCTAATGAGGAAAATCGGGTTTTTGATAGATTTGCTAATCTTATGTCCCATTGGAAGGCTCAAGAAGCTTCCAATTCCGCTTCGGTTAAAGCGGTTGCTAAGAGTTGTTTATCTTGTGGGGGAGCTCATGATCTTTCCGAGTGCATTACCGCGGATGGTAACACTTCGAGTGCTTATGTAGCAACGGGAACTTACAACCAAAACGGTCAAGGTTCCCGTCCAAATCAAGCTCCACCAAACCAAAATGTTAACAATTATCGAAACAACAACCAAGGTAATTACCAAGGCAATACACGCAATTACAACAAAGGGAATTATCAAAGTGGGAATGGACAAATCTCTAATCAAAATCAAAACCGTGATTTTCAAAACACTACACAAGGTTTTCAAAATGCTCACACTAAAAATTTGCAAGGAGAATTTTTGGATTATGCAAAAGCAAATGATGCTAAATTTGATAACATGCAACGTGAGATGATTAGCTTAAGATCCGAGTTAAAAAACGAGCTTAAAAATGAACTTGCTAATGAACTTAAAACTCATGCAAACAAAATGGAAGGAAATGTCCAACGTCTACAACAAAATCAACAAAAGATGGAATTAGGACAACATGAGATTAAGCAAGAGTTATTAAAAGCGGATGCTAGGCAATCAAAATTTGAGGACCGAATGGCTAAGATGTTTGAAGCAATCATGTGTAAACCCTCTTCTTCGGGTGGTATTCCTAGTGATACCATTAACAACCCGAGGGGAGAAATGAAGGTTATTACTACACGAAGTGGTAAAACTTTCAAGGAACCAATCTCTCGTACAAGTACTTCTAAGGAGAAGGAAATCGAGAAAGAACCCGAGGTGATGGTCGAAAAGGAGCACATTACAATCCCACGAAGTACCACTCATACCACACCTACGGTTGAACCAATACCAATTGTGGAACCCGAGTTTCCAAGGCCGTTGCCTAATGACCCACCCACACCACCTTTACCCTACCCTTCGAGACGAAACAAAGAGAAAGCACAAGAACGGAACAATTATCAATTTGAGCTATTTATGAAGATGTTTCGTGATCTACATTTTAACATAAGTTTTGCCGACGCTCTTATCATGATGCCACGATTCGCCGCAAACTTCAAAAGTATGCTTAACAACAAAGAGAAGTTACAACAATCGTCTAGTTGTTCATCGGTTTTTCTTAGCCGCATACCACAAAAAGTCGGTGACCCCGGTAAATTTTTGATTCCGTGTGCTATTCAAGATATGGAGGAATGCTACGCCTTGGCCGATCTTGGCGCTAGTATTAATTTAATGCCTCTCGAGATCTTCAAATCGCTTTCGCTTCCGGCTCTTATTCCTTCGAACATGTCTATCGAGATGGCCGATCATTCTACGATTTTAGCATGTGGAGTAGCCGATGACGTTTTTGTTAAAGTCGGAAAGTTTTACTATCCCGTTGACTTTATCGTTGTAGACATTCCTATTGATCGAAAAGTTCCTCTCATTTTGGGTCGTTCATTTTTGGATACATCAAGAGCACTAATCGATGTTCATGCTCGAAAAATCACCCTTCGTTTCAATGAGGAAGAACTTGTCATCAATGCAACACAAAACTCCAATCTTTCTCATGTCTATTCTATTGCTACTTTAAACCATGGTGATTCAACCAATGTCGTTTGCAAAGAATTTTCACCAAGAGTTTTAGGAAATGTCGCCAAAAACAATTTACCATTTCCTCCGCCGGTGGAGGTTATAAGTGTAAAGCCTACAAAGAAGAAACCGTCAATACTTGAATCGAAAAATCCTTCACCTCACCTCGAACATTCATTCTTGAAAAGTGTTGATAAATTGCCGGTTTCTACGAAAGATCTTTCGGATGATGAATATGTAGACCCCGATGGGGAGGTTTTCTTCGTCGATAAACGTTTTGAGAACTTGCCACCTCCAAAACCAAAACGGTTTCAAAATGTGAGAATTTTTAGTGTAACTAACATCGTCTTAGAAACACCAAATATTTTCGACATAATCAAAAAGGGTTTTCATAAAGAGAGTTTAGAAGATAAAAAAGGAAAAGATCTTAAATGTGATTTTTCTACAAATCTAACTCCGTCATCACCACGTGATTTGAGTGCTACGAGCTCGTCTACTCCTTTTAACGATGCTTTGTGTGGTTCTAGTATGGGGGAAGCCCCTTATGTTCCCTCATCCTTGTCCACCGAGGACGAGATATTCGATCCCGGAATTTCATGTAAAGGGAAATCTCGGTCTTCCACCGATGCAATAAATGGAAAATCTTTCTATTTGCTTGGTGCGAGTCTACCTCGAGTAGCTCAAAAGTTTGTCTTACCAATTGTCTCACCCTTCTACTTCTCATCTCTTTTCTTCAAACTCTTTGAGTTTATGGCACATGTTGAAATGGCGTTGATTTGTTTTTCCAATGAAAACGAGAACGCCATTTTCGACCCCGGTATTTTACATCATTTAAGGACTTAGTCCTTTTTACCGGTTGCTTTTTGGGCCTTGTTTATCATGTAAGCCCCATTGACCATACCACGATTTTCCCTAAATGTTCACATTTTGAGGGGAATCGAGTCGAGCTCATGACTCGGTAATCAAAAACGAGGTGCCTCGTGGGGGAGATCCCATGCTTATCTTTTATGCTCACTAATTCACTAATAAGGGGACTTGTACCCTTTCAACTCGTTGTCTCGTGGTTGTTTGTGATTGTGTTATCTAGATCATCATCATCATCTACGATTGAAGACTCTCGTGTTCGTTTACGTGAGCCTCCATCGTTCGTTTGAAGAAGTTTTTCACGAATCCATGACATATCCTTTATTGTTCTAACAATTATCTTTTAGCATACTTAATAAACGGCTTTAGATATATTGTTGATCACCCTTTCCATGCTAGATCCTAAGCATTCGACTCTTCGTCTCTAGTATGGGGGTGCTCCACCTTTAGACTCGAAACATTGAGGACAATGTTTACTTTTAGTATGGGGGGGGGTGAATAGGTACTTGCTTTGCTACGCCCTCACGCTTTCCAACTTTCAATATTTTGTTTTGCTAATAAGGCTAAAAATGGCCAAATTTTAAAATTTTTCTTAGTTTTCATAAGTGTTTTTAAGGCACGAATGTATATTTTCCGTTGGGTAGAATAAGAGTTAATTTTTGACTTGATGGGCATTTGGAGCCATTTACATTCCTTAACCCGCTCAATTCAAGTTTTGCTAGACTTTTATATAGGGAGCTTTAAAACGCGAAAGTCTTAATTCATACGGGTTAAGAACAAGAACTTTTCGCAAGTTCCTATAATTGATTCTAGAAAGTCACTTATCAAGGGAACTATAAAACGCATTCTCTAAACTTGAAAAAGTCCAAGAAAGTGCAAGATCCTATAGGTGGCTTGAAAACCCAAAACTTTGATTTGATATAGTCTTAATGAAAGCTAATCCAAATTTGGCTTAATTTTGGCTTGCATGGCTAAGTATTCACGAGTCTCTTTAATTAGAGGTCTTTATATAGTGTAGAACGAGAAATGATAGAGTTAGACAAGTGATCATGCTAAACGTAGAACATGAATGTGTTCTTTCAAAAACTCATATGTTTTTAATTGTGGCTTTTTCTTCCCATAAGATCAATGCATTAGGAATAAATCATAATTGCAATAAGTAAGGTCGTACGATTTGAAAGGTTACTTAGCCTCTAGCGCAAGATCGTTTAAAAGTTGCTCGGGGTTGAATAGAGTTCATAGCCAAGGCATAACTTATTGAAACGGGACGCGAAGATTGGCGATCATCCAAAAAGGCCCTAACAAGGCATGAGGAGCTCTATTTTTGCTAAAGATCCAAGATGATGTGAAGTATCATTATTCCTAAATCAATATGAAGGATCGAGACACACGACGAGAAGCTATTACTCCCCTAAAGAATGGAGAAAGTCTATCCAAAAAGACCCTAACAAGGTATGAGGATAAATATATCCAAGTCCGAAAAGGAGGCGGATCGTTGTATATCAAAATCCAAAGTAAAGATTGAAGAAAAATGATGAAGTCGTGGTCCTATATGAAGAATCTCTCAAAAACGTCAAGTGAAGAAATTCCAAATATATGAAGAGAAGACCATAATTTCAAGAACGTCTTCCCAAGATTTGAAGTATGAAGTACATACCAAATATCGGTCCGAGAAAGGTCTCAAATCGTGAAACGAGTTATGCCAAGATATGAACTTAAGGAGATACACGAGAAGTCATTTTAAAAGATTTTGTCCTTCGGCTAACTATTGATCAAATCGTGCTACTTTGCTTTCGGACTAATAACTACTCAAATAAGTCAATATGAATCACTTGTGATCCATGACAAATAGATAAAAAATGCTAGTAACCCATTTCCTTTTATAATAACTAGGATTGCGGGGAGAAAAAGTATTACACAATTTGGACGTATGAGTAGTGTTAGCATTGTGACTTGTACCAACAATGATCTTGTTTTTGCACTTAGCATGGAATGTATGACAATCAAGGATGACGAAGTTTACTCTAAGGGACATTAACTTGTTTCTATTCTTTGACCCTAAAAGTCACTTTTCGTGATGAAAATCATACATTATGTCTTTACACATCATCGTAGTATGTTGCAAGTCTTTTACTCCTCAATAAAGGTTAATAAAATTTGAACTTTGGTGATGCTTAAATACTTTATTCTAGCATTGCGTGAGGGCACGGCAATGGTTTAGTATGGGGGAGTGATGAGATGGCATTTATACATTATCTCATCGTTCTTTTCAGGCTTTAAATGCACAAAAATGTCATAAAATACCATATATATGCTTGTGTTTGTTTACTTGTGTATTTTAGGTATGGATATCGTGAAAAAGACAAAAGATCACAAGATACAAGGAAAAACGGACACGAGAAACGAAGCCGTACAAAGAACCGGGCCCTAATCATGGAATTCTCAACAAAATACCTTGAAGACTTGAAGACAAACAAGATTGATCCTCATTTATTGAAGAAATGACACTTAAAACCCTTGTATATTAATAATTACAAGTTTGGTCCCTTAAGTTTGTCAAAATTACACAAAAGGTCCTTCAACTTTGAAGAAATGGCAAGAATAGTCCCTCAACAAATCCAAACTACCAATAATGGTCCCTCATGAAGATTAAGATACATTGAAGACCTTGGAAGATCAACATTGTCCAAAATCAGCCCTTGCAATATTCAAAAATGTCAATATAACCCTTGAAACACTTTTTGTAAAGTTTGTGCCAAAAATGACAAAAGGTGAAACGTTGATACATGTAAAATGGGCGCTGATAGAAGTTTGCATCCAAGTGACAAAAGAAAGGAAGGACAAGGGCTGAATGTGTGCATACTGAAACATTTAAACACACAAACACGCGCCAAACAACTCCACTCCACCAAAAACGGATCAAAAGGACAACTATTCACCTTTACAGCCCAGATTTTACACAACTTAAATCAAAGGGTAAAAACAAATTACCCAGGCACACGTTTGATTCACATGTGCAGAAACCTATCCCACACACAAAACCCTCATCTCCACTCACTATGGACCCCACCCCAATACCTTTTCCACCAATCAGGAAGCAACTTAGCCTCCAAGCAAAGTGACGTGTCCAAATCAACAGCCAAGGATCATTGCTTCATAACAAAGCAGAAATAAACGTCCAGGATCATTTTAAACAGCTCACACCAAGGATTCGTCTAGAAGGACTTAGGGCATTTAGGGAATTTCACATCTAGGGTTTGTGAATAGTGTTTAGCCAGACATTTGCCTATAAAAGGAGACCTCAACATGTGAGAGTCCCTTTGTTCCAGTTTTTGGCTATTAATCTTTGTAATTCCTTTTTAAGTTAAATAAAATTTGAATTTCTGAAAATTTGAAATCTCTTTTTGATTTAGTTAAAAGTTTGGTGTTTGAGTAGCCTAATTCTGAGTTCCATTTGATTGTGAAGGCCTACCTTAATCTTGTGGTTAAGGCACGTCTTGTTTCATAAGGTTTTTAAGGTTTGAAAACCTTGAAATCCTAGGCTCTGTTTTGATTATTTTGTGTACTAACCCTTGACCATTTGCTATAAGCTCTTACAAGCTTGTTGACACCAAGCTTGTGAAGGGATTAGAGCCCTTGGTTGAGTTGTTTGCTGCTTGTGTTGAAGATATCAAGTCCTTGAGGTTCTACTTTGAACCATCAACCAAGGCAGTTTGCATCATCTTCATTGAAGTACCTTGGTCTTGTTCTAGTTGTTGAACAAGGTCCAAGGAGCATTGCTGGCCTTCCTAGGATGTTGTGGAAGGCAGGTATAATCTCTTGTTAAGATTCCCCTAAAAATTTCATGTTTATGACTGTTTTTGATTTGGTGCTTTGATTTTGAGTATTGGTGTTTGTGCTGGTGATTTTTGAGTTTGATTGTGTTATTTGCTATTGTTTAAGTGTTTTTGATCATTAAAATCAGTAGGTTATTAGTTAAAATCAGAAGTTTGTTTGATAAGTGCTTGATTAAGGGTTGTTTGGGATTACTGGTTATCAAGGCCTTGTGGCCTTGTGCCCTTGGTTCTTTGGGTTTGGGTGGTCTAAACAAGCTCTAATATACAAGTTTTAATCATTGGTTAGCTTTCTGAAAGTTTGGAAAAGAGATTTGGAGTTTTGCAAAAATCTGATAAAAGTGGTTTTGAATTTGGTCAAACACATCAGATCCAATAACTTCTTTGTTAGTTGGATCTAAGGTCGGAAATCAGGTTTGGGAATAGTTTGGGTGATAAGCTATCTATTGGTTATCTGCTTGTTGAATTTGGTGGCTTATTGTGGTTTTTATAGCTTATCAAAGTCTGCTGAAGTGGTCATTTGCATCAGCAAAGTGACCACCTCATTTGGTGTTACATTGTGATTTCTAGCATTAGGATTGTTGTATTGTTGCTTGGATCTTATTTGTTTGCTGCTTGTGAGGATATTTGGCTATTTGGATTGCTTTGTTCATAGCTTATAAGCCCACTGGCTTATTGGCTCATTTGTGCCAAAATACATCAAGTTTACCCAACTGGTAAGCCTTGATCCACAAGGTTTGCACTCAATCCTTGACCAGCAGGGTGAAAAACAAGTCTTTACACTTCATTAAGTCTGTCAACGCCTACTTTGTTCCTGTCAGCGTTTGATTTTAACTTATCAGCGTTTGACTTTTGGTCAAACTTGGTTTTCAGCTTATTTGAATCTGTTTTGCTTATTGGTACATGCAACAACTTAGTTTTTGTAATAGAACTCATTTTTCTCAGCTTAATATCAAGTCTGGAAGTTTACAAGTCTTTAGGTTAAGCTTTTGCTAGGAAACTAGCTTATTTGGCTTTTTCAGCCAGCTTATTTGCTCCTACAGCTTATTCTACATGGTTTTTTGTGATTTTCTTGATTGATTATTCTTAGTTAAGCTATTTGTGAGCTTTTGCAACAAACTAGAGCTTCTGAGGTGCCTTATTTCTCAAACCCGACTATTTTGTCGTTTTGTGGAATTTTGCTTTTCTATTTTCTGGATTATTGAGTGAGCTTATTGGAAATTTCTTTTGACAGATCTCTTAAGCATCCAAAAAGAGGGTTGTGTGTCAAATTAGAGCTTATGGCATTAGCTTGTGGCTTAATGGGCTGAAAAGCCCAATAAGAATAAGCTTTGTGTTCAATAAGCTGTGATAAGCACATTTTCAGCTTTTGGGCCTTTAGAGTTTTGTTCTTAGAATTAAATTTTAAGTCAGATAGGGCTTTTCCAAGTCAATTGGGCCAAGTTTGACTTTTTGGGCCCAAAAGCCCATTTGAGTTGACTGTTTTTGGATTTGGCCCATTTGAGGGCCCATTAGGGGTATTTTGGTAATTTCACTTTCATTTTCTGATTATTTAGGTTAAAATAAACTAGTTTGCAAGTTTTTAGAATTTTTTATAATTTTTGGATTTTTAATATTATTTTATTATTATTTTATTATTATTTTTAAAATTTCACTTTTTCCAACTTTTTACATTTTTCTTAGGTTAAATACATTAAAATAGGAATTTAGCAACTTTTAGAATAATCTTATCACTTATAGATTAATTTTTATAATTATTTTAAGTTTTAATAGTTTTTAATTCAATTTAAATAGTTTTTATTAGTTTTAAAATTTTTAAAAATATTTTTTAATCTTTTTAGGCCATTTTAGAGGTTTATCAATTGAAAAATCTTTATTTGGGCTTTTTGATGATTTATTTGATTTTTAGGGCTTTAATTAGCATTTAAAAATTGAATATTTAATTATTTAAAAGGTTTGAAAAAGTTTTGATAATTGGTAAACTCTTAGTTTATTATTTTTGATTTTTGGTGAATTTTGGTAATTTTTAGAATTTATTTTAATTTTGGTGATTTTTTTAGTCTCTACGTTTTAACTTTCTAATAGTGATTTTTAGTTAATTCTTTATTTTTTTACGACTTCGTCATTTTCTCTTCTAATCCCCTTCTAAACCAATCATTAATCACAAACATTTGGCAAGTTTTTCACACACATATACCTCCTTGGGAAACGAACTTACACACCATTAAGGGTCATTAGTGTTGATTTTTCCTAAAGTCATCACTCGATACTTACCGCTTTTACGCTCTTTTCCTAAAGAGTAGTAAAACTCTACAATCACCTCGCACCCTTTTAAATGTTTTTATGAAATGTTTTATAAACCCGCGAGGGAGATAACATGTTAGTTTTTATAAAATAGGACACCATTTGTCCCGATTGCTTGTTTATTGATTTGGACCCGAATGATTGTATGACCCGATTGTATGACCCGATAAATGATTAAAGGACCCGATAGATGAAATAAAATGGATTATTAAAGTTAGGTTATGTCACTAAAATTCCCATTAGCATGAATTGTGAACTACCGGGTTTTGGTAGACGCTTGTGCATATAATAGTACTATTTGGGGACGATCACCCCAGTTCGCGCCTTGACGGTTGATCCCCGTCGTGCCACATTGATTGGTAAGCGAATTTATGTATGAAAAGATTTCCATAGCGCGACCTTTGTGACGACACACTACTTTAGATGGGCAAAATTGGTATCGGGTTAGCTACCCGTTGTTGGTTTAGTAAGGTAACAATGTCATGCGGCTTATAATAATCCGACTAACGAAATACTACTAGACGCTCAGAATTACGACGTATTGCCTGACTAGCAATACAGGGTCATACTATTGATATTATGTTCGTGTTTTGGTTTTTATAACCATATTCATATAACGGTTTTTATTTTCATACAACGTCATAAGACGTATTGTATGATGTTTTTACGACATTGGCTCGTATTATGGTTTTTAAGGCAAACGCCTATATTATGATTTTGATGAAGATTTGTATAAAATGACTTTGGCTATTTTATGGCCTATTAAAATTATTTGTACAAAATGATTTTCGGTAATAATTTTATACTGATATTATATTGATGGTTTATTAAACTCTATGAATTCACTCGGCGTTATCGCTGACCTTTTCTTTTAACATGTTTTATCTCAGGTACTTGAAGGTAATTCTCGTACATTTGACGAGCTTTTTAGAGGAATTTCTATAGATAGTAAATGAGTTTCTCAAGTCGTTTCATGAACTTTTAACGTGTCTAAGTAAGGTAAATCAGCCCGTACATTTGATATGTGCCGACAGGTTTGTATCGAGAGCATTGTTTAGTAAAAGTAAACTTTTAGAGGTGTCTAGAAGTGTCACTTGCATGGTTTTTCTTGTGTGTCTTAGCATGGTCCTAATTTATATTCGAGTGTTTTCTAAACATTATTT
Source organism: Glebionis coronaria (assembly GCA_025667525.1). Classification (NCBI taxonomy): domain Eukaryota; kingdom Viridiplantae; phylum Streptophyta; class Magnoliopsida; order Asterales; family Asteraceae; genus Glebionis; species Glebionis coronaria. Next base: position 469,537,645 of record CM046882.1, read on the forward strand.
TCATATCTTCTAAGGTTTCACGTCCCGTCATCGTAGGTCTTGGATGACATAAAGTTTGCTTGATTTTCTGGTGTTTCTATGTGACAATCCGTCAATTTATGGTTGATACTTTATTCTCAATGTTTATTTGAAAACATTATTTTAATGTTATTTTATGAACTCACTTATTTTTGGGAATAAATTTGGATTTACGTCTTGAAGTAGCATCGACTACGTCTAAACCGGAGGATTCAACGTTACGTGCTTACGTTTACATACACCGTCTTTGGTGACAGTCCAACATTTCAGAAAATAAATTTAGAGGAATTTCTATAGATAGTAAATGAGTTTTTCAAGTCGTTTCATGAACTTTTAACGTGTCTAAGTAAGGTAAATCAGCCCGTACATTTGATATGTGCCGACAGGTTTGTATCGAGAGCATTGTTTAGTAAAAGTAAACTTTTAGAGATGTCTAGAAGTGTCACTTGCATGGTTTTTCTTGTGTGTCTTAGCATGGTCCTAATTTATATTCGAGTGTTTTCTAAACATTATTTTCATATCTTCTAAGGTTTCACGTCCCGTCATCGTAGGTCTTGGATGACATAAAGTTTGCTTGATTTTCTGGTGTTTCTATGTGACAATCCGTCAATTTATGGTTGATACTTTATTCTCAATGTTTATTTGAAAACATTATTTTAATGTTATTTTATGAACTCACTTATTTTTGGGAAGAAATTTGGATTTACGTCTTGAAGTAGCATCGACTACGTCTAAACCGGAGGATTCAACGTTACGTGCTTACGTTTACATACACCGTCTTTGGTGACAGTCCGACATTTCAGAAAATAAATTTATCCGTGAATATTATTTTGGAGTTTTAAATTTGAGTTAGTTCATAAACTCACAAATTTACGAGAAGAGATTAGGACTTACGATTTTATTTTAACGTCCTTTACGACTAAACCGGAAACCCTAGGATTTCGTATTTACGTTTTCGAACTCCGTTTTTGATGAGACAACTTTTATTAGATTCGTTTTGTGCCGTTGATTCATAATTTATAAAAACGTTTTTCGTAAAACGACCCGAGGGCACGCAAATCGAGGAAACTAGAATCGAGGAGTACCCGTAAATAAATGGGGATGAGACAAGTGGGACACTTGCCCCACCCCCATCAAAACCGGCCATATTAAGCCACTTACACCATGAGGTGTCAAAACCTCATAAACAAATGCTACACATGTTAACAAAGCTTACACATGAAGCTACTTCCACATCAAAAACCATTAGCTAACAACTTTCCCTCATTTCCATCCATGCAAAACAACCATTTTCTCTCACTCTCTCTCAAAAGTGTCGTCCATATCCTCACCATAAACACCATCATTGATCAAAATTTAACCACAAAATCCTATGTTATACATACATATGATGATGCCCTCTTGAAGCTCTCTTGAATGATGGTGATTATAACATCCATGGAGGAGTTTCCTTGGTGTCTTGGGACTGATTTTCCACAAGGAGTTTATGAAGATTGGTGGTCATGAAGATGGTCTTGGTGCATCACAAGTTTCTCCATCAAAATCCATGTTTTGATCACAACCTACATCATCATGGTGGTATAAAGATTGTCCTCCTCATCTTCTTGTTATTTTGATTATGTAAACATATATTTTATTTCCTATTGTATATGTATATGATGATTATATGATGATAAAAATGTTATGTGGGGATTTGTTGTTGATAAACATGCTTAAAAAGATGAAAGACTATAAGAAACAAGGTTAAAATCTTGTTTAAATTTGTTGGCTGTATAAAACAGTAAAGAATCAAATGATGAACTGATAAAAATGGCATAGATTAATGAATAAACAGTAAGCTATGGGTCTTGTACACATGTGAGAGTTGGCCATGCAATGGAATCATTGTAATGAGTGAGATATGATCAAAACAAGTTTAAGGTACAAATCTGAGTTCACTGTTTTGGACGATTTTTAGAAAATACTTAGAGGATGATTCAACAGTAGCTATAGAAGAGTTAAATGGAGCATATATCATGTAGTTTATGTGATAAACATTTGAGCTTCTATCTCCATATAGAACTCTAGATATAGAAGTTTTGGTGAAGATGAAAATAAAAATCAGATTTTGGAAATTAAAGTATAATACTATTATATAAGCACTCAAAATTATATTGTATAAAATGTAAAGTTAAAACCCACTAACTCATGAATTTTATTTATATAAATATGTTAAAGGTTAAATAAGTGGACATTTTATAAAAATAGTAACTTGTTAAGTTTTATAAGTAATAAAAACTATAAACTTGATTTTTACGAGTTTTTCGGCTATTACCGTAAAATTAACGTTTTTCGCCAATTAAAACTTAGACGATCAAACCCGTCTAATGTAAACTTTATAAAACTTATATACTGATATATAAACATGTATAGCAAGTAAAAACCGATAAAAACCCGAACTATATGACATACGGACATTAACGAGTTAAGTTAACGTTATTGGACTAATAATACAACAAAATGGACTAAAACACTTATAAACTTATTTATTGGGCTTAACACATTTAGGCCCAACTTGTAAAGTGTAGATACTGATAATATAAGTATAAAATGGATTAAAACAAGTTAAAGAACTTATAATAAGCTTATTGGACTTAAAACGTATAAATAGGTAAAACTAGTAAACTAGTATAAAAGTTATCGACACATAACACTAAAATGAGTAAACGAGAATATGTAAACCCACTTGATCATCATATATATAAAATCATCATATGTATACATAATTGTTATTTTTATAAAGTCATTGGACATGAGTCTAAGACGAGTATTATTTATATAGGTTTCCGTGATTGAAGCACGTACCGTACGTCCGAATTGCCGATAACCCGTCTTCCCACTTCAATGTGAGTTCATAGCCTCGCACCCTTTTAAATGTTTTTATGAAATGTTTTATAAACCCGCGAGGGAGATAACATGTTAGTTTTTATAAAATAGGACACCATTTGTCCCGATTGCTTGTTTATTGATTTGGACCCGAATGATTGTATGACCCGATTGTATGACCCGATAAATGATTAAAGTACCCGATAGATGAAATAAAATGGATTATTAAAGTTAGGTTATGTCACTAAAATTCCCATTAGCATGAATTGTGAACTACCGGGTTTTGGTAGACGCTTGTGCATATAATAGTACTATTTGGGGACGATCACCCTAGTTCGCGCCTTGACGGTTGATCCCCGTCGTGCCACATTGATTGGTAAGCGAATTTATGTATGAGAAGATTTCCATAGCGTGACCTTTGTGACGACACGCTACTTTAGATGGGCAAAACTGGTATCGGGTTAGCTACCCGTTGTTGGTTTAGTAAGGTAACAATGTCATGCGGCTTATAATAATCCGACTAACGAAATACTACTAGACGCTCAGAATTACGACGTATTGCCTGACTAGCAATACAGGGTCATACTATTGATATTATGTTCGTGTTTTGGTTTTCATAACCATATTCATATAACGGTTTTTATTTTCATACAACGTCATAAGACGTATTGTATGATGTTTTTACGACATTGGCTCGTATTATGGTTTTTAAGGCAAACGCCTATATTATGATTTTGATGAAGATTTGTATAAAATGACTTTGGCTATTTTATGGCCTATTAAAATGATTTGTACAAAATGATTTTCGGTAATAACTTTATACTGATATTATATTGATGGTTTATTAAACTCTATGAATTCACTCGGCGTTATCGCTGACCTTTTCTTTTAACATGTTTTATCTCAGGTACTTGAAGGTAATTCTCGGGAAGACAACAAGAATTCATGGCCCGCACTTAAACTATATTTTCCATTCAAATACTTTGTAAAACTTTGTATGAAATAATATGACTTGGGACCGATGTAACATTGATATTTATGAATGGAAATGCTTTATTATTAAACGACGCGAATTTTTATGCGTTGTATATGATGTGAGTAATGTGCTATCCCGTAACACCAACGAGTCTTCCGCTGTATTGAGTTGTATAAATTTGGGGGTGTTACATTCTACTAAGCCCTCTAGTTCCGTGTTGATTTCACCTTATATATAAGGTGAGTTCATAGCCCCTTTGACTACTTGTTCATTGTTTCAAAACGTGGGGTGAGATTATCATGTTGGAACACAATCTTTTAAACTGTATGCTATCCATAACTGTATACTGCCAGATGAATTCATTGATATTATTGCTTTTAGTCCATAGCCTTAAGTTTCCTCTCTTGATCATGAACCGTTAATTGTCCCGTATGCTTTGCGCTAAGCGCGAATGTTGTGGGTGGATCCATCAGGATTGACAATCCTCGTCCCAATTACCTTGATGCACTTACATTTGTTTATACTTGAGTATTAGGCTAAATACTCAGTAGAGGAACTTACAATGATTGTCAAGCTTCGGTTTCATGAACTAAATAGCAACAATATATACCATGACTATGGATAATGTAAATAGTCATCCCCCCATTACTTGTTTTACAAACTTTATTGTGTTCCATTACTTAGTTTACACAACCTATGAATATCACTCAATTTTTGTTGATGGGTTTTACATATTTTAATCTCAGGTAATAATGCTTAATGTGCTTGGATGAGGTACCTCAGGATTTTGGCAGCTTGAAAAGATCTTTGTTGTGTTTTATTTATGCTTTTGTTATAAACGACGTCGTCAAAGTCTTCCGCTTATCTTTTATTATCTTAAAACTTCAAAACCATGATGTAATGATATTTTGTTATGTTTTAGAACTTGTGGGACCTATGCTTTTAAACCCTGATATATTGTGATGTAATATATATGTCTTTTATTACGTCATTTTCGATTCATTTATAATTCATTGTTACTTGTACCTTGACGTGTGACCCCCTTGTTGCCTAGTTGTTCCATGTCAGATTCTGGGGGTCTCACAGCATAACCAGGTAGACAATCCAACATAATCTTCAAAACACCCCAAAGAACCAAACCAGGCCATGCAACAGGAGAAACAGGGACAGAAGCATCAACCAACCCATATAAAAACATAAGATCCTGACGTTTCACCCAATATAGAATATTTTGCAGACTTGAAAAGTACTTATGGTGGCCATCTGCTGTTCGGATCATATGAGTGAAAGTTCCAGCAACAATGGGTGATGGTTGAATTTCCCAATGCACAATGTGACCACTGCCAAGTGGTATATCATCATCACTATCAGAAGCGACATCAATCAAATTAGTAGGATCCTTCTTTTCCCAAGGAATCACCGGACCACGGCGACCCTTCTTTTTGCGAATAGACCTACGAGGCTTATCCGTAGAAGCAGAAGGTTCCTCCTTTACTTTGGCCTTGGTGGCATCACCAATAGGTGTATCAGTATGAGCAGGGAGGGATGAAGAGACATTGGCATTAGCCTTTGGAGTAGAATCAACAACCATGAGAACATCTGGTGTAGTAGAAGACTCAGGAACTAGTGGAGTAGAAGTAGCAACATGTGGAGAAGTAGGAGGTGGAGCAACAGTTGAACCCAAATCATGTGAACCAACAGGATTGGAAGGAGCAGCCATGGGAGTGGGTGTAGGAGCTGAAGGAGTGGTTGCAGCAGGTGCTGGATATGTAGCATTGGCAGGCAAACTCACCTCATTCTGCTTGAGCTTGAGAATATTGTGGTACAAATTCTTGAGCTCTTCATCCAAAAATTGCTTCACCCACTTAATAGGTCATCCAATAGTGAAATAAGCTCCAGTCTGATTCTTCACTTATTGTTGCATAAGCTTCTTCTGTTGATCATAGGAGAGGGGCCTGTAGCGACGAATTTTACGCAATTGGGCAGCAAGATCCTCCCTTTGCCTATGAATCAGTGAGCTAACCCTATGAGCACAGTTGGCTTCATTCACACCTTCCCCAATATATCCGAAAACTGAGAAATGTTGGAAGTGAGAATGGTGACAACATCTATCCAGTCTTTGTTATCCCAAAACATGGCATTATGCCTAACTTGCTCTTGTCTTTGCTGCTTAAGAGCCTCAACCTCAACCGCAGCCTCAACTTCTTGCTCCTCTTGCATCCTTCTAGCAGCTTCTTCACCTAACCTCTCTTCCTCAAGTTGTCTACGTGTGCGCTTGCGAGGAGGAGATGGTGCATCAATCATTGGAGCTTTCTTTTTATCAGCAGCTGAGGGACAAGGAGTTGCAGAACTTGGCATAGGGTTAGCAGCTTGAGTGGGAATGCTAGAAGCACTAGGAGGAGCAGGTATGTCCTCACTAGGCTTGGCTGCAAAAGATGCCCTAGCCAAAACAGTCAGACCATCATCTTCCACATTGGTCTCTTCATCCTCAAAATCAGACACCCATACATGCCTCTTGTGGAGTCTCAAGTTCAGCTCCAATTGCTTAACCCGGGCAGCCAAAGGAACCACAAAGTCTCGTATCAATTGACGATGTTTGTTGAGATCAACTTCCAAAGATTGAATCTTCTCATAGTACATGTTAACCAAAGCAAGTAAAGATGTAAGAGTAACAGGTTACTCAGCTTCCCTACCAAGAAAACTTGGTTGTGGGATGCTTTATTGGGACCAGTAGTAAAGGCTTGTTCAACACTGGGAGCAGGTGCCTCAAGCATAAATGAAGAAGATGGCTCCCCATGAGAATGGTGGACTGGACTAGTAGGTGGAGTGTCAAGAAAATGAGAGACAAGAGGGACAATAGAAGAAGCAACCTTTGAGGAAGAAGGGACCTCAACTACCTCAGAAGTAGGATCCTCATGAGGAATCTCAATCACTGGATCCTCAGAAACCAGATGAGGTTCCTCAACAACATGTATCTACTCCTCCATAGGGTCATCAACCACATGAGGTTCCTCCTGGGATTCCTCAGTCGGAGGAATCTCATTGGGATCCTCTTGGGCAATGCCCATCATAGCAGGAGTGAGGGGGATTATAGGACCAAGATAAGCAAGCTTCATGTTAGCATAAACCTTAGGAATTAACCTACCAGACACATACTCCTTATGATTTTTAGGCACACACATAAGAATTTGTTGAAGAAACCTAGGATACATTAGGAACTTCTTCTTAAGACCAGTAAGATTTCCTACCATGCCATCCAAAATATATCTAGAAAAGTTGAACCTACAACTCTGGGAAAGACATATCAAACCAGTAGCAAGAAAGATGGGGAATTGATCCCAACTCCCAGCTTTCAAACTCAAACAATGAATCAAGAAATGAATAAGCAGATTCCATTGGTGTGAAAATCTATTTTTTTGAAAATTAAATTTCCCCTCATGATTATATCCAATGGTAGCCATCCCATCTAAGACTTCATAATTGGTGAGGGAATCAATGCCATCAGCATCTTGTAGATGCGGGGTAGACCTAATAGAGGCTTCAGTCAGCACATATGGACGACCATCTATGGTGGCATGAATCTTTGTGGGGTGACCCACAACATCTCTAACGTCAGCAGTTGCCTAAAACTGACGTATGACTATGTCATAGACAGTAGGGCAAACAGTAAGAGAATACCTGATGTGTGAATCCTCTAAGAACTCCAAGATCTCTGTATAATCCTCCTGATTTGGTCCCTCGCCAAGGTAGGTAACCTTGTTATGATCATCTTTGTAAGGAAGTCCAGCCATTGATGATGATGATTAGTGATTTGCAAGAAGAGGGATGAGGGTGGAGGGTAGGAGCGTGTGTGTAATGTTTGAGTCTGATAATTGAGTCAAATGACCTTCATTGACTATAAATAATGACTATTGAAACTGTTCATTGACCCCTAATTAAGGGGTTTCCCTTTCCAAAAATTTATCATTAATGGGATTACCCACTTGCCAGTTAAACCATTAATAGACAAATCCCCTTTACTTAATTAAGTAGTAAATTGATAGACTATGAGGAACTTATGTGTATCAAAAGTCAAACGATCAATAAGTCAACACCAATAGCAGCGAATGGTCAACAAAAGTCAACGACAATGAACAGTGACTCCTAGAAGTAATAGGAACCAAACATACCATATTTAGGATGACCATTCAACCACTAGGAGTAAGTGAGATCCACCAGGAGCAACTTAAGTAAACCACCAGAAGTAACACACATATCACATGTCCATGAAAAGTGGCAAGAGAATCTACAAGAAGTAAGAATGTACAAGTATACATGTAAAACAAGCCTCCCCTTAGGCTTTGCCTCCCCTCAATCCTAGACCTCAAGCATTGACCATCCCAATGTGAACCACCAAGTAATTAAACCGAGGCCCATAAAATGCTTTAGTCAACAAATCAACAACATTGTCATTTGTATGTACTTTGAGAACCTGTATCAACTTCTTTTCATTGGCATCTCTGATAAAATGGTGTCGAATCTCTATATGCTTGGTTCTTTGATGAAACACATGATTCTTCACAATGCAAATGATGCTTTGGTTGTCAATGAAGATTTTGGTATTCATAAAGTTGAAACCATAGTCTAACATTTGGTTTTGTATCCACAAGACCTGTCCACAACAGCTAGCAGTAGCTATGTATTCAACTTCTCTTGAGGAAGTAGATACTATTGTCTGTTTCTTACATTGCCATGAGATAAGTCTTCGGCCCAAAAATTGACAACCACCAGTAGTTAATCTTCTATCATTATTAGCACCTACATAGTCACTATCACTGTAGGCTTCAAGTACAAAAGGGTTTTCCATTGGATACGATAAGCCGAGCTTGGGTTGGGCTTTAAGATACTTAAAAATTTTCTTGACAACATTCAAATTTGAGGTGGTAGGTGCTACTTGATGTCTAGAGCAAGCACTGATAGCAAACATAATGTCTGGTCGAGACGCAATCAAATACATGAGTGAGCCTATCATAGACATGTATAAGTGAACATTAACAGGAGGATCCGGTTCATTCTTGAGTATGACCTTTATGACTTCATAAGGTGTTGCTGCTAGTCTAAGAGGTTCCACATCAAACTTTTAAATAATGTCATGAATATACTTATCTTGACTAATGAAAATACCATCCTGCTGCTGCTTGACTTGAAGTCCAAGGAAAAAGGTAAGTTCTCCCATTGCACTCATCTGAAACTCACCCTTCATCAACTGTTCAAACTCATCACACCATTCCTTCTTGGTAGAACCAAAGATAATATCATCTACACACACTTAGACAAGGATGATATCTTTGGCATTCTTCTTAAGAAACAGTGTTTTGTCAATGGTAACTCTTCTGAAGCCATGCTTGAACAAGAAGGTAGATAGACACTCATACCAGGCTCTAGGAGCTTGATGAAGACCATAAAGAGCATTGACAACCTTATAGACTTTCTTAGGATGTAGGGGATCCACAAAACCTTAGGTTGAGTGACATATACTTCTTCTTTAATCTTTCCATACAAAACGCACTCTTGACATCCATTTGAAACACTATAAAGCCTATGTAAGAAGCAAAAGCCAAAAACAATCGTATAACCTCAATTCTGGCAACAGGTGCAAAAACTTCATCATAATCAATCCCTTCAAGCTGAGTGTGACACTGTGCTACTAGTCTTGCCTTATTCCTTACCATAATACCCTTAGCATCTTTCTTGTTCTTTAGAATCCATTTGGTGCCTATAGTCGTCTTTCCATCCAACAAATCAACTAAGATCCATACATTCTGAAACAAGAATTGTTGCATTTACTCCTTCATAGCCTCTACCCAACTTTGATCTTCAAGTGCATGTGAGACAGACATAGGTTCAACCTAAGACAGAAAACAAGCAAACAAACAGTAAAGAAAATCTGTGTGATTATTCTGCTTCTAGTCTTCAATATAGCTTACAAGAGCATGATAACTAGAAGTAGCTTTCTTGTGCATGCTGTGAGTCTTGACAGTAGAACCAAGATCCCCAATAATTTGAGATGTAGGATGCACTGCATGGATCTTCTGAATAGGAGTAGGAACTACTTCAACCTCTAGTTCCATGTTATTAAGATCATCAACAAAGTCATCATCATAAGATGCAGAATTGAAGATGCCTGAAATAGGTTGCTTAAGAATATCATCCATCTTAGTAGTTGACTTCTTATTGTAGTTTCCTAAGTCTAAGGACCAGAGAATCTAGTTGTGGAAGTAGGATCACTAAGTGGACTTCCAGCAAGAGAAGGACTTGCACTAGGAGTAACATTAGCATCACTAGAATGAACTAGAACAGCAGGAGTATCCATGGGAAACTCAAACCCTCTCTTGTCAGCTACAGTAGTAGCTACTTGCTATTGCTTGAGCAATATATCAAGATCTTCTTGTGAGCAAGTGATGTCTGGTGAAGTAGCACTAGCAGGAGTAACAGAGGTGTCTAGAGTAACGGATGAAGAATAGGATGGGATAACAATAATGTCATCATCCTCTTCTAAGTCCAAGAAGCTAGAAGTAGCACCTGCATTAGAAGAGACAAACTCTTGTGGACCTGCATGTTGGTTAGTTTTGAAGCGAAAATATCCTAATGAGTCACTGAGATAGTCAAGATCAAAATACCAATCAGGACCTTTCCCTTGAAGGTTTGTCTTTTCTTCAAAATACCTTAGGTTGATTGTTTCAATGACACGCTTGGCAGTATGATTATAGACCCTATAGGATCTAGAGTGAGCTGAATATCAAACAATGAAGACTTCATTAGCCTTGCTATCAAATTTACCCAAATAGTCACTAGTGTTAAGAATGGTGACAAGACAGCTAAAAGGTTTCAAATGAGTAATGCTTGGTACTTTGGATGTGAGTAGCTCATAGGGAGTCTTCTTATGAGGGTTTGTAATGGAGACCCTATTCAACACATAACAAGCAGTGTTGACCACTTTGTCCAAAACATAGTCAGAAGATTTGAATCAGCAAGTATGGTTCTTGCTGCTTCTATAAGAGTCATGTTCTTCCTTTCAGCAACACCATTTTGTTGAGGAGTTCGGGCAGCACTTTAGTCTCGTTTAATGCCTTTGGAATTGCAAAGTGCTATGAGGTCTACATTCTTGAACTCAGTGCCATTGTCACAACGAATACATTTTACTTTCTTTGACAGCTGATTCTCAATCAAGGTAATGAAGTCTTTGAGAATAGGGTAAGTCTCATTCTTAGTAGCAAGAAAGAAGACCCATGAGAACCTGCTATAGCCATTAGTTACCACTAGGCAGTATTGTTTATGATCAATGCTTCTGATGGAGGTAGGACCAAAAAGATCCATGTGAAGGAGTTACAAAGGTTCAGTGATAAGAGTGAGAAGTAATGGCCTTAAATGATGCTTTGTGCTGTTTACCTTTGCTGCAGCAAGACAATTTATATCATTCTTAAAGGTTTTAGGAGGTAACCCAGAAACCAGGTTCATATTAGCCAGCTTATGAATTGCTTTAAAATTAACATGCCCCATCCTTCTATGCCATTTGGTGGCTTCATCTTATGAGGCTTTGGTAACCAAGCAAGCCAATTGACCAGTAGGATTGACTTTATTCAACTTGATACTGTAGAGATTATGCGTTCTTGGAAGTTTGAGTAGTACGTGGGAGTCATCCGGAAGTTAAAAGTCCTTGGACAACACCAAGCAATCAGTATTCGTAAAGAGGACAAATTGCTTCTTGTCACAAATTTGAGAGACAAGATCAAATTGAAGTGTTGAAGTGCCTCTACATAGTACACTTGCTCAAAATTAAGTTTATGAGTCTGAATAGTTCCTTTGCATGTGATACGCCCTTCACCCCCACCAAAATACATCTTTCCGCCTTTAAATGGTACAAAGTTAGTCAAAAGTCCTTTGTTCCCTACCATGCTTCTAGAACAACCACTATGTACAATTCCAAGAGATGGATCTTGGTATGGATTAATCCAAACATATTTAACAGTTAGTGTCTTAAGGGGACCCAAGCCATTCCCAACTTGAGCCTGCCTTGTGGATCATTGTAAGATAGCCATGGAGATTGATGAGATCCACTGTTGTAATTATGTTTCTTTGGCATCATTAGGGTTCTAATTTGTGTCCAAGAACAACCTGCTGAGGGCTTAACAGCAGAACCCAAATATCTTAATCCAAATTGCATGTGGTCAGTAGTAGTATTGTAATTTGCAACAGACTTATGAAAATTTTGAAAGTAAGTGTTGGTTGGTCTGTTGGTGGTACTTTGTTTGTTTCTCCAATTTGTAGAAGCTGAAGGAGAATTCCTCCTAGTAGAAGGAAAAGGTTGAGCGCGATGGTTTAGCCTACTAGAAGTGAAATCCACACCAGTAGGAGTAACTACTGGTGGACCAGGAGTATCATATGAATAATGGCCAGCAGGCCTTTGATCATAAAAATCATAATATTTAATCAAATGAAATCTACTACCACAAACAAAGCTTGTTTTAAAAGACCTTTTATTCAAATGACATTGTTTATTGCTGCTACTCTTATTACACAATTGTCTAGGAGAAACAACATTCCTAGAAAAAATATTACTAGTATAAAAACAATGGAGGCAGAAGCAGTAGCAACTCTCTCATCACTCATCCTAGCACTATAAGCAATAGTGTCATTTGTCTTTTGGCTTGAGGGACTAGACTTTTCACATAAAGCACACGATGCATAGTCACTGGCTTTGTCACTGAAAGTACTAGAGACAAAGTCATTAGTGTTAGTAGAACTTTTAGGAGACTCGTGCATATGTGATTCATCTAAGTCTTTATGGATTGGTATAGGCATAAATGTTCCTGTAAGAGGTGGAGGAAAACATGCATTGCTGCAGCTGGTTTAAACCTATTGTAGTTAGGTTTTCCCCCCTCCTCCTTGTCATGATCAAAGACACTAGAAAAAGACAAATCAAACACATCATCTGGTCCAGTGTAGTTGTCAAAACCTAAACCCCTTTTTGTTCTTCTAGACATACTGCTGTCTATAAGCTTAGAAAGATTTTTGGGTGCTTTTTGCCATTTATTAGACTTGAGTAAGGTAGCATCTAGTTTAACTTTCATTTCTTGTTTTGCTTGAATGCTTTATGCATTAAGTTTTTCAATGTATTTAAGCAAATTAGATGTATTTTCTAAGTCAATACTCAACACTCTAATTCTATCCTCATACTCTAGTTGAGCATTTTGCAACCACTTCTTTTGTTGTTCTAAAGGTTTGAGTGAACTCTTGTAAGCTTGAACTTCTAGAAAATATTTATCATTTGAGTATTAAGTTCATCACATTGTTTCACAAGGTCAGAATATTTATCATCACAACCAAGAGGATAGTTTTGTACCTTAGGAGAGATTCCCAATAATGCAAATTCCTCCACTTCCTCTGCCTCGGATATATGACCAATTATCATAGCAAACACATCAGTACCAGGTTCAACTGGTTCCAGAGTTGGAGCCTCATCTTCATTCCAATTGATCATGGTATCACAGGATACCAAAGATTTCTTCTCCTCTTGAAGCTCTTGAACCTTGAAAGCTGAGTACTTATTCTTCTCCTGGTTATTTCTACTAGATTCTCTAGCAAAATGTCCTTACTGATGACAGTTGTAGCATTTGACTTTGCTCCTATCAAATCTGGCTGGCTCCTTTGGGTTGTAGCTGAATTTTCTAACGGCCTTCTTTTCAAACTTGTGAACTCAGAGAGTGAGCATAGCCATCTGCCACTTGAGATCCATCTCATCCAAATCAAGCTTGTCCACCTGTTTGAAATCATCAAATGCTAGCTATTGTTGTGGTTCAACATGAGCAGCAAAACAATGAAGAACAGATTCAACCATGCTATTGGTCTTGACCTTTGGTTCAGGAGTAGGAGTATGTTGAGAGGACATAGTATAGCTTGGGCTACTGGTATATGTCATTGGACTGGAACCCATGGAGCTCACAAAAGCAGATTTAGCAGGAGTTGAGTAAGATCTACTTGGGTACCCTCTCACATCAGACTCAAAGGTTTTGAGTTTGTAGAATATATCATCAAAAGAGAGGTACTCAAGTCCTCCTTTTGCTTTGAGAGAGATGACTACCTGGTTCCATGAATGAGGAAGAGCTCTAAGAAACCTAGCATTGATGTCTTTATTGTCTGGTTTAGACTTGAGTTAATTCCGTTGGCTAATAATCTTTTGAAACATGGCATACCCTTGATGAAGACCTTCTGATTCAGAGATCTTGAATTCTGAAAATTCATCTCTCAACATTTATCTTTCATCTTCTTGGATTCTTCTTTCCTTCCAAACCTCGCTTTGATGTCATTCCATATCTCCCTTGCATCATCCAAGTGATATAAATCACCCATATGATCCTTAGGAAGAGACTGAAGCAAAATGGTTTTTGCTTTGATTTCCTTTTGTACTACTGTGATTTCTTCATGTGTTTTGGGTTCAAGAATGGTAATAGCACCATTCTTATCTCTGCCAATACTCTTCTTGTTGTTACCATTCTGAACAATCTTCCATAATGCTAGATCAGTGTTGGTGATCCAGCATTCCATCTTCATAGCCCAGCTTTCATACTCTTCTTTCTTCAGGTGTGGGAATTTTTCATTTGTGTTGGAGACAGTAGCAACGATCATCTGTGTTTGTTGTGTAGAAGTGGTGGTTTGTGGTCCGGTTTCATTAGAACTTAAAGCAGACATGATTCAGGGATTGTATAAAAAATGGTTAAAAATGGTTCTTCTTATACAGAGACTCTCCCAAGCTCTGATACTACTTGTTGGGTCCTTCAGATATAGATCTTTCAGCCTGTTAAGGATGATGAACAACTTCTGTAATCACAAGTTTATTCATAGAGAGACTCTAATGAAAACAAAGTATTTGTGCGGAATACAAACACTAAGAACAAGAAGAAACAGTTAACTAAATAAATAACATGATCCTTTCTAAGGATTTCTAATATTACTGATATGAAATGAAATAGTGAAAGGTGTTTTTAACCCTTCTACTGGTGGGTTCCTTTTATACTACAAGGAAACCCAAAAACCTCATTAAAACAAAAAGTGTAACATATGATATGCATATCCTTTCCTAAGATATCTCATGCATATCCTAACAGATTACTACTAATAACATTGTTTGACTTTCTATAAGACCAGGAGCAACATATTACTCCTACTACTACTATGACCAGGAGGAACTACATACCTCCTAGTCAACCTATTACAAAACACCTATTACATAAGTCCTAGCAAGCTTACCAATGCCTTTTGAATATTTTTGCCAGTGATTAATTACTTCTCTTTCATTATACAAACTAGCTTTTAAAACTTTATTTTCTGCTGTAACTATCACAAGTTGTTTTTCAAAGGCATTGATTGTCACATCTTTTTCTCTCATTTGAAGAGTTAAAATCCTAATTTCTCTTCATAGTTTACTGACCCTTTTGATACAAAACTATATTTGCTTCAAACTAAGCAACACCTTGTTTAAAAGCATTTAACTCTACAATACACATCTTGACCTTTTGATATTGTTCTTCTAGTTCTACTTTAAGACTATTAAATTTAAGAACATAATCTTTAAA
Organism: Glebionis coronaria; assembly: GCA_025667525.1. Lineage (NCBI taxonomy): Eukaryota > Viridiplantae > Streptophyta > Magnoliopsida > Asterales > Asteraceae > Glebionis > Glebionis coronaria. The sequence goes on from CM046882.1 coordinate 469,553,116, forward strand.
ACAGGGATGTACCTCGGTGTCTTCATAAGAAAGAGCCATTAGACCATGCTCTTCTTCTTTACGTGCTTGGGCCTAGTTGACCACTCCATCTACTGTAACCAAAGATTTAGTTCCTTTTGGACTTCATGGACTTCTGATATCTCCTTTTGGAACACTTTCAATGACTCTTGGGCTGGTCCTATTGTTGTTCTTAGACTTCTGGCTGCTACCTTCAGCCTTCTCTCTTTTGCATTTCCTGGCAAAGTGTCCAAGCTTTCCACAATTGTAGCATTCAAATTTTGACTTGTCATACCCTAATGGTTCATTAGGATCTACAATCATCTTTCTTCCAGTCCTTTTGTAGAGTCTATTAGATCTAACAAAGACCATGGCAGCTTGGAACAGATCATCAAGAGTCAATCTTGGTCTGTTGTCTTGACCAGCAAAGAATGAGAAGGCATCATTTTCATTGAATAATAATGGAGATCTTCCCTGTGGATTTTGATTCATGGATGGACTGTTTTCAGCACTTTGAAGATATGTCCTGTTAGTTGGTCCACCTGCAGTACTTTGGAAGTAAGTACCGCTACTTGATCTACCAACGGTATTTTGAGAGTATGTACCGCCGTTTTCTTCTGACACAAAAGCCAAGTTAGGCTTTGGTACAGATGCTTTAGCTGGCTCAATACCTTTAACATCCATCTCATATACTATGAGATTATTGTAAATATGATCAAAAGGAGTAACATCCAAATCATCTCTTGTAATGAAGTGCATAGCCATTACTTTCCACTCTGGTGGAACTCATCTCAAGAATTTTTTATTAGCTTCTTCATGAGGGATTATTAGTCTATGAACTGCTAGTCGAATGAGCAGTTTACTAAACCTTCCATATCCTTTATGAATCCCTTCTGAACTAGAAATTGAGAAGTTATCAAATTCTTGTTTTAGTACAATCTTCTTCATCTTCTTAGATTTGTGGTTACCTCTAAATCTAAGTTTGATAGCCTCCCACATAACTTTCGCATCTTTGTAGTGATGAAAGTTAGGTAGAATATCTTATGAGAGTGCCATAGCTAATGCAGTTCTGGCCTTTCTTTATCTGATCTCATCTTGTACCTCTTCAGCAGTGACAACAGGCAAAGCATAACATGTACCATCAGACGCCTAATACAACTTTTTAGGAGTATTCCCATTCTTAAGGACTTGCCACAGAGTATGATATGTTTGATTCATATAATGTTCCATCTGCATATCCCGAGTCTCATAGTTATCACTTTTGAGAATAGGGAGTTTTACAGCAAACATAGTATAGGGAGAAGATGTAGTTGATTGTGTAGCTACAGCTTGTGTAGTTTATGCAGCAGGTGGAGGTGGAACCACTGGTGCAGGCTGCACAACTTAAGGTTGTTCTTGTGGTACAGGATCAAGGATTGGAAATTCTTCAAACTAAGGATGTTCACCAGTTTGAGACATTGTGTGAGTTTTTGTGAGTATTTAGGGTTTTGTTCTTCTTATTCAGAGTTGCTAAACAAGCTCTGATACCAGTTGTTGATCCCTTTGAATAGATCGAGATCATGTTAAGGATTGCACAACAGCTTTCAAACAAACTAGAGCACTTGATAGACTCTTACTAAACTCTAATAATTTATGTGGAATCTAACTTATGAAAGTAAAGAAGAACAACCGTATACTCTAACTATTCGATTCTCTATTAATCGACTGTGACAAAGGTACAAATAAATCATCGTACCTATGTTCCTTTTATGGTGCAAGGAACCCTAGAATATTCTATTTAGATAAATATATCACACACGATATATTCTCAATATTCTACTATGATAAGTATATCACACACGATATACTCTCTATATACTTAGAACATATCTTTACTAAAGATATACTCGTACTTATCCTATTAGCAGTACTTACATTAACACTAACAATACTTTGCATGTACCGCGTTAACACTAACAGTACTTACTATAACTAACAGTACTTGATACTTAACTAACGGTACTTGGTACTTAACAATAATTCCCAACACTTCAGCAATCCGAAACCTCAGTCAACATTGGGTGCTTGGTTCTGATGTAGAACCACAACAAGCATCTGTTGGGTCAAAAAGTTGATGTGGCAGAAACTCAAAAACGAAGAAAACATGAAGATATTGTCTAAGCGTTGTCAAGAGCAATCCAAGTGTTGACAAGAGCAAACTAAGCGTTGATGGCTCAAGCATTGTCATGTGCAATCCAAGCATTGTCACATGCAATCCAAGCATTAACAGAAACGTAGACAAAGAAGCCTATGGAAGCTTCTATTTAGATAAACATGCAGGATATATTCTGTATAAGTTTATTTAAATAGAAGATTTACATGTTTATTTGATTTTATCTCTTGTAAACCCTAATCCTTACACTATAAATGGAACCAAGGATCTTAGGTTTTATTCATAACTTTCATATACAATGTAAACCTAAAGCGTGTGTCGACTAGACGTGGGATTCAATGTATACACGTCTAGTGATTGTTGATTATTAATATAATTAGCAATCCTTTTGTTTTATTCATGTTCTTTGTGTCCAAACACCTTGTTAATGGTTGTTGTTCTAATTCCGCTTTGATTGTTTAATCATATGAACAATGATCATTCCTAGTAGCTTAAAAGATCCGGAAACCAAGGTTTCTACAAATGGTATCAGAAAAGGTTTGATTATGATTGATATATGCTGTTATAAGAAAAGGTTCATGGAGGTTGAATTCGATCTAAATTAAGGTGCAGCAGAAGGAAACGATATGGTCATTTAAGGTCATCACGTGTGCACTCAGTAGGGTACTACTATATATTGACAAAATTGTTTCGAGGGTAGTACAAGAATATGCAGTTGTCATGAGTTTTTAAACAGTATTCGAGTGAGATGAAAGTAACGTGAGGTTATGGACTGCATTTGAGAGTTGTTTACCTTGTTGTGTTCACACGGTTATTAACTTTGTATTCACATGATTAGATATTGTGTGTTCACACGAGGCAGCCAATCAAACAAAAGGTGTGAATGCTATTTTTATGGAAGTATTTTTGGGATTACAGACGTGTAAGATCAATTTGTTTTTACTGATTTTTAGGCATTATTTTATGCATGAAAATCATGGTTTAATTGAGTGATATACATGGTCATGCAAAGATTAGGCTGTTTAAATATCACGTGGACTTTAGAGGGTGTCAGTGGCTGAAAGAAACGTTGACAAGAATAGACGCTGACAAAGTTTAACGTTGGCGCTGACGTGTGTAATTTTGACGCTGACAGAAATAAGTCTAACGCTGACAAGAAGCGTTGACATGAGTTGTCCGAGAAACACTTGTTCAAACGTTGTTAGGTGTTGTCCGATATCAGACAATGTATGAGTTTAAGAAGTTGGACAGTAAGGGATCTCGGATAACAAAAGAATGGCTGCTGTTGAGAAAATTGGTACGTTTTTAGCACACAAAAAAGAGGAATTTACACGCAAAGGTACATGGAATCTCCGTTTTTATATAGAATATCAAGTTGATATTTATGGCTCGGATATTTTTAAAAGGGATTAATGATTTTAATGCGAGTTAGCAACTATTTATGAGAATTTGATGGATATTAGATTATGTAATCGGGGTAGCCTTGTGAAAGAGTTATCCATATTGTAGCTTTTACATAAGATATTGTTTCATTAAGACTTGTCATGAAGAGGTGTTAGCTTAAGGGGAAGAATTCTTATGGTAAGTTTGGTGATTGAAGAAGATTTTCGCGAGTAAGTGTTCTATCATATCTTAAAGTCGTGCACTTCCAGTCATGGACTTTTAAGGTAACTTGTTTGTGCTTACGTTGTTACTGATGAAGTAATACAAGATCTAGGAATATGTGATCTTTCTTATGGTACTCTATGCACATATTTTCTATCACTTGAAGGAGTTACATTATTGTGCTCAGTGTCTCACAAAGGATGAGGATTTTTGTATTAATCCCATACTTCATCACATCGTACAAGACATGGAACACAAGTTTGCGTTACTCTACTTCTACATCAAGAATACTTTATTTATTTTTCTTCAAGATCATTCCATAGAGCCTACATTTGGAGAATCTTCAAGATTGCATACATTTTTTACTTCCCTGTTGATGTGACAAAAAGGGGAAGACATACATGCTACAATTGAGGGGAAGCAATTTGAAGATCATGTACAACTTACAAGAGATATACAAAGAGTTTTGCCGACATCAACTAGGGGAAGATTGTTGGGTCAAAAAGTTGATGTGGCAGAAACTCAAAAACGAAGAAAACATGAAGATATTGTCTAAGCGTTGTCAAGAGCAATCCAAGCGTTGACAAGAGCAAACTAAGCGTTGATGGCTCAAGCATTGTCATGTGCAATCCAAGCATTGTCACATGCAATCCAAGCATTGACAGAAACGTAGACAAAGAAGCCTATGGAAGCTTCTATTTAGATAAACATGCATGATATATTCTGTATAAGTTTATTTAAATAGAAGATTTACATGTTTATTTGATTTTATCTCTTGTAAACCCTAATCCTTACACTATAAAAGGAACCAAGGGTCTTAGGTTTTATTCATAACATTCATATACAATGTAAACCTAAAGCGTGTGTCGATTAGACGTGGGATTCAATGTATACACGTCTAGTGATTGTTGATTATTAATATAATTAGCAATCCTTTTGTTTTAATTCATGTTCTTTGTGTCCAAACACCTTGTTAATGGTTGTTGTTCTAATTCCGCTTTGATTGTTTAATCATATGAACAATGATCATTCCTAGTAGCTTAAAAGATCTAGAAACCAAGGTTTCCACATCATCCCCATTCATCTCCTTTCATCTTTGTTGCAACCAAGACCATCTCATTCTATTCTTGGACTGAAGCTTGTGAACTTAGGGTGCATCTCTGGTCTAAACAAGACCAAGGTTGGTAAAATTTATAAAACCTTTCTTTTAACTGAATTTCTTGTGGTATTAATGTTTTTGTTTTCTTCATGTTCATTTTTTGTTTTTTTGTGGATTTGGCATTAATTTAAAAAGTTATGCATGCTAGATTTAGTCTAGGTTAGCTTGGAGTTGATTTGTGCAAAGTTTCTTTGGAAAAATTGGTTTTTCAAATCTTAAGTGGTGTTTGGGATTAGGGGGTTAAGGATTGAGTAAAACAAATCTTGGTGTTTAATCAGCTTACACTTCTTTGCGTAATAAAGTTTAGGGTAATTTCAGTATATGCTTGGATTTTTCCTTAGTAGAAAGGAGTTTGCTGTTTGATGTGTCGAGAAATGTCGTTGTATTTTAAGTAGATACGATATAAGGAAAATTTAGGAAATTACCCTTAGGAAAAGGTAATAAGCCATAAATAAGCCAAAGACGAATTTAATTAAACACGTGAACGATCCAAGTTCGTTGTACACGAGGATCTTGTGAATTTGAGACGATTTGTATAAATTTGGACAATCGATTTGAATAGGATATCGTTTTTTAATCTAAAGATAATTCTACCAATTTTAAAACCTAAGTGCGTGAATCGTATCCCAATTAATTTCCTAATACACAATTATTTAAGCTATAAACTTTTAAACTATTTAAAAGAAACAATCTATTAAAAATCTATTTAAAATTAATCTATTTAATTAAAAACAATATCAAATCTATTAAAATTTTTAAACCAATAAATCTATTTTAGAAAATTATTTTAACAAAATCTATTTAAAACTAATTTTTATTTAAAAGTTAAATTAATTAAAATTTATATTATTTAAAAAAACTAATTTATTTAAAAACTAATTTTAAATTCCTAAATTAATAAAATATATTTTTTATCTAAAACTTAATAAAAGTAATTTATAAAACTAATAATTAAAATTTACTAAATTAAAATTTGTATTTAAAATATATTTAAAACTGTCAGCCTAAAAAGAATGCTATATTAATTACTAAGACTGTAATCAAAACCAAATCAGAATGCTAGATGAGGTGGTTAACACGTTTGGTACCCACCCTTGAGGTCAAGGGTTCGAGTCCCACAAGGGACATTTTTAGGTTATTATTTTTTTTTGACAATGAAAATAAAAGTCAGTCATAGGAGTGACTTTTGTTGAGATAATATTCTTGAACTAATTTTTGGATGGAAAGATAAATAAACCAGTACCCAAATAAATTTATTTGGGTAACTGATATGAAACAAATCAGAACAATCAATCTATTCAAAAGCTTTCATCAAAGAACTCAAATAAATCAGGTAAAATAACAATTACCCACAACTAAATAAAACTGTATCAAACAACTTCTATAAATCTGACCATTCATAACATTAATAAGAAAATAGAAACTAAACAAAGACAGTTAGTAGTAGAATCAGCAGCTAAAACAAAACTGAAATAGCAAATCCGACTGATCATCGATTACTCCAAAGACTTCTAAAAAAACAATCAGCAGACATTCATAGAACTCAGCATTCGACTAAAATCATACCCAAAATATTTTCAGTAGATAAAATTTCTTATTTTGACTAAACTTACAACTTAAATCAGATTTTCAAAAATCATTAAACTTAAACAAGTAGTTGACAGAATTCAAAACATACAGCTTATATAGTGAAAACCAAATTCATAAAAATAATAGCATCAAACCAACTATCTCAGCATACTAGACTCCTAAATCATTTATAAAACTAACATATCAAGTCGATAAATCATATTAACATAGATCAGATATGAAAGTTCTATAGCAGTAACAAACTCAAACTTAAGCTTTTTCAGTAAATCATAGCAGACTAGAACCTTTAACATTCAAACAGATTAAACTAATTATATTAAACTTAAAAAGTAAAAAGAAACTAACCCTCAATTGGGGATCCGTTGATGATAAAGTAGCGCGTTGAGCGTACTTAAGACCGTATCAAGACCACCTTTGAACCTTACACCATATTCGTCACCACTGTTGTGACTCTCGAACTAAAAGTATCACACCATTCGAACAAAGATCTCGAACCACCGTGCAATCACAGATTTATCCATCTGGTGGGGATAGATTTTGTATCCCAATTTATCAAAGATAATTTAATTAAAGCTATTGAGCAAAGCTTAACCAAATTACTTTTCATATAATATAAAATAGATTAATTAAGAAATAATTGCAATTAAACTCAACAGTAAATAAATTCAACGCAAATTTTAACTAAAAATTAACTTTTATAAAATCTTAGAAAATGATTACAAAACAATTAAAAAGAAAATACAAATATTCCTAAATCTATTTTAACATTATAACTTTAAAGAAAAATTGAACGCATATTACAAAAATATTGGGGGTTTTTATAGGCCAACCCCCTAGCCTTGCTGGTGGAATTTGTTGAAGATTAATCTTCATCTTGACCGTCAAAATAACATCTCCTCTTCTTTCTCTTGATCTCACGCCAGATATTTGTACACTAGCACACGAATCGCCAACGTGGCAATCATGTGTGCTAGTTGTGCTTGTTGAATGCTGATGTGGCCTTCTCTTATAGGATGATTAAGGGAGGGTGAGTTGTTTGGACCAATCACAGGCTAGCTGGGGAGCCACGTCACCTAAATAGGGGCATCTTCAAGCCCCTATATTCTTGTGAATTAATTAGAGACGCGTGTATAATCACGCGCTCTAGATCAAAAAACCCCAACTTGGATATTTTAGGGTTAGGAAGGTGTCTGGTTTATTTGGTTTGAGAGGTGAGAGAGATAGGTGTATTATCTTGGATGTAACGAAATGGTAAAGTTGTGTGTGAGGTGATAAGTTTTATTCTGTTTGACTATAGATAAAATAGTGAAACGTTTATTTAATCTTCCAAAATGGGCCTTTGACCATGAATGTATCCGTTTCTTAAACATGTGAATTGAATTTGGGCTTACAGCCCAAATGTAAACTCCATCTGTTACATAACTTATAATTGGGCCAAATTAGCTTATTGGGTATATAAATAGATATCTTGTTTCTACTAATGGGATTTTGGGCCCATTAACAACATGTGGGACCCACAAGGCCCAATTAACCTCTATTAATCTAAATCCACTAAAAACGAACTCGTCTTTGGATTCCTTGATCTTTTCTTCAATTCCCTTGTCGTTTTCGCCGGTTTTCGTGAACACGGGTACCTACGAACTCGTCTTTATAAATTTTATGCATTTATTGGTTGTTATTAGATACAAATGATATGAGTAAAATCACTCATATCAAACTCCCCCTTGCTAAGCAATTGCCGTGTCCTCACGCAGTGATAAAATAAAGCTACTAACTAAACTTTTATTCAACTTTTGACACTTTATTTTGCAAAGACATAATGTAATGCTTTCATTATTTGAAAAATAACTTTTAGGATCATAAAATTCAAATAGATTCATCGTCCTCGACTTTTCACTTTTCCATGCCAACTTTAAAACAAGATCATTGTCAATCATAAGCCCCAAAGTTAAGACCACTTATACAAGTAATTTGTGTTAAACTCAATCTCCTTTTATTCCTAATTGTATCTCTAGATTTTAAATGTCATTCACCCAAAGGCTCATTTGACTTATTTGATATTTATTAATCCAAAAATGAAGGCAAAAATGGTGTAAACTCAACACTCAAAACCTAACCTCGACTTCAAAAACCGTTGTCACTAAAGAAAGCCCACATCAAGGATAACTTAACACGATTTGAGGGATAAATCCTCGGACCCGAAATTTGGCTAATAGGTCTACTTAAAGCAACAATAATTCCTCCAAAGTCAATTTTGACCTTATTAATGGAGTTAGAAACAATTACATCATATCACCTTGTGGCTCTTTAAGATGTAATCGTGCTCCTTATTTATAATCCACACCCGAAGGCTCCTTGGAAAAAAAATAAGGGAATTGACATTCCTCATCCCACCTTATGGCTCATGATGATGAAGCAATTTTTATTAAACACGTCCCCATGCTATACACCCTAAGGCTCAAATGACAAGGTTAGTGCTACATGACTCCCACTCGAAGGCTCATAGAGAACATGTTTTTATTTATTCTTCTTATTATTATGATATGTATAGTAAGCCAAATTTCCGCAATGCCATGATCGAAAGTCCATGACGCTGACACCCTTAATGTGTTCTCACTTTAATTACAAGGGAATAAAAAGAAGGAGTTACGAGTTAAGATATTAAGCCTAAGCCGCTAAAAACTTCATTTCTTAAGCAATTAATTATTCAAGCGTGAAAAATTAATTACGAGGAGATTAAATCAAACACAAAAATACTTATACAAGGAAGAATTAACCTTAAAAAACTTATGATTAAACTTTTATCATTTCTTGTTCTCCATATTGCAAAATCTCAAAAATGTAAGAATAATGGATACTTAGCCTATTAAATCAAAATTTTGGGTTTTCAAGTCATCTATAGGATCTTGCATCTTCTTGGACTTTTTTCAAGTTTTAGAATTTGCGTTTTAAAGTTACCTTGATAAACGACTTTCTAGGATCAATTATAGGAACTTGCGAAAAGTTCTCGTTCTTAAACCCGTATTGTTGGTAATCTAAACTTGTTAGATTCCCTGGTCATAGATTTAAACATAATTAAGCTGTTAGATAGTCCCTTGCCTGTGCCTAGGAGGCAGGCAAGTATCGCAAGACTTACAGAGATCCAAGTCTCTGTGAGCAACCTCAGAGGAGTCCATGTCAGAGACATTGTCAAGGAAGTCAAAGATTACTTGAAGACTGTAGAATATTGATAACCTATGAATCTATGAAGTGGGTTGATGTTTTCTAGTGAGAGAAACTAGAGAGAGAAAGTGAGAGAAAATGTGTATGATTTTATTACTATGAAAGTGCAAATGAACAACAACCAACCCCTTTCCATGGTGGAAAGGGGTATTTATACTCCAAGCCTAACATTGGGCTTGGGCCGGTCCATGACAAGCCCATGGACCGGTTCTTACTTAAGTTAATAAGCAACTAATAACTAATTACTAACTACGAGCTATTACAACATAAATCATATTGTGGAGTGACCGATACTTCTAATATACGTTAAAACGTATTTCTAACAATCTCCCCCTAAGGGAGGTCACTCCACGTTACAAAATTCTAAACCTAGCATACTATACTAAGTCTTCGTTCTTTAGCTCGTAGTCTTTTCTTCTTTTCTTTCTTTTGTTGTGAATATGTTGATTTGATCTTTTTGGCTTTGACTTGAGAGCATTGTTCTTTGGCCTTTCACGTGCGATCTTTGCCTTTCTTGTGAACTTTGCCTCCTCGTGACTTCATGTTCCACACACTTACGTCTTTTTGTTGAATTCTCGAAAGCTTCAGAGTTTGGTACAGCGGAAGACTTCATCTTGTACTTTCTTGAATTTTTGCTGAACTTTGTTGCAAAAGACATAAGCATGTGGGAACGACTTTTACAGGTACACCGCAACACCACCGTCTTCACTGGTACACAGCAACGCCACCGTCTTCAACAGGTACACAGCAACGCCACCGTCTTTAACAGGTACACAGCAACGACACGAATAAAATGGCTTTGAACATTTTATTCTAATTCGGTAGCATTTTACCTCCGGTCGGTGAAGACCGTTGGACGATATTAGATATCGTACCCGTGACGGATAGTTGCAATTAAGTAACTTCCTGACAGGATTGCGCGGGTGAACCCGTTCTCTTTATTCGACCGTCCAAAGCTGACTGCGAACATAAAGAGTGAATCACTTGGATAAATTATCCTTGTGATTAAAAGCCGTCAATTCATGAAACCTGGAACAAGTGAATTTCAATTAAGATTTTCACCATCGTTGCTTTCCAGTTGTCACGAGCTCAATTCATAAAGAATCTTGCACGTCACCTACCAAGTGCTGTTTGATGTTGACACTAGAAGGATTTCCACTCGTCACTGTGGTCAATAAAGAGTCACTCTGAGTGTTCTGGCAAGATCATATGATAATGCGAAGAGGCCTGGAACGAGTTTAAGTTCAATTAAGAATTAAACCACTGTTACCTTCTAGTTTTTCACAAGATTGGTTCTAAAAGAACCGCACGTGTAACCTACCATGAGCTTGTTTGATGTTGGCTCAAGCAGGATTTCCATCTTCATTGTAATACTTGCGTATTACTCGGATGTTCTGGCAATATTACAGGAATATTGCGTAGGACTCATGAAAATCTCTTACTTTTCACAGTGTGTGAGAAAGCAAGGAATAAATGAAAAGTGTCCTAATGAGACTTTTGATGATCTCTTGGCTCTAGACTCGATTGTGCGTTTTGATTTAGTGAGCGATGGCTGGAGAGGAGTTCCACCTTTTCAATACCAGTCTATTCGGAGTGAATAAACCAATAGATAACGTGTTGATCTCCGTGTGATTAAAACAAATACCTTTTGAGAGATATTTGAGTTAGCTGGGAAGGGTTGTGCATTGCATCACTGGGTCCATGATGTCTTTCTTCAATACCGAGAATCATTAGCAAAAATGACCTCAATAGCATATGTATTGACCCGGTTTCTGCCTAAAGTTGTAAGGAGGGCTTCTTTCTTTACACCCTTTATCTTTACATTTCTTTTTCATTCTTCAACCCCTTCAATGCTTACCAATACGTCATCACTAGCACCTTGTTGTGATTGTTCCAGTGCTAGCTTAAGTACTTGGTCGGCATTCAGCTACGTTCACATTCTTTCTCCATCTTTCCTAGGACTTCTAATTCTATCTAGGGAATTGTCCTTGGGAAGATTCCATCGGCTCTGATGAATCATTGGACTAAACCTATTCCTACCACCCTTTTGTCACCACATTCGTCGTGAATTAAGCGTGTTTTGGAAGGAATTGCCACCATGAAAAATCATTGAAAATCACATAAGGTACTTGTGATATTAAAATCAAAAGTTTTGTACCTTAGGTGTTTTGTTCATCAAAAACGCTCCCCCTTAACACGTGCTTAGCACATATTAAGTTTGAATATCGTTAAGTCTTTTTTCATCTTTTAGCCAAGTATCACTTAGGTCTCCTTAATCCCATTTTCTCCCCTTATTCAAAATGTTAACCATTAATATTTGGGATATTGAATGGATTAACCGGTCTTTGGGTAAAAATGAAATCGATTTTGGCCATAGAACAAGTTATTGCTCCCCCTTAAATTAATAAGGGATAGTTGTAGTGCTTTAGTATGATATATTTTGAAAGATTTAGAATCTCGTGAGAAATTCTTGAAAAATTATCATACCTTGACACTACAACAAGCCATTAAAGCACATTATTCAAAAATATACATATTCACAAATAGTACCAAAATAGAGTGACCTGAAATGTACGACCCATTAGATGGATCGTTGCAGTGTCCTGTAGTGCACTCCATATGGTCTACCACCCACAAATCTTTCCAAGCTCCTCATCAATCTACGTTCACGGAGCTTCTGATCGATCTTCTTGATGACATACTTCGCCATCTGCCGGTAACCTGGATGCCAATCCTCCGTCATTTCTGGCAAAGTCCCACCCGAGTTCAGATGCTCCAACTTTCCTCTGACTTGTAGAAGAGTCCCATCACTGTACTTGTGGAGCTCACCCACCCTCATGAACTTCATTAAACCTCGACTGTTCAAGTAGAAGATGCCGTAATTCAGGACTAAAATGCCGGTATAGGGACATCTTTCTACATGTTGAGGTAGCACTTTATTCACTGGACGAGTTAGGTTGAGCTTCCTCTGATAGCTTTCGACTCCCAACTGAAGATCTTCAACTCGTGTCTTGATCACAACGCTTCGTGTGAACATACGAAGTGCTGTATTCAAAGCAATGAGGTCTTCACGAGGAATATGTGTGAGTTGATCTCTGGTCATCAGAAGCAGCATATCTTCGATATCCTCAAGGCGAATGATGGAAAAATCTCCCTGCTGGATTTTGTATTCCTTGTCATCCTCCCTTTTCAAACGAATCTTCGTCACATGATAATAGCCATTCTTGGCTTCAGTTTTCATTCCTAAGATGCTGGAGATGCGGATGTCGGATCTAACATTGCTTCCAGAATTGACCAAGCAGCAACCCCTGTACGCCCTTCGGACTCGTTCGTCCCAATGAGATGCACCTATGACAGCATACATATCATAATTACGATTTATCTTAGGGACCCAGAGTCGGTTTACCTTTTCCTCGATAAAGGGTATTGTCCCCCAGTTGGCAGCTTTCAGCAAGGTCAGGGAGGTTGCGTACTTTGATGACCCCTTCAGTAGATACACCAGATCATTGGTGACGAAGAAGTCAAGAGCAATCTGATTATCTTGAGTAGGATCCATTGGAGGTGGAGCTCTTTCTGATTCATGAAGACCTAGCCGTTGAACGGTATTCAGAGCCTTCAGGATCTCCTCGGCATAATATTCGAACTCCATTTGGGTCAACCGGGTTTTGGCGCGAAGTCTTTTATCCTTCAGTACTTTCTTCACCAAAGATGGAGTAACCGAAGTCTTATACTCATGAGCAAGAAATGCACATAAGTCAATCGGACTTCGGATACGAAGATACAAGACATCTTTGTCGGCATCGGTGATCGGATCATACTGCGCCGCTGCCGTGATCCAAGCCTGTGGTGGAGCAGTCTCGTCGATCTCCAACGTGTCCTCCCAGTTCCTTGTGCTTGGTTCAGGAATAGTAGATTGTGGGTTTTGTTGCTGAGGAGTGGAGACGTGAACATTTGCTTGTTCTGATTCAGGCATTTCAGCGGTGTCATGGACGGGCGAATGTTGTGCAGCTTCAGGTTCGGTTACCGATTCTGCAATCACAGGAGCAACAACAATAGAACTAACGGGGTTAGTGGTAACAGGTATTGATGCATGGATAAATGTACCAGGAATAGATGACCCTGTAGTGGCATTCACATCATGGCGCCACTTCGATCGTCTGGATTCCGTGGATGTAGACTTTTCCTTTGGTGCTGCATCTTTCTTGGATTTGGTGCCCGACTTAACAGGTTTCTTTGAGCTGGCACCCTTATCCCCTTTCTCAGGCTGTTCACCTTTATCCGCATTGCTCCCCTTAACACTCTCCTGGTGACCATCACCACCATCATTACCATCATTATCATCATCATCCTCATCCTCATCATCATCATCTTCATCCTCATCATGATCATCATCTTCATCATCATTATCATCATCCTTATCATTATCATCCTCATCATCATCATTATTCTCATCCTCATCATCCTCATTCTTATCTTCTTCTTCTTCTTCTTCCTCCTCTCCACCAGTACCCTCTTCTTCGTCGCTCTCTTCCCTTTCTTCTTCAGGGAGAATGTGGTAGGGTACCACACTTCCAAACGTCTTGAACAACCTATCATCCTCCATGATAGCGTCATTCAGGGATTTGAAGAGAGCCCGTTGATTCCTCGATTTATCAAACGATCCAAGTTCCTTCATTCGAGCTTTGAGGATCTTCTTAAGTTCAAAATCCGTCAAGTCATAAGCGATCTTGTAGGCGGCTTCTGAAGGATTGGATGATTTGATCATTAAGTTGTCAGCAGCAAGCGTCTTCAAATCATCACGCAGTTTAGGCATTAAGGATTCAATGGAGTCTTTCACTCTCTGCTCAATAGAAGCTTCAATAGCTGCTTTTTGCTCTTTGAGGTCATCCTTAATAGCTTTAAGTCTCGTAATTCGTGCTTTATGCCTATCAGCTTCAGCCTTTTTAACCCGAGCAAGTTCTTCTGCATGAGTTTTACGTGTAAATTCCATATCTGCAGCGAACTTGGCAATCAACTCTTCTTGAGCTTTCCTTGATGCTTCTTCACTTTGAGCTCTTCTATTTAACTCTTGACGAAGTTCATCCATTTCTCTCTTGTTAGTATCCACATGTTTATCCAACATCTCGGCCATAACCAATGCGGCCATTGCAGACGTTGCAGAGCTGCTTTGGGTTGATGGAATAGGCTCGGTTGTAACTGCGGTACTGAGGATGGGCTTTATTGGTGGTGGAGGAAATGGTGTTGAAACCGGTCTGGTTGGTAAGGGTTGAGTTGGTTGAAGTTGAGTTACCAAGGGTGGAGTAGACTCTTTTTCAATACCAGCTGAAACAGGGATTGATGGCTCCTTCGAAGTGGAGTAATGTTCAGGGGACCCAAACTCATCAACGTCATCTGGTTCCACGTACTCATCCTCGATATCTACCCTTGCACCTGAACCACTACCGCCAGTATCTTTCCTACTCCTTTTAATGGCTATCTTCATCATTTGTGTCTCAGTTTTATCAAGAGTAGGATCAACAATGCCTTCTTCGTCACGTAGACGCATCTCATCAGCCTTACCCTTTCCCTTCTTGCCCTCTGTCTTCTTCTTCTTGGTTTTGGGTTCAGGTAAATCTGCTTGCTTCCGTTTACCTTTGCTCTTAACCGTGGTGGAAGAGTCTTCACCTGCTAGAAGGCTTGCTCGTTGATTCTCAATTTCTTTTAGCAAGTTCTTGTAATCATCGGATGCAATAAGCTCATCGGTCAGAAGGTGATTGGGAATGGGACCAGGAATAACCGTATTCGAATGAGTCTCTTGCTTTAAGTCTACCAAATCATCATCATCGATCGTGTGTTGACGTCTGCCTGCACGCTTATCAATGGATGCATCATTTTCCATAAAGTAATGTATGATCAACTTAATAAACCTAGGATACTGGTAACATTTAACCTTACCCTTCGTGTTTGTGAAGAGTTGAAAAGTAAACTCCTCCCACAGCAGTGATGCATAATCAATACCCATACCTTTAAACATACCATAAAACATCTTGATGATTGGTGGGCGAACAGCATCAAACCCAGTTGTTTTGGGTGTTAAACATCGGCTTAGAATCCCAAAAATAGCTTTCCATGGTTGACCAACTTTGGCAGTAGTAAACTCAGACGGGGTTCGTATGTCAAGACATCCAATGGCGGTGAACATCTCCATGATCTGGTCCTTGGTTGGGTTGGGTGAGTATGATGGTAGACCTTTGAGTATCGGTCGAAAGCCAAAGATCTTCCTGAAGTCTGACACAGTAAGCGTCTGCTGCTTGTTGTCCAAGGAAAAAGTGATCTTGTTCGACGTCCTCTCTTTGGTAGCCCAGAACTCGTAAAGATATTCATAGGGCACCGAAGCACTTCTCCTTAGCGCATGCTTGAAATGAGATTTATCAAGCATGGTTGTACCTACCTTAAAGCCATTATGGGTAGAGTGAGATACCTCCTTCAAGCGGAAGTTGTTTGGAATAAACTTTAGAGTCTTGGCTTCATCAATGGCGGCGGCTCTGTTGTCTTGTAGTTGTTGTACGGTAGGGTTAGTCATCGTCTCTGCTTAAGATAAAACACAAAGGTTGATACAAACAAGTATGAATATCATTATGACTTTAAACCTAAGCATTGTACATATGACATAATCCCTTAAGCTTTGAAACCATTCAAACATCTTCTATTCGGAATAATCACTCAATTCGGAATAATTGATCTATGCTGAATAAGAATGCTATGCGGAATATTAATTCTATTCGGAACATTTAGCCTATGCGGAATAAAATCCCTATTCTGAATAAAGGCCTATTCGGAACATTTGGCTATGCTGAATAAAATCTCTATTCGGAACATTAGGCTATGCGGAATAAAAACTCTATTCGGAACATTAGGCTATGCGGAATAAAAACTCTATTCGGAACATTTAGGCTATGCGGAATAAATCTCTATTCGGAACAATAAGCCTATGCGGAATAAATTCCTATTCGGAACATTTGCCCTATTCGGAACATTTGCCCTATTCGGAACATTTGCCCTATTCGGAACATTTGCCCTATTCGGAACATTTGCCCTATTCGGAACATTTGCCCTATTCGGAACATTTGCCCTATTCGGAACATTTGCCCTGTTCGGAACATTTGCCCTATTCGGAACATTTGCCCTATTCGGAACATTTGCCCTATTCGGAACATTTGCCCTATTCGGAACTTTTGCCCTATTCGGAACTTTTGCCCTATTCGGAACTTTTGCCCTATTCGGAACTTTTGCCCTATTCGGAACTTTTGCCCTATTCGGAATGAAATCCTATTCGGAACATTCTTCTATGCGGAACAAAAAACTCCTATTCTGAACATTTTTCAACACTTATATTTTTTTTCTAATTAGGCATGCAATCGTTTGATTCAAGTGTTCTAAAGGACAAATCTGTGCAAATAGATCAATTCCGAATATAACCCAAGCAAAACCCCCAAATTAATTAACCCTAATTAAGCAGTAATTTGATTTTGATTGTTTTTCAATTTAAACAGTTAATTAACTTGATGTGCATGAAAGATTAAACCGATTTAATACCTTGTTGATGATCTTGATCTAGAAGATTACTGATTGTATCGTGTTTGATTGATTTCCGTGAGTGTGTATGTGTGTGATTATCAATGGCGGCAAAGAAGATAAAGGAACAGTGAAAGAAGAGACGAAACCGGGGGGGGGGGGGGGGGTTTGACTAGGTCAAATTTTCCACAAGTTAGACATATTGTCAACTTTGCCCCCTCAATTTTTCTTTTTGCTTCATTCACCCATTCTTTTGGTTACCAAGTTTTGATACTAGCCATTTTGACCCTATCTTATGTTAACTTATCCTAGCCTTTGTGATTATCCTATCTTAACACAAACACAAAACTATTCATGACAAGCTTATAAGCAACAACAAGACAAATGCCAAAGCAATCCAACCATCAACCATTAAGCTTTATGAAGATCTTTTTGATGTGAAAGATGATGTAACATTTTCTCCCCCTTAAACGATGACCCGTTTTCTATTTAAAGAGCTATAGTCATTGTTTAACGAGGCACATGATGATGAAAAACATTTCCCAATTGATATCTTGAAAAAGTTTGATTCGTGGTGTCAATAAGATTTCTCTTATTTTAACAAATTAATGCACTGAGACGTACACTAATTCGTGTTAGACCAAGTTGTAAAGTAAACTTGATCCCTTTGCATGATTTGGCTTGTAAATCACGCCCGAGAAAATTAATTCCCGTTCTGAGCCAACGTTTTCCAAGGAAATACGTGACTTTAATATGAAAACCGGGTTGCAGTCAGAAATAACTACAAGCCATAATGGGCATGTTTTAAAACATTACAACTTTTATACGGACTCTATTTATGGCACCGTGTCAATATTAATCGACATTTCTAAGGCCGTAAATATTACCGTACTAAAAGACATGCCCGTTTTTAAAAGAAAAATATTTTTGGTTTTTCTTGATTTTTATAATTTTTATGGTTTTTCTAGGTTTTATATTTTTTATGGTTTTTCTAGGTTTTATATTTTTATGGTTTTTCTTGGTTTTATATTTTTGTATTTTCTTTTTGTGTTTAATATATTTACGATAATATACATGATCACGAACAAAGGATACTCTGAATAGTTTACCACGACTATTCAGCTGATTCTTCTGCCAACTCTTTGAGAGTCGCTGGAGTGAATGATTTCATGCCAAGCTTGTCGATCAAAAACTCGATTCGTCCTCGATCTAAGGCTTTGGTGAACATATCCGCCAGCTGGTACTCAGTAGTGACAAAATACAGCTCGATCACTCCATTCTCCACCTGCTCCTTAATGAAATGGTAGCGAATGTCTATGTGCTTGGCCCGGGAGTGTTGAACATAGTTGCAGCAAAGGGCAATGGCGCTCTTGTTGTCACAATACATCGGGATTTTGTTAAATCCAAGACCGTAGTCAGTTAATTGTGATCTCATCCAAAGGACTTGAGCACAACAACCGGACATGGCGATGTATTCAGCCTCCGTGCTAGAAATTGCAGCGCTTTTCTGCCTTTTTGAAGACCAACTGATCAATCTATCTCCTAGGAGTTGCACAGATCCAGAAGTGCTACGCCTCGTGTCTTGACATCCAGCATGATCGGCATCTGCGTATGATATTAAAGCAATCGAGGAATCTTTCGGATACCATAGACCACGATGAAGTATTTCTTTTAGATACCGAAAGATCCTTTTCACAACATGTAGGTGCTTTTCGGTAGGCCGAGCCTGATACCGGGCACACATGCATACAGCAAATTGCAAATCAGGCCTGCTAGCAGTCAGATATAGAAGGGTGCCGATCATCCCACGGTAAAGTTTTGGATCGACAATAGTCCCATTCCTATCTTCATCTAACTTGGATTTCTCCACCATTGGAGTGTCTACGGGGTCACAATTTTCAAAATTATATTTCTTAAGAGATTCTAGAGCATATTTGGATTGATTAATAAAGATGCCTCTGGGATTCTGAGAAATCTGTAATCCTAAGAAAAATGAAATTTTTCCCATCATCGACATCTGAAAGCGTGTGGACATTATCTTCTCAAATCGGTTTGACAATTCTATGTTAGTGGCAGCAAAAATTATATCATCAACATAAATTTGTACCAGAATCATGTCGTTGCCTTCCTTGAGAGTGAATAGAGTGGGGTCCACTTTGCCTTTGGAGAAGCCTTCCGACATGAGATATGTTGACAGGAGATCATACCACGCGCGTGGAGCTTGTTTCAACCCATAGAGAGCCTTCTTAAGCTTGTACACATGATTAGGAGACTCCGTACTGACGAACCCATCCGGTTGACTAACATAAACTTCTTCCCTTAGTTCACCGTTCAAAAATGCCGTCTTCACATCCATTTGATAGACGATCATGTTCATATGAGCAGCAAACGCAAGGAATAGTCTAATCGCCTCCAATCTAGCCACAGGAGCAAAGGATTCTTCAAAGTCTATACCCAAGGCTTGTTTATATCCTCTAGCGACCAATCTAGCCTTATTCTTCAATACCGCACCCATCTCATCAAGTTTAACCTTATAAACCCATAACAAAGTAAGGATGTTAACCTTGTCAGGGCGAGGAACCAATTCCCATACTTCAAGTCGTTGGAATTCATTTAGTTCCTCCTGCATAGCTTCAATCCAAGATGATTGGGTCATAGCCTGCTGCCAATTTTTGGGTTCAACTTCAGAGAGAAATGCATCAAAGTAGCAATAAAGTGCACTCTCTTGTAATTGATGGCGTGTAGAGACGGGTCGATCTAGATCTCCAATAACATTCCTAATTGGGTGATCTTTTGTCCATTTAGTGCTATGGTTTTCAATCCTAGGTGGTCTGGAGTGAACAATAGAAGGAGCTTCTTCTGAGGTAGACGCGGCTGAAGGGTTTTCAGGGATCGCTACACCAAAGAAAGGAAGCTCTTGCAAGTGAGCATATTCCAAGTCGTGATCAGTAGAATCCTCTTCCACATCATTAGGCACAAGTAGGGGTGATGATTCAGGTGTAGTTTGAGAATCACTTGGTGAAGGTGCATCCGGTTCAATGTGAATTGTAGATGCATTAGATAAAGGTTCATTAGCTTGAGCAACCACTTCAGGTATTGGAGCAATTACTACAGGTGCTTGAACTTCATCAGTCGGGGGATCGAAGAATTCATCAAACAACGGTTGAAACAGTTTATCCCACTCGGGCCTTGATGGTGGTAAAAATGATGTAGAAGTAGGATTGTTGGGAACTAATCCGGAGCTAATAGCACCGGTTCCCATCTCATGAAGCGCGGGTTCAGAGCTGTGTTGCTCAGAAGCCATCGCTGTCAGCTCGTCGAAATCTGCGTCCATAGTTTCTACAATCTTGCCAAGACGACGGTTATAGATTCGGTATGCTCTTTTGGACGGTGAGTAACCAATGAAAATACCTATATCGGCTTTCGGTTGAAGCTTACCCAAGTTCTCACTATTGATGTTTGGATAACACAGAGCACCAAACACATGGAAAAATGAAACATCGGGTTTACGGTCATGTAAAAGCTCATAAGGTGTTTTTCCATGGCGTTTCCGAAGGATAGAACGGTTTTGGGTGAAACATGCAGTAGAAATAGCCTCTGCCCACAAGAACAATGGAGCGTTCGCATAAATAAGCATGGTCCTAGCAGCTTCCATAAGTGTACGATTCCGTCTTTCAACGACACCATTTTGTTGTGGAGTGCGTGCAGCGGATGTTTCATGTGATATACCAACTCCTTCATAATAATCACGAAGAGTCTGGTTGACGAACTCTGTACCATTGTCTGTACGAATACGGCGGACAATGGTGTTCAAACGTACCTGAATGAATTTCAGAAAAGTGATGATAGCCTTCGGTGCTTCATCCTTTGTACATAGAAATCTAACCCATGTAAACCTTGAGAAATCATCCACAATTACCAGAATGAATTTCTTACCGCTCACACTTTCAGTTCTCATCGGTCCACAAAGATCCATATGCAAAAGATGAAGTTTTTCTTGATTGGTGTCTTCAGCTTTGGGTTTGTAAGATTTCTTGGTGCTTTTCCCCCTTGAACACGCGGAACATAAATGGTCCTTGTGAAATTTAAGCTTTGGAAGACCACGAACTAACTCGTTTTTAGCCAGATGATTAATAGCATCAAAATTAAGATGAGATAATCTGCGATGCCATAACCATGACTTGGTCTTAGATGCTTTAGAGAGAAGACATACTGGAGAGGCGGCCATCATATCTTGTAGAGACAACGTATAAAGATTTGCACCACGAGATCCCTTCAACAAATCTTTTCCTTCCAAGTTGCGGATGAAACAAGTGTGTTGTCGAAAAGCAACCTCAAGGTTGGAATCACAAAACTGTCCTACTGAGAATAAGTTATGACCAAGACCTTCTACATAATATACCCTAGAAATCGTCACGTTTCCAATCTGATATTCACCATATCCCATAATCTTTGCTATATGATCATTCCCGAATTTAACCGTACCAAGAAACTTGCTGACGAAATTTCGGAGCATCGAGCGATTTCCGGTCATATGTTTTGAACAACCGGAGTCCAAATACCACAGGATGATTTGGACCACCTGAAAATATCACCACACAAAGACAATGTAGAGGTATCAGAATCTGAGTGTTCCTTGTTATTAGCAGGTACAGATTTAATAATCTTAGGTTTGCTAACTCTAGGTTTCTTAGATTTCCTAGCCTTCTTTTTCTTAATAGGTGGTGTAGATTCTAGTTGGCTCAAATCCTGAGGTATTTCTTCACTGATAGGCACTATAGTGGGGGCTGACCTAATTAAAGGGCGCTGTTTCCATACTTGAGTGCGAGTGTTCCTAACTAAAGGACGCTCAGACCTATCCTCAATAGATGCATTCCTAGTTAAAGGGCACATTTTTCCATCTAATGTAAAGGTCCTACCAGTGGGACGCCATTGCCAGCCAACTTGGGCACGAGTTCTACCCGTTGGCTTCCATTCAAGACCATTCTTAATAGCATTCATTTCATTAACGTGATCAATCAGACACAAATCATGACGCTGGGAAAACATACATTCATTACAATTCCAACAATTTAAATCAGAATTCACGAATGGTTTAGGCTGCTGCACAGGCGCAGAGCTTTTAGTCTTAACATGATTCGTTTTATTTAAAACTGAACTAGCATTCCTATTGTGGACTTCTACTTTCTTCTTTGTGGCACTACTAGTGGAGGGCTTGATCTTAGCTTTCTTGAGTGGCGATCCTTTAGCCTTAGTAGTCTCTTTTAATCCTGTAGAAGGCAAAGTGGGAACATTAGCAACAGATTTTAAAGGTGTCTTACTTGATTGTGCCAATGACGGTTTCGCTCCTGGAGTCTTATTAAATGGAGTGACAGCAATGGGCCTATTATTAAGTAGTGCAGAACCTGGTGTACCTATGTATTGCAAATATGCTAGGCAATATTGAACTCGCTTAACATATTCATGAGCCGAATAATAGTCGCTACTTGAGGGATCTAAGGCATAAAGATCGTCTAAAATATCCCTAAGAAGATCGACATGCTTAATGGCATTCCTCATATAATCATCGTAGGTAACCGGGTTTCTCTTATGAAGCGGATTCTTATAAAGCACTACTGACTTGGTTGTTGGAGCACTAGTGGACGGTGCAGAGTCGGTAGCTAAGTTATCAACAACTTCTTGTCGGGTGAGAAGAAGTGTCTCCTTTAACTCAGCCAAAACCATATTTTTGTCTATGAGCAGGATGTTCAAATCAGAGATTTCCTCGCACTTTTGGTTCAGTTGTTCAACAAAAGATTGTTGTTGTGCCGCATTAAAAGCGAAGCGTTCTTCTAGTGAACCATAAAGAGCGGATAATCCCTGTCTTGTCCGATCCATCTCCCCTAGAACAGACGAAAGTCTAATTTCTAAGACTTGGTTTTTAGACTCTGCAGCCGCTAGTTCCATTTTGAGTGTTTCATTTGATGACATATCTCTCTTCAATCTCATTATCTCTTCCTCTAATGTCTTAACAATTGCAATCATCTTGTCACTATTCTCAACACCGTTTTTACAAACATTTGATATCAAAAGATTCTCATTTTGAGTTTGTTGTTTTAATTCTAAAGATATACAATGTTGTTCTAGTTGATTAAAGCGTTTTGAAAGTAAATTGTAAGAATCTTGTAGCTTTAAAAACTCAGCGTTAGATTCGTGACAAGACTGATTTTCTACCTCATTTACAGTATCAGCAACATTTACAGAGATATCACAAACATCATCACAAATATCATTACAAATATTCACAGCATCACAATTAATCATAGCGGATGTAAGCTCATTCGAATAGTTAACATTTACAGTAGTAAGCACATCACACGAGATTACGGCAGACAAGAATCGGTCATATTCGGTTAAAATCTTTTCTTTTTCAACTAGTTGCAGTTCGTAAGCGGTGTCCATTTCGTAAAACACTTTTTGAACTTCACCAATTTCAAAAACAAGATTTTCCTTAAGAGATGCAAAAATTGCTTTTAAACTTTCGACAAACGGATTGATCTCAGTTTTAAACACCTCGTTCATATGTTCGAAAGCCCATTCTCCGGCGTTTAGGCCATTTGAAGTCGTACGTTCCAAAATGACCTTGTCAAAATTAGTAAAGTATTGATTAATCTCTTGCAAGTTTAACCATACAGTGCTAACAGGTGGAAGATCCTTTGGAATTTCCTTACGACCTTCCATATTGACAAGTGTAGGAAACGTACTAGGGTTTTCTTCAGCTAATATGTAGGTTGGTGCTGTTATGAGATCTTTGTCCATATGGAATCGAATTCTAAAATCGGTTTTTGCAAGCTCCTTATTCAATTTAAAATAATCACACTCAGGATATTTTGCAGAATTGTATGACCGATCCTCATCAACTAGATCCTTACTTGTGTGATCATTGGAAAAAACAATCGGGTCTAAAGCCAATCCTAATTGAGTTGCATTATAAAGTCTAGGACTATGTCTTAAAGCTTGTTTTGCATACCGTGGATTAGGGGGAAGGCCTTTTAGACGTGATAAGTTAAATTCTCTAAATGAAGCATCAAATAAGTGAACTAGTTGAGAAGCAGCGTATTGTCTTAACAGCAAGTAATCTAGACTTCTAATCTTATTAGTGGCATTAATCTCCATTTCATTCTTCTTAGACTCTAGTGATTCAAAATCCGTTTGAAGTTTTTGAAAATTAGTGACCACTAACTCCTTTTCTTGAAGTTCATTAGATAGATTTGCTCTTAAGTTTTCGATTTCTTGCAAGTGACCCATTTGTTTGTTTCTAAAGTGATCATATTCGAGATTAGTTAGAACACTAGACGAAGGCACTAGTTCCAAGGTTTGAACTTTCTCATTGCTTAAGGCAAGCTCATCAGACAAATTCTTATTCTTAGCTAAGGTTTCTAAGAGTGCATCATTCATTTGGCTAAGTAATGTAGCAGGAACCATGACCAAATCTTGTTGAGCAGGAGTAGGCGTATGCGAACTGGGTCCCGGTTGTGAGTCACTCAAAGTCTGGGGACTCACATTGATATTGCTATCATTGTTTGTCTCCTCGTTTGAAGGACTCACCACCGAAGATTCATTCGAGTCAGCACTCTCTTGCACAACTTGATGTGGTTGAATACTAGCATCAGTGGTATTATCGGTGGTATTAATAAGTACCTCAGATCTCTTTTCTGGCCCTAAGCTGGAGATAGTTGCCATGAGAGCAGCCTTTGCAGATTGAAAGTCATCACAGTCGGAGTCATACGCATCAAGATCATCGGCTTGGTAAGCTGCATTCTGCGTAGTGACAACGTCTTGTTCAGCAATCCCGGGATCAGCAAGAAATGCAAGCTCCTCTTCATCAAGTTCCCTTCCCTGTGCCTGAGCATTTACCAGATATATCTTTTCTGCAAACCACTGTCCATCCCTTCTCCTCTTGGGTTTCTTACAATCCCTGGACATATGACCCTCTTCCTTGCAGTTGTAGCATGTAATCATTCTCAACTTGCCTGTATTAGCCCGTGGAGGATTGTTGACCATTGGAGCAGGAGCAGGATTGACCGTGCGAGCATTGGTTGATGTGGAAGATCTCCCCTGATATGGTTGAATTGGCTGAACCATTACCCTGCCATTCTCAATTGTAGCTTGTTGGCGAGAATTGGATGAATTCCTCAACTGATTGTTGGTAGGAGCTGATCCTCTGTATCCTCGTTTGCTTAAAGTTCTTGTGAGATAAGCAGACATAGTAGTTAGCACTTCAACTGGGTCAGCTCCTTGTTGGAATACAGGAACGGGGACTTCCTCATCATCACAATATAGTGCTTGATCTGGATGAGCTGCATAATCAGTAGAAGGAATACTCATTTGATCAGGGTAGCTTGTTGGATATGCTGCATTCTCTTGATAAGAAGAATATGAAGGCTGAGCATAAGGTGCAACATTTGCTGGATGAAGTTGTGAAGCATACTGTGGTGAAGGTGCATTGAACCGATATTGTTGCTGATGTGAGGTGGGTGGTTGCGGTATAATCGAGTATTGTGGGAAGGTTGGTGTCATATAAGGTGATGGATGATAGGCTTGATGTCCCAAGATATAAGGTGTGTTGTTGTGTGACAAGCTTGGTTGATTCGCCATCAAAGCTAAGGAATCTGGGTACATACCGCGAGGAGAACGGTGTATAATCACATGCTTCTCATGTTGCTGAAGAAAAGCATAGATTTGATCTAAGTTGCACTTATGCAAATCCCGGGTTAACTTCACATCGGTAATATACTCACCCCATTCAGCTTGAGGTAAAGTATTCAAGAACTTGGTGTTAACCTGGAATGGAGCAATCACTAGATTGTATACATTCAGATCATTCATTAGAGTAGTGAATCTGAAGTAATAATCGTGTAGTGTTTCCCCTGGGCTGTACGTGAATCTATCAAACAGATCATACAGCTGACACTCCCTTTCCTGTTTGGTGAGAGACGTACCTTGTAACAACACCTTAAGACGTTCCCACAAATCTTTGGCAGCCGTATATTGACTAACCATACGATAAATATCATGCAGAAGAGCTTGGAGAAGTGTCTGTAGAGCCTTTTCATCAGCATCAGCAATAAGTTGTTGTGCCGGTGTGAGTTCTTCATATTCTCTTGGTCGAGACACGTTATTTGCCACAATGGTACCATAGTCGAGTGGACCATTCAAAATCGATTTGACCATAAGCCTTCCGTATGTTGGTTTGCCCTTCAAGTATTGCATCATACGGCCCTGCCATGCTTCAAACACCTCTTTAATAAGCATCGGTGGACGACTATCAGTCCCCGTTATGATCGAGATATTCGTAAGAGATGTCATCTGAGGCATTAATGAACTTGGATTCATTGTGAACACTTAACAGACTCAAAGATTATCGGTCGATCGAGCAGTGAAGAAAGGTTGAGAATTTGTGTTGTGTTGGTTGAACTCAAGATTAAATCCACTAAAGATCGTCGAAAAAACTCAAATACCCCTTGAACTTGCTTATACGGAATAACCCAAAATTAAAATAAGCCCTATTCGGAATAACACCAATTCGGAATAATCCTATGCTGAAAATACCCTATTCGGAATAAACTCTATGCTGAATAACCCTTATGCGGAAAAACCTCCTATTCGGAATATTTCTTCAATTCGGAATATCTGGCAATTTGGCTTATTCGGAAAAATCTCCTATTCGGAATGATGGGCAATTCGGAAAGATATTCGGAATATTTCTCCTATGCGGAAAAATTTTGGCTATTCGGAAAAATCTGGCTATTCGGAAAGATATAGGCTATTCGGAAAGTTTTTGGCTATGCGGAAAGATTTCTGCTATTCGGAAAAACTGATGTTCGGAAAGATTTCTTCTATTCGGAAAGTCTATGCGGAAACTTTTTCTATTCTGAATATTCTCCTATTAGGAATCCCTATTCGGAATAAACCTTCTATACTGAAAAGTTTCCCTATTCGGAATCCCTATTCGGAAAGATCTAGAAAAAATTGTTTCCGAGACTTAAAAAGAAGCTTTTAACCCCGATTTTTGATCCAAAACCACAAAAAGTTTTATGATTTTTACCAAAATAAGCTAAACCCAATCCTTATCAATCAATCCCAATAACAAAAACACCAAAAACAACAAGATTCAAGATTGATTTTTTCTAAAGATCACTAATTGATTCAAAAAACTAAAAAAGCAACACAATCCTTACCTTAAATCACCCCATAGCTCTGATACCAAATGTAGAATATTGATAACCTATGAATCTATGAAGTGGGTTGATGTTTTCTAGTGAGAGAAACTAGAGAGAGAAAGTGAGAGAAAATGTGTATGATTTTATTACTATGAAAGTGCAAATGAACAACAACCAACCCCTTTCCATGGTGGAAAGGGGTATTTATACTCCAAGCCTAAGATTGGGCTTGGGCCGGTCCATGACAAGCCCATGGACCGGTTCTTACTTAAGTTAATAAGCAACTAATAACTAATTACTAACTACGAGCTATTACAACATAAATCATATTATGGAGTGACCGATACTTCTAATATACGTTAAAACGTATTTCTAACAAAGACATACTCATTGGCTGTGATGGATAACAACCAAGATGTATCAGGGACTCTGAGGGGTTGAGGGTTAACAGGGGTGGCAATACCCTGTTAACACTCAACACACTTTGGACATGCCATTTGTGTGTTCGAGACTATGAAGACAAAGGAAACTGTTTCGACAACTGTTTCCTTAAAGTATAATGGCAGACCACCAAGAATAGAAGAGCATCATGTGACTGATGTCTGAAAAGTGAAAGTCTTGTGTAGTCACCATCAAGTACTATTCAGGTCAACCTCGTATCATTATAAATAGGATGTGTATCCATGCATTAATGTTTAACACTTTGAGTATATTCATAACATTAATGCTTTGAACTTATAGAATCAAACAGCTGCGACTGTATTCATAAGTTAAGGTTTATAGTTGTTCAAAGTGTGCACAACACATTGTCATCAAAGGGTGTTATCCATAACACTTGTAATTCTTTATTATACAATAATAAGATTACGTTTGAAAACTAATAACTTGTGTTGATTAGCTAAGTTTAGGGTTTCTAGCATTGATTAGGGACTTTCAATTGGTATCAGAGCGGTGTTTGATATTAAAACCTTCAAGAAACATCGTTCTCAGTTTTATAATCAAGATCAACCATGCCAGAAACTTCTAACCCACCACATTCCCCTTCTGCAACACTATCTTCACCAAGAGTCACCCCTCCTCCTAATGACGATGATCTACCCCAACTTCTTAACTCAAGAGGTGGATCACATGTCACAAGTGTACCAGTCTTTGATGAAGAAGATTTTGCCAGCTGGAAGAGTCAATTTCTTGTGTATCTCGATGGACTTGAACCATTTCTTCTAGAAATTTTAGAAAATGGTCCTTATATTCCCATGGCGCTTACCTCCACTGAAGAAAACCTTCTTCCCAAACCTCTCAAACAATGGACTCCAGCTTATAGAAAATGGGCAAACCAAAATAAACGTCTCAAAAGCATCATCATATCCTGTCTTCCCAAACATATCATGAAGTCTGTCATTCAGTGTCCCACAGCCAAGCAAATGTGGACCGACCTCATCCTTGGCCATGAAGGACCCTCTAAAATAAGAGAGACAAAGATTCAGGCACTCAGAATTCTGTTCAATGCCTTCAAATCACTTGAAGGTGAAAAGGTTCAACAAACCTATACAAGGCTGAAGATTCTTCTCAATGACCTAGCAATGAATGATGTCACCATTGGTCAAGCTGAGATTAATGCCACATTTGTCAACAGCCTTCCAAGAAAGTGGCTGAGTATGAATCAGACTCAGAGAGCAAATAACTCAATCAAGAATGACACCTTAGCTCAGCTTTATGGAAAGTAGGGCTGATTGATACTATTTACAAGTCAGAGACTGAAAGATTTGTAGTTCAAGGAGCATCTTCCAAAGCCTTGATCTCTGTAACACATCCTCATGACAGCGATTCTGATGCTGAAGAAGACACCCGCAGCAGCCAAGAGTTCTTGACAGACCTTAATGTAGAGTTTCATGAAAGAGCCTTGCTAGCTAACCAAAGAAGATTCTTCAAAAGATCAGGGAGAATAGGATCAGCTAGTAAACAAACTGACAGATCAAAAGAAACTTGCTTTGCCTGGGGAAAGCTTGGACACTTCCAAAAAGGCTGTCCTTCCACCAAGACATCCTCACCCTCCTATCCATCATCTTCCTCCAAACCTTACAAGTTCAAACAACACAACAACTCATCTCACCAATCCAATTCATCAGACAATGAGAAGAAGGATTACAAAAACAAGTACAAGGCACTTAAATCTGAGTTAGAACAGATGAATTTGAAGCTTGAAGCTCAGTCCAAGAAGAAGGGAGGTGATAAAAAGACAGAGAAAGGGTTGGTAGCTGAAGCTTATGATTGGAATGATGAGCCACTGACTTCAGATGAGGAAGATACTACTAGAGTCGGGGCTTTCATGGCTATAGCTGAGGATGAACCAGCTGTTGGAAAAGGTGATGCAAGATCAGGACAATGGGTTGACATCACAATGAAAAAGGTACACAGGCTTTTATCTATGTCTGATAGTGATGAACGCAAGCATGTCCTAGATTACACCATTGTTGATTTACACTTTGTTGAGGAACAAAGAAGAACCTACTTGATAAGTTTCACTCTGTTAAAACTGAACTGCTAAATGCTAAATCTGAATGTGAAACTCGCAGACGGGTTAATTTAGAGAAAATATCCCTGCAAAATGAAGTCACTAGGTTAACCTTGAAAAACATTGCCTTAAATGATCAAGTTTCTGAATTAAACAAGGTTATTGAAAAATGGTTGTGTGCTAGGTTCACTATAGATCGATTGCTTAATGATGAAATGCCTGCTGACATTAAAAGGGATATATCTGCTAAGAAAAATAAGCTGAGAATTCTCACCAAACCCAAAGACATTGTCTTCAAGTCTACAGAGACTATTCATATGTCAGATACCACTTTGAATAATGACCCTGTCTCTGAAGATGTGGCTGAGTTACCACCTTTGCCCAAACTCTCTAGAGTTGAACCAAGCAGTTCAGTTCCTCACGAGCTGCTAAGGGTGAACTTAGAACAGATGTTGAGAAACCACCAGCTAAAGTTTTTAATGTGCCTGCTAGACAATCTAGTAAACAAGTTGCTTTTAAGCCTGTCTCAACTAAAGCTGTGAATAAGATTGACCCTTCCACTGAAGAACGCATGTTGTCTTTAATGAAAGAAGTAGAACTCTTGAAACAACACATTAAGCCTTCCGCTGAATGCTCTACTTCTCATGAACCTAAGTCTGTCCTAGGTGAACCCAAGGGGGAAAGGTTAATCAAACCTTATTGCAATATATGTAAGAACTCTCACCACATGACCTTAGATCATGATAGACATATGGCAGTTAAGAGAGCTCAGACATCCTCTAGGGATAGACAACAGGGTTCAAAAAGACAACAGGGAAACTATAGACCTTATCCTCCCTGTAAATTATGTGGATTCACAGACCATCACTCAGACGAGTGTAGAGACTTCCCTGGGTGTGATATCTGTGGAAGTTTTACCCATGAGACAGTGAATTGTCCCTCCCAATGCCAAAAGTTCTACAGGAACACAAGAATTTCTAATCAGCGATTTAGGGAACCCACTGGAAAGTGGATTCACCATAGGAACTAATTTGTTTCTATGTATCTGTGTAGAAACATCTCAAGGAATTGGTATGGTATCTAGACAGTGGCTGCTCTAGACACATGACAGGGATTCAACAATACCTGCACAGATACTCAAAGGAGCCAGGTCCTAAAGTGGTGTTTGGAGATAACTCTTCAGGTGACACAGAGGGATACGGCTCAGTGAACTGCAATGGGATAACGTTTACCAGGGTTGCATATGTGAATGGTCTTAAACACAATCTTATTAGCATCAGCCAATTGTGTGATGCTGACTACAAGGTTTTGTTTACTAAGACTCAGGGAACCATATTCAAAAAAAACAATGATGTTGTGCTTATTGCACCTAGAAGGAGAGATGTTTATGTCATCAACATGGTTGTTTGCTCTGAGGACGGCTCAAATTGTTTTCTTGCTAAAGCCTCTGAAAGTGTCAATTGGCTGTGGCACAAAAGACTGTCTCATCTCAACTTCAAGAACATCAACAAGATAGCCACACAAAACCTGGTTGCTGGTCTACCTTCAGTGACGTTTTCTAAAGACAAGACTTGTTCTGCCTGTGTCAAAGGAAAGCATCACATGTCTTCATTCAAGACTAGGTAGTCATTCTGTATTGACAAGTGCTTACATCTCCTTCACATGGATTTGTTTGGGCCTGTCAAACCTCAGACCATTAATCACAACAAATACACCTTGGTCATAGTTGATGAGTTTTCAAGATACACATGGGTGTTCTTCCTCGGAAGGAAAAGTGATGCAGCTGATACCATCATGTCCTTCATCAGACAGGTTGAAAATATGAATGATGTTAGAGTCAAAGCTCTAAGAAGTGATAATGGTACTGAATTCAAGAATCATCAACTTGAATCTTTTTGAGATGAAAAAGGTATTTCACAAAACTTCTCTTCAGCTGGCACCCCTGAACAAAATGGTGTAGCTGAAAGAAGAAACAGGTTTTGATTGAAGCAGCCAGAACCATGTTGAATGGTGCAGCCCTACCAAAGCAATTTTGGGGAGAAGCTGTTCACACTGCCTGCTACACACAAAATAGATCAATCATTGTCAAAAGACATGGTAAAACTTCCTATGAAGTTTTCAGAAAAAGATCTCCAGATGTCAGCTATTTTCATGTTTTTGGATGCCCTGTGTGTGACAACCGTGGTTTTGAGGTTCGTCACTTGGTCTTACTTTTAGGTTATTTTATGTGTGACTACTTGATTTTTGTTCTTACGTGTTTATTTTGTGTGAACGAGGTTGGTGTGATTATCGTTTATGAGTATTGAGTACTCATAAGTAAATCGAGGAACGGTTAATTCATGTTCATGAGATCACAATTAGTGACTATGAAATGAAATGGTGATATTTTGGTGGTTACGTATACGTATAAGTATTATAGTAATAGTGTATTTTTTTAGGATTTACGGTTTAGCATTTGGAGGTCTCGGATGAGGTAATTAGTCATATGGATATTTTTCGGGATGGTTTTAAGTCATTTAGGACTTAGTTATAAAGTTTATTTCAAAATTTGAGAGTTTTTATAAAAGTGTATATTTTACGTCTTTTACGGTAAAACGCGTAAATTTGACTAGTTTTACGGTTTTGAGGTTTTGGGAGTTTTAGGAGCTGAAATAAATTAAGGTAAATTAAGGAAATATTAATAAGATATTAATTAACAATAAAAAGAAAAAAAAAGAAAAAAACGAAATTAGGGGTGTTTGGGTCGGTTTAGAAGAGAAAAAAAGGAAGAAAAGGAAAAAAAAGGAAAGTGGGCTTTGGGTTGGACTAGGATTCACCCATACCCTATATAATGTATATACTAAACCAAATTCATTATTTTTCTCCTGGAGATGAAGGAAATTCGTGAGTCTTATAAAGAATTAGGGTTCTTCATAAAATTTGGGGGTTTTCATAAATCCAAGGTAAATCTTCAAATCCCTTTTTAATTAAATTGTTTTTATGTTTTCTTTAATAATCTTATTATGGATTTAGGTTAGGGTTTAATATAAAAACAGTAAATTAATGTTGTATTAATCATAATATGATGATTACATAAATTAGGGCTTGTAATTAGAGGTATTAGGGTTAATTAATGAGGTTGATTTTGTTAAACCCGTTTTTAAAAACTGGGCAGATTTCTGAGTCAATTGTTTTGATCATATCGGGAGTTCTATAAACTCTTATTTTACGATCCAAGTACCCCTGGAAAGATATTTGAAGTGGCTTTCCAATGCAAGAAACGAGAACTAAATTGGATGTAGGGAAGTGGGTCAAAAACAGGTTACAACAGTCGTAGGTCAAAACAGTTTTGAATTCAGCCTGTTTTCTTATTAAGTTTTGGGTTGTTTGGGGTACTTAGGGTTGCAATGGGATCTTCTCACGAACGTGAGAGATGGTTTATATATTGTAGTAAGTATCTGCACTTGGGCTAAGGTTGTGGTTTAGGGTAAGACCCCTTAATGGTAACAAACTTTTAGTACGTTTAAAATCAGGAAATATGGAAGGACAAAAGTAGATATATGTATATCGGGGCCTTAACAATAGCTTTAAGGTTAGGGCAAGTGGGAGGTGTTAGCCAACATATGTAAGGGTATGAATATTCATTTTACAGAAACCATGGGTATATTTAAGTGGACGTTTGACTTAAAGTTTTGAGACCTAAAACTGGGACTGTTTTGTGTAAAATTATGAACGGGATAGCTATTAAACTTAACCAAGTTAGGGACTTGTTAAGGAAGGGTAATGGGGTGATTAGAACTTAACAATGAGATAATTATATGGGAATAGGCTAGATGTCCATCATAGGTTGATGAGCCATCTTGGTGGTTGGTTCGGGTATTGATTGTGTGTTTTTGGTTTGTTAGCTCGTTGCTAAGTGCGAGGACTTGTGAAGAAGCAATCAGGTGAGTTTCATAATCCCATGTTTACTATTGATTTTGACTTCCAGATGGGATGGAAGAGACACTGTGTTGAGTTATTTATAAATTGTTGCTGTGAATGTTTTTATGGTTGTGATGGACTTGTGTGTACATTATATGATTAACTGCTATGTGATTCTTGATTGTGTATGATTTGGATCGGGGGACACGTGCCGTCTCAGTTCTTGTGGTTTGACAAGGTAGTGGCCTTGTGGTTTGACAAGGTAGTGGCCTTGTGGTTTGACAAGGTAGTGGCCTTGTGGTTTGACAAGGTAGTGGCCTTGTTGTTTGGCAAGGTAGGAGCCTTGGATTTTGGTTTGGTATGATTAATCTTGAATGTTAGTTGTTAATGCATATTTGTAACACATTGTCCATATGTTCTTTTGTTGATGGTGGTTATTCACAGCTTATAACTGTTTTGGCGTTGGAGTCTAAACCTATGACTCTCACCAACTTTATGTTGACGTGTTTTAGTGTCTCTTTCAGGTGATACTATGGTTAAGCATGAGAACATAAGTGGCTAGGATTGGAGAAGCTTAGGAATGCATATAGAAGGAGAATCCCCGTTTCCTTCTTAGTTTTATTTGATTGTTCATTTTAATAAGTGATACTGTGGCACACATATGGTTGTTTTGGTATGTTATTTGTTGTCTTGGGTAAGAAGTAGGATTGTTACTTACTTACCTAGACCCCTTGCATTTGTTGAGATATTGTCATGACCTTCGTGTCACCATTTTTATGACATTTTTTATATCATATAGTTATCTCTATAGACACGCCATGTTGTGGTGATATCCATACGTCGCGCCCTATATTCCGCCATGGTGGGGTGTGACAGAATGGTATCAGAGACAATGGTTATAGAGAATTAGGTTGCCTAGTCGCGTAGCCTAGTCTATAGCTTAAGGGTCCCTTCATATAGGCGTCATAGGAGTATGTGTGCATTTTATTATAATTGATGTGTTTGAATGTTATTTATTGTGATGTTTTGACTGGTATGAATTGAACCATAGTAAATTCATACTTAGCCACATGTTATTTTCTTTTTGAGTTGTGAGTAGTGCGGGTTTAACCATAATCGTCCACGCTAGTCATTGTCGTATTTTACTTATAATGTACATAATTTGGTACATAGTAGTTTTTATCTTTTGTTGGGTTATTTTATGTACCTGAGGGGTATTATTTTCTTTTGATGTTTAAGTCATGTTCCCTAAGAATCATGTGGTGGTTCGAGTTATTAGGAGTAGGTGAATATGAAGGACCTTATGCTATTTCCACTCTTATGGGCGACATGACTTATAACTGATTATGGTTTCGTTTTGGATTTAGTCTAAGCTGTTTTAGCTAGACTATGGATTTCTGTATTCCAAGAGTTTTATTATGTTATTTTATAGATGGAGTTTTGGACCTTATTGGTTATGTGGTTATGAGCTTATGTGAGTAGATAGATTTATGTGTTATATGTTGTATTGATTCTTATAAGTGTCATCATAGGAGGGAGTGCATTGGGGAAAGGGTAATTGTATAAGTATGGTGGCCAACATAGTTATACAAGTACCACAACTTCAATGGGTTCTCAAGTATGATTGCATGAAAGAGGATTAGTACATGCTTGTATATGGTGAGATGTAGATATTAGGTATACGTATAATATATAGGTTTATGTAACGGCTGCCTACGATATGGCTATTTTTATTAGTGTGTTATATGTTTTGGGTTATAGTTGTGTTGTGTGATTTTGGGGT
The DNA here is from genome assembly GCA_025667525.1 of Glebionis coronaria. Classification (NCBI taxonomy): domain Eukaryota; kingdom Viridiplantae; phylum Streptophyta; class Magnoliopsida; order Asterales; family Asteraceae; genus Glebionis; species Glebionis coronaria. The sequence goes on from CM046882.1 coordinate 469,588,792, forward strand.
CACACGATATGGTTTGGTTTTGGAGGTGGGTTTTATGCTTTGTTGTGGTACGGTGAGATGGTGATTACTCGTGTGGAAAAACGAGTGTATGACGTGATTGGTTGATCCGACATGTATGGTAACGAGTATGTTTTGGGTGATTTAATAGGTATATATATGCGGATGTATATATACTACTATGTGTTAAGTTATGGTATATGGTCGTTCACTAGTTATTATAACTTGAACGTACCTTGTGTTTGTTCGTGAATTATGTGTTGGTTTTGGAGTTGTTAGTAAAGGGAATGAAACGTGAGATTTTCAAGTGTGAGTTTTAGGATTTAGTTGGCCATGACTAGTAGTCAGAGATGATGGCATATCGTGGAACCAGCAAGGGGCGAAGTGATGAAGGACGAGGAAGCATTTTGGAGGCTGAAGAAGTGGATTGGATAATGAGCCGATCTTGGCATTATCGGAAGGGCTGGATGAATTCGCGAAGCATGATGATACGTGGAGCAAGGATTTGGACGCGTACAAGGACGACAAAGAAAGGCGATCACTATACGTTGCGGGAACGAAAGATTTGGAAGAACTAGATAGACTTAGTTAGTGGAGCTGGACTGTTATATCTGCCTAGAATGCTAGAGGCATTTGGTGTACGAGACGTGGAGAATGATCTATACGGATCATGAACGTCTCCAACACATATTTAATCATCTTGTGTGAACATTTGGCAAAGGTGATGGGTGGAGTTAATTGATGAAAGAAAATTGCAAGGTCAAGTACCATCTGGGAAAGGCAAGCATGGTCGATGAGACATGGAATAAGAAGGATGAGGTGAAGCTGAGACGAACTTGAACTATAGGGATGATGTATTAGAGTGGTTTGGATGAAGGATGTGGGTTGCACGAGTTGAGTTGTCTAAAGCAGTGAACGCGTCAACATTTATGTTGCGTGGCTTGGACAATCGTAAGGAGGAAAGGGACGTAGACTATACTTCCTACATGGATAGGAGTAGTTTAGAAAGGGCGATGTAAGGACGAAGTTGGTGGAAGGGATACATAATGCGGTGGGGGATTAAGTACGATGAGAGTTGGGTGATAGTCGATAGACTGACTAATTCATCACCTATTTCAAGAGGAATGAGAAGTCACGTAGTTGGGAAGTTGGAAGAATTAATGGATATGTGAAAGACCGTCATAGGTCACTTTGTAAGAAAATTGGAATTTAAAGTAGTTTGGGATACGGACTGAAGGGAGTTGATGAACATAATTGGACATGGGTGATTGATTTAGAGGTAGTTCGGAAACTCGTTAGCGATGGCTGAGTTTTCATATAATGATAGTTATCGTACTAGAAGTCGATAAATGCCATTTGAGGCACGATATGAAAGGATAGGGTGAGTTGTCCTCATTGTGGACTAGAATTGGTAAAGAAGGCTACTAATGTGGTAATGGTGTTTGTGGACAGAATGAGAGCAACAAGGGATGCTATGCAGAAAAGGAGGAAACCACTAGATTTAGTGACAAAGTTATGTATGGAGTTTCACCCATAGTAACGGATGGTATGATTTGGAAAGATGGAAGTGTTGATGTAGAGTTTTGTAGGTCCATTTATGATCTTTGGGAAGATCAGACCATTAGCTTATGAGCATAGAATTACCTGGGGGAAATGAGTTGTATACATGATACATTTCATGTATTGGGGTTGGTAAATGTTGTTTGAGGATGCATATTTGCATGTCCGGTTATTCGGGTTTTGTGCTAATAAGAGTCTTTGTTTTATCGAAGAGTCATTTGCGAGATTTATTGACTGTGAGGTCAAGAGTTTGGCAATGGGTTTAATTATTTTTGGTTTGTACATGTGGTATCTTGAAACATGAACTGCAGTTCACGTGGAAATGAGAGGAGTTCATTTAGAACAAGTATCCTCGTGTGATTTGTTGTCTGTGTGTTGATCCTAAGGAGTAAATCTCGGGACGAGATTTCTATTAGGAGGGAGTGATGTGACAAACGTGGTTTTGAGGTTCGTCACTTGGTCTTACTTTTAGGTTATTTTATGTGTGACTACTTGATTTTTGTGCTTACGTGTTTATTTTGTGTGAACGAGGTTGGTGTGATTATCGTTTATGAGTATAGAGTACTCATAAGTAAATCGAGGAACGGTTAATTCATGTTCATGACAATTAGTGACTATGAAATGAAATGGTGATATTTTGGTGGTTACGTATACGTATAAGTATTATAGTAATAGTGTATTTTTTTAGGATTTACGGTTTAGCATTTGGAGGTCTCGGATGAGGTAATTAGTCATATGGATATTTTTCGGGATGGTTTTAAGTCATTTAGGACTTAGTTATAAAGTTTATTTCAAAATTTGAGAGTTTTTATAAAAGTGTATATTTTACGTCTTTTACGGTAAAACGCGTAAATTTGACTAGTTTTACGGTTTTGAGGTTTTGGGAGTTTTAGGAGCTGAAATAAATTAAGGTAAATTAAGGTAATATTAATAAGATATTAATTAACAATAAAAAGAAAAAAAGTAAAGAAAAAAACGAAATTAGGGGTGTTTGGGTCGGTTTAGAAGAGAAAAAAAGGAAGAAAAGGAAAAAAAAGGAAAGTGGGCTTTGGGTTGGACTAGGATTCACCCATACCCTATATAATGTATATACTAAACCAAATTCATTATTTTTCTCCTGGAGATGAAGGAAATTCGTGAGTCTTATAAAGAATTAGGGTTCTTCATAAAATTTGGGGGTTTTCATAAATCCAAGGTAAATCTTCAAATCCCTTTTTAATTAAATTGTTTTTATGTTTTCTTTAATAATATTATGATGGATTTAGGTTAGGGTTTAATATAAAAACAGTAAATTAATGTTGTATTAATCATAATATGATGATTACATAAATTAGGGCTTGTAATTAGAGGGATTAGGGTTAATTAATGAGGTTGATTTTGTTAAACCCGTTTTTAAAAACTGGGCAGATTTTTGAGTCAATTGTTTTGATCATATCGGTAGTTCTATAAACTCTTATTTTACGATCCAAGTACCCCTGGAAAGATATTTGAAGTGGCTATCCAATTCAAGAAACGAGAACTAAATTGGATGTAGGGAAGTGGGTCAAAAACAGGTTACAACAGTCGGAGGTCAAAACAGTTTTGAATTCAGCCTGTTTTCTTTTTAAGTTTTGGGTTGTTTGGGGTACTTAGGGTTGCAATGGGATCTTCTCACGAACGTGAGAGATGGTTTATATATTGTAGTAAGTATCTGCACTTGGGCTAAGGTTGTGGTTTAGGGTAAGACCCCTTAATGGTAACAAACTTTTAGTACGTTTAAAATCAGGAAATCTGGAATGACAAAAGTAGATATATGTATATCGGGGCCTTAACAGTAGCTTTAAGGTTAGGGCAAGTGGGAGGTGTTAGCCAACATATGTAAGGGTATGAATATTCCTTTTACAGAAACAATGGGTATATTTAAGTGGACGTTTGACTTAAAGTTTTGAGACCTAAAACTGGGACTGTTTTGTGTAAAATTATGAACGGGATAGCTATTAAACTTAACCAAGTTAGGGACTTGTTAAGGAAGGGTAATGGGGTGATTAGAACTTAACAATGAGGTAATTATATGGGAATAGGCTTGATGTCCATCATAGGTTGATGAGCCATCTTGGTGGTTGGTTCGGGTATTGATTGTGTGTTTTTGGTTTGTTAGCTCGTTGCTAAGTGCGAGGACTTGTGAAGAAGCAATCAGGTGAGTTTCATAGTCCCATGTTTACTATTGATTTTGACTTCCAGATGGGATGGAAGAGACACTGTGTTGAGTTATTTATAAATTGTTGATGTGAATGTTTTTATGGTTGTGATGGACTTGTGTGTACATTATGTGATTAACTGCTATGTGATTCTTGATTGTGTATGATTTGGATCGGGGGACACGTGCCGTCTCAGTTCTTGTGGTTTGACAAGGTAGTGGCCTTGTGGTTTGACAAGGTAGTGGCCTTGTGGTTTGACAAGGTAGTGGCCTTGTGGTTTGACAAGGTAGTGGCCTTGTTGTTTGGCAAGGTAGGAGCCTTGGATTTTGGTTTGGTATGATTAATCTTGAATGTTAGTTGTTAATGCATATTTGTAACACATTGTCCATATGTTCTTTTGTTGATGGTGGTTATTCACAGCTTATAACTGTTTTGGCGTTGGAGTCTAAACCTATGACTCTCACCAACTTTATGTTGACGTGTTTTAGTGTCTCTTTCAGGTGATACTATGGTTAAGCATGAGAACATAAGTGGCTAGGATTGGAGAAGCTTAGGAATGCATATAGAAGGAGAATCCTTGTTTCCTTCTTAGTTTTATTTGATTGTTCATTTTAATAAGTGATACTATGGCACACATATGGTTGTTTTGGTATGTTACTTGTTGTCTTGGGTAAGAAGTAGGACTGTTACTTACTTACCTAGACCCCTTGCATTTGTTGAGATATTGTCATGACCTTCGTGTCACCATTTTTATTACATTTCTTATATCATATAGTTATCTCTATAGACACGCCATGTTGTGATGATATCCATACGTCGCGCCTTATATTCCGCCATGGTGGGGTGTGACACTGTGTTCATTTACAACTACAGGGATAAACTTGGAAAATTTGATGATAAAAGCTGATGATGGTTTCTTCTTGGGATACTTTCCAACAGCCAAAGCCTTTAGAGTATTTAACATTAGAAGACAAGAAGTAGAAGAAACTTTTCATGTCAGATTCAATGAAGATGATGAAGTCATACAGAGAACTGGAACAGAGGGTGATGAAATTGATTTTAATGAAAATGTGTCCTTCCGAAGTGATGAATTCTCAGAACCAAGACCTACCAGTCATCACCATCATCACTCCAACACTCTCACTCCTTATGTTCCTGCCTTTGACCCTCTGTCTACTCACAACATAGAAGTTCCTACCTCTCAGGAACTTGATGAAGAAGAACCACAGACCTCTGGTAGTCCATCTTCTTCTACTGCTATTGATGACTCACCAATTCTTCAAATCTCTAAAGAATCTCCTGCTGAAAATGAACTTGTACCTCTTGATATGGCTGAAGAAGACTCTGACACTGAAGTAGTCTTTGAAGAAAGCCCTCCTAGTCAGCAGGAGGAAACTCAAATTGTACCAGCTGTCCCCACAAGTGTTCCTGTCCTTGAGTCCCCAGCTCCTCAAAATAAGTGGTCAAGAGATCAACACATTCTTCTTGTCAACATTATTGGGGAACCTAATGCAGGGGTTACCACTAGACATCGAATTCATGACTCAGATTCTGCCTCAGCCAATGAATGTCTCTTTGCTGAATTTCTCTCACAAATTGAACCTAAGAGAGTAGCTGAGGCTCTTGTAGAAGAAGGGTGGGTAGCTGCTATGCAAGAAGAAATCAATCAGTTCAAAAGGAACAAAGTATGGACACTAGTGCCAGCTCCACCTGGAAAGAATATCACAGGCACTAAATGGATCTATAGAAATAAGATGGATGAAATTGGAAACATCATCAGAAACAAGGTCAGGCTGGTGGCACAGGGGTATACTCAGACTGAAGGAATTGATTATGATGAAACTTTTGCTCCTGTTGCAAGACTTGAAGCCATCAGAATCTTCCTGGCTTATGCTGCTTATATGAACTTCACTATGTATCAGATGGATGTTAAGAGTGCATTCCTCAATGGATATTTGGCTGAGGAAGTGTATGTTGAACAACCAGAAGGATTTGAGAACAGCGAGTTTCCCAACCATGTGTACAGATTATACAAAGCCATGTATGGGCTGAAACAAGCTCCAAGAGCATGGTATGAAACTCTTTCTAATTTCTTAACTGAAAATAAATTTGTCAGGGGTTCTATTGATAAAACACTCTTTACCTTCAAGGATAAGAGTGATTTCATCATTGTGTAGATTTATGTGGATGATATCATCTCTGGGTCAACAAATGTTAATCTTAGTAAAAGATTTGCTAAATTAATGACCAAGAAATATGAGATGAGTATGATGGGTGAATTAACTTACTTTTTGGGCTTTCAAATTAAACAATGTCCTAAGGGAATTTCAATTTGTCAAGAAAAGTATGTTAAGGATTTACTTAAAAAATATGACTTAGCTGATTGTGCATCAGTGAAATTCCCCATGCTTCCACCCAACAACTTGGGCCCTGATGAGTCATAGGTCTCTGTTAATGAGACTTTATATAGAGGCATGATTGGGTCACTCATGTATCTGACTGCTAGTCGTCCTGATATCCAATTCTCCATATGTCTCTGTGCAAGGTACCAAGCTAACCCAAAAGAATCCCATCTAGTGGTTGTTAAGAAAATTTTCAGGTATCTCAAAGGAACACCATCCCTAGGTTTGTGGTATCCCAAGGAATCAGGCTTTGATCTCAAGGCCTATTTAAATTCAGACTATGCTTGATGCTGTATTGACAGGAAAAGCACCTCAGGCAGCTGTCAAATCCTAGGAGGAAAATTGGTTGGATGGAGTGCTAAGAAGCAAAACTCTGTGGCTATGTCTTCAGCTGAAGCAGAATATGTCGCTGCAGCCAGCTGTTGTGCTCAGGTGCTCTGGATGAAAAGTCAATTGGCTGACTATGAAATTTTATATGACAAAGTGCCAAGCTTTTGTGACAACACCAGCGCCATTGCCATATCCAACAACCCTGTTCTTCACTCTCGTACCAAACACATTGATATCAGGTATCATTTTATCAGGGATCATATAATGAAGGGAGATATTGAGCTGCACTTTGTTCCCACAGAGCTGCAACTAGCTGATATTTTCACAAAGCCTTTGGCTGAACCTTCGTTTAACAGGCTAGTTGCTGAGCTAGGGATGCTCAATATCTCAAAGCCTGTGGCTTGATAATAAATGTGTTCATTAAATGACTGATTCTATATTAAATGTTTTTCACATGAAACTAGGTAGTTACTTTCCAAGTAAATGCATAAAAACATTCTCAATATTTAATCATTTAATTTTCGAATAACGAGGAGACAAATAAGTTTTGAAAGGTCAAAGGACCCACATGAGCAGTCATTTTCCCACTTTGCATTAAATGCGGTTGAATAACTGTTTACTTATTTGAATATATATATTGTCTCTCGTCTCTCCTCACCCACCACCATTCTCATTTCTCAAATCTATTTCTCTCTCTAAGTTCTTCTCTCTCTTAAACCATCCTCCATTTTCATTCACCTTCGACCTTGAATCCATGGCTTTTCCCGTTCCTAAGGCATCAAACGTTAACTTCGAACTCAACGAAAGCATCCTCGCCTCAAACAACTCCATTAGATGGATCAAGGCTCCAAATGACACCTACTCGGATCTGGTTAACTTCATGCAAAACTGTGATATAAGTGAAGCCTTCACCAAATCCCCAACCACCTTCTACCAAGAATACCTTAGGGAATTCTGGTACTCTGCTGAAGTAGTTGATGACACCATAACCTTTAGCCTTTCTTGCAATGAACACCCTTTTGCCTTCTCACTTAAAGATTTCTCGAGTGTGGCTGGATTGAAACATGGTGATGAATGCCTTAAGGTGGTTGATAAAAAGGCTGTTAAAGATGCCCTGGCCACACTCAAACCCTTCCATGATGTAAACCCTGCTCTTACAGCCGCTGAGGTCCTTTCGAAATCTCCTCTGAAGATTAAGTACTTTACACCTATGTGGCGTGTCCTCTTCACCCACATTGTTAAATTCCTGGGAGGAATGCAGGGATCCCAAGATCAGATGTCCTTTAACCATCAATCTATAGCTTATGGGCTGATCTGGGGAGCTGATGTCGATGTAGGAAGCATTCTCTTCTCAAACCTTGTTGAACAGCTGAAGGGAAGAAATCAAGTCAGGGAAAAGAATATCGGCTATGTTCGCTTCTTGTCGCTGATCTTTGAAAGCCTGTTGGGAGACAACTATCATAACTCTGCTTTGACTGCTCTGAAGCCCTATCGCATCACAGGTGCCATCTACAAAGAAATTGGAGTTGAAGATGTCCCTGTCACCTCTCATATGATGAACGTTGCCAACAAACAACCAACAGCTGAGAAGTCCTTGCTCCCTTCTTCTGAGAAGGTGATTACCTCTAGTGTGTATGGAAAGTCTAAGTCTTTGACCTCTGGGCAGCACACTACGACGTCCAAGGCTTCTTCTGGCCAACAGCCTAAGAAGAAGAAAATCCCATCTTCTTCCCACACCAAATCTGTTGCTAAGGCCAAAGGAAAGAAGACTGTGAACCAAGACACCTCCTCTGTTCCAGATACTCTTGTGGAATCAGAGACTTCGGCTGACCAACAACAGGGGTCTACCGTCTCAATGTCAGCTGAGACAACAGGAAACCAGCCAAATCCAGCTGATATCTCACAGTTAATCAGTGTACATTTTTAGAGGTTCATAAGCAACCACTCTCAATTGTCTGTAGGAGAGAGTGGTGAAGTTAGGGTAATCCTCGACCCATAGAAGTCTGTCTATGCACTTAGAACTCTTTAAGACTTCTGTACACCCTGTCTTTACACCAGGGAATGATTCATTTGTGTTTATAAAGCACCCCGATGGCCCTGTACCCTCTAGACAGTATTCAGGCTAACAACAACCTGGATACACATATGTCTCAACCTTGATCAGCTGTACCTCACACAGCCTCTTGGTTCCCTCAGAAAAAGAATCCCAAAAGTTTTACTTTTAGGGGAGCTGAATAATCATCCTCAGCTCCTCTAGGGACAGCGTAATAAGACGATCTTAACCCTTAACTTTTTCACCTTAAAAGAATCCCAAAGGAATTATCCTTTTCAGGGGGAGCTGAATCATCACCCTCAGCTTTCCTAGGGGCAACGTAACAGGCGACCTTAACCCACATATGTTTCACTCTTAAAAGAGTCCCAAAGGTTTCTTAACCTTTTGGGGGGGCTGAATGATCACCCTCAGCCTTCCTAGGGGCAGCGAATGGCGATCTATAAACAACATATGTTTCACAATCAAAAGAGTCCCAAAGGTTTTAACCTTTTGGGGGGCTGAATAATCACACTCAGCTTTCCTAGGGGCAGCGAATGGCGATCATTAACCATATACTTTTCACACTTAAAAGAATCCCAAGTATTTATCCTTTGGAGTGGCTGAGTAATCACCCTCAGCCTCTCTGGGACAGCGAAATGGCGACCATTCCCCTTACTGTTTTCCCTGTTACTAATTATAACAACTTGCAGGCTGAAATTATACAGCCAGCCACTGAATCCCAGGTACACTAGGAGAAAGAGGCTGATACAATTATTCAAGACCAAACAAATGACGAAGAGCCTTTGCTTAATATTGAAGAAGAAATGCTGTTATTAGTGGATGATGTCTCTGATCTTGAATCAATGCCTGAAGATGAAATCCCTGAGGGGATGTTTGAGGAGGAGGATGAAGAAGAAGATGATCAACAATCTGTCTCTCCTCCCAAGGAAATAGTTGTGTCCATGCTAGCTGGAAATAATACTCCTCCTCCCAAGGAAGCTGTTGTTACTCCCAACTATGCTACATCCACAACAACAGTCTTCCAACGCCCAGCCTATGATCCAACAGCTGAATTTCTCATGTTTGATCATCCTGCCCAAACCAACTTTGATCTTTTACCAAGGGGGGATGATTATGCTCAACAAAGCCTCAACATACATAATCTTCAGCCTGTTCATCATAAATCTGACATTGAACGCTTATCAAGGAAGCTGGATGTGATCAAGTCTGAAATGCACAACTTCACTGTCACATTTCCAGGGATCATACAAAAGGCTGTTGCTGAGGCGGTTACTGAACCCATCAAGGATGGTGTACGAAAAGGTGTAGCACAAGGACTTAGTCCACAAGAATCAAGGATGTAATTGACTAAGAGGTCCCTGACTTATTCCATGAACATGAGCAAACTATGCACAGACGATTTGAAGCTATTCGCAACAGGCAATATCGTCATACAAACTTCATTGTTAATCGAGTTCAGGGAAATACTAATGGAAACTGCAACCTTCTGCTGAAGATTGCCAGGGCTTCAAGGAAAAGGAAACGGGCTATGGCTGACTCTGTTGAACAGATTGCAAGGCACTTTCAAACACGTTCATCTAAACGTCAGCATAGACAGGATGAACGTGAGGGGGAGAAGGAAACAACTCTTAAACTTGAATCTGCTAAACAAGGCTCAACATCAGATGACAACACCATTTCACCTGTCCCCCTCCAAGTCATCACATCTGTTACCATATCTGATGATGAGGATAACACTCAGGGGGAGCAACAGAATCAAGATGGAGCTGATTCATCAAAGTCCCTGACTTTGGTTAACACCAACGAGTCTAGGGATGATGGTAAACCAGCTGCCAAGAAGCTAAAGTTCACTGTTAGCTCCCTTCCCAAAGCAATACAAACTCAGGCTCAGACAGCATTTATCAAAAGAGCTGAAGTTTTGAAAAACATGAGTGTGGAATCCTCTGTCTAGAAGAAAGGAAAGGAGATAGTTTTGGTTGACACAGATACCAAACTAAAGAAGATAGCTGCGATGCTATAGACAGGAGGATCCACCACAGACCTTTCCCAATTCACAACCTTTACACCTTCCAATGAGAATCCTTTAACCCCTGAAGAAATAGAGAAACAGGCTGAGAATTCAAACGTCTAAATGAACTCAAGACAGCCAAAGAATTGAATGAAGCTACTCTGAGGAAGATGACTCCACCTAAAAGGGAGAAGCAAAAACAAAGGTTGAGGGAAATGGAAGTTAAACGCGTTGAGGCACTAAGAAAAGTCAAAACTGATTATGATGCCTGCGTTAACAACAGGTATGCACCTGGCAAGATAACCAAGTTCAAATATACAATTCACAAATCCACCAACACCCCACAGATGATCTTGTGGAGAGACAACCAACAGGGAAACATGAATGTGTTTGACGACTTCAGGCTAAAGACACTTGGGTTATCTGAATGGTTCGAACTTGAAGCCTTAGCTGCCAAAAGAACTGGACAGTCTAATTTTCTTCTGCTTAAGACTCTTAAGGCCAAGTTTACCTGGATCAAAGAAACGGCTGCCAAACTCAAGATAGATCCTGCACCACAGCTTTTTGAACAAGAACCCCCAAAGACTGGTAAGAAAAGAAGAAGAGTTTCTCAACTTGTTAAGGAAACTTTTGTCACAGATGATGTTCAAGTGGATGGAATGCACAGGGATTTGATCCAACCAAATGGTATAGTTGGCCCTGTTGATCGTCAAACATACACAGAGCCTGAAAAAGGAATGGCATTCATGAACAGAGCTTGCCAGTATGCATTTCAAAGAGAGGATGAGATGTGCTTAGCATCAACAATTCAGCTACTTTGTCACAAGAAGGGACTCAAGATCAACACAGAGTAATCCAAAGTATTTGCAAAAGCTTTGCAGGAAGAGTTGGATAACAGATTAGACATAGCTGAAGCTGAAGAAAAGATTAAAAATGATGACTTTTGAAGAAATTCACAGCCCAATTTTACCTTCACATTTTATTTCACTTTTGTAATGTACTTGTAATTTCCTTTAAGTATGAATAAAATCATGAGGTATGTTTGTTTAGATCTGTTATGAGTAAGAAGAAGCTGTTAACTCACTTACCTTAACTTAGATAGATCTAGCAAATTTTATGTTTAAATAGGGGGAGATTGTTGGGAATCTAAGCTTGTTAGATTCCCTGATCATAGATATAAACATAATTAAGCTGTTAGATAGTCCTTTGCATGTGCCTAGGAGGCAGGCAAGTATCGCAATACTTACAGAGATCCAAGTCTCTGTGAGCAACCTCAGAGGAGTCAATGTCAGAGACATTGTCAAGGAAGTCAAAGATTACTTGAAGATATACTCATTGGCTTTGATGGATAACAGCCAAGATGTATCAGGGACTCTGAGGGGTTAAGGGTTAACAGGGGTGGCAATACCCTGTTAACACTCAACACACTTTGGACATGCCATTTGTGTGTTCGAGACTATGAAGAAAACGGAAACTGTTTCGACAACTGTTTCCTTAAAGCATAATGGCAGACTACCAAGAATAGAAGAGCATCATGTGACTGATGTCTGAAAAGTGAAAATCTTGTGTAGTCACCATCAAGTACTATTCAGGTCAACCTCGTATCACTATAAATAGGATGTGTATGCATGCATTAATGTTTAACACTTTGAGTATATTCATAACATTAATGCTTTGAACTTATAGAATCAAACAGCTGCGGCTGTATTCATAAGTTAAGGTTTATAGTTGTTCAAAGTGTGCACAACACATTGTCATCAAACGGTGTTATCCATAACACTTGTAATTCTTTATTATACAATAATAAGATTACGTTTGAAAACTAATAACTTGTGTTGATTAGCTAAGTTTAGGGTTTCTAGCATTGATTAGGGACTTTCACGTATGAGTTAAGACTTTCGTGTTTTAAAGTTCCCTATATAAAAGCCTAGCAAAACTTGATTTAAACATGTTAAGGAAAAAGCTAAGGTAAAAACCGAGTCGAGTCAAAAACTATTTTTATTTTCACCAACGGAAAGCCTAAATTTGTGTCGAAAGCACTTATTTTCTTTATTAAATCTTAAAATAACACTAAAATTTAAATTTTTTATGAAAAACGAGAAAAAAGATAACGTTTGGACACAAAAAAAGCAATTGCAAGCGATTATATCGATTGACTCCCCCATTCTAAAACCAAACATTGTTCTCAATGTTTCCTAGCTCAAGGGTAACACCCCTTTGCTAAAACACGAAGAGTCTAATGCAAAAGTCCTAACATGGAAAGAGCACGCAAATCTAAAAGCCGTTTATTAATTATGCTTCAAGATAAACGTTAGTCGATAAAAATCAAAGGATAGAAAGTGTGCCCATTTTGACAATCAAAGTATGAAAGATCAAGTGGACCGGCAAAAACCGAACACGAGAGTCTTCAGTGATTAGGGTCATACCTAAGATTCACAACACAACAAAACACGAGCACGAGCTTGAAAGATCAAGCCTTATTAGTGTTAGAAAATAGAAAGAAGATAGAATGTATGGGACTCCCCCACAAGGTACCTTGTTTTTGTTAACCGATTCATGATCTCGACTCGATCCCCACATTCATTGGTCCTTAGGGAAAGTTTGAAGATCCGGAACAACCTCCGTAGGTATGTCCCCTCCAAAGTAGTGTTTCACACGATGACCATTCACCTTAAAGTTAGGCCCGTCTTTTTGAGCAAGCTCAAAGGTGCCTGAAGGGAAAACTTGTGAAATGGTGAATGGTCCGAACCAACAGGATTTAAGCTTGCCCAAGAAAATCTTAAGTCTAGAGTTGAATAAGAGGACTTGATCACCAACATTGAAAATGTGGTTTTTGATCTTAAAGTCATGAATCCTCTTAGTCTTCTCTTTATAGATCAAAGAATTTTCATAAGCTTGATCCCTTAATTCACTTAGTTCATTCAATTGAACCTTGCGATGATCACCCGCGGTCCTCAAATCAAAGTTACAATGCTTAAGAGCCCAATACGCCTTATGTTCGAGTTCAATTGGCAAGTGGCATGCATTTCCGTAGACCAACCTAAATGGTGTACAACCAATTGGCGTCTTGTAAGCCGTACGGAAAGCCCACAATGCATCATCCAATTTATCCGACCATAAAGTGCGATTTTCTCCAACAGAACGCTCCAAAATCCTCTTAAGAGCTCGGTTTGAAACCTCGACTTGACCACTCGTTTGAGGGAGATAAGCCGTCGAAAGTCGATGAGTGACACCATATTTCTTTAGAACTTTTTCAAATTGTTTATTACAAAAATGGGTCCCACGATCACTTATTATAGCCCGTGGAGTTCCAAACCTAGCTAAGAGTTGTTTCAAAAATTTCACCACAACTCGAGCATCATTCGTAGGCAAAGCCTTAGCTTCAACCCATTTAGACAAATAGTCCACAACTACGAGAATGTACTTATTTCCTTTCGATGATGAAAATGGCCCCATAAAATCGATCCCTCAAATGTCAAAGATTTCACAAACTTGGATGATGTTTTGAGGCATTTTATCCATTTGTGAATTCTTTCCTTGAGGTTGACAAGCATCACAAGTCTTGAGCAATTCTTGGGCATCACGATATATGGAAGGCCAAAAGAAGTCGACATCAATGACTTTCTTCGCGGTGACGTTGGCACCATGATGTCCCCCGGTGGGTCCTTCATGACAAGATTTAAGAATATCTTGAGCTTCCTTGCCAAACACGCACCTACAAATCACTTGATCCACGCACACACGAAACAAATAGGGGTCGTCCCAAAAATAATAGGATATATCCTTGAAAAACTTTCGTTTTTGTTGGGACGACATACCCTTGATCACAAACTTCCCTGCATGGTAATTTGCAATGTCCGCAAACCATGGGGTACTATCATCACCACGAAAAGCAATCATACCAAGCGTCTCGAGAGGAAATGTTTCATTGATTTCCTTTTTCTCTCGATCGCTTTGGAGAGGATTCTCAAGTCGAGATAGATGATCGGGGGTGAGATTCTCGGCTCATTTTTTGTCTAGAATTTTGACATTAAATTCTTGAAGGAGGAGAATTCACCGGAGCAACCTCGGCTTAGCATCTTGTTTATTAAGAAGATATTTGATAGCCGAGTGGTCCGTATACACTATGGTTTGAGACAAGACAAGATATGGTCTAAACTTTTCAAAAGCATATACAACGGCAAGTAACTCCTTTTCCGTTTTAGTGTACTTTGTTTGAGCATCCGTCATAGTCTTACTTGTATAGTGTATAGGCAAGAAATGTTTTGACTTACGTTGCCCCAAAACCGCACCTACCGCGTAATCACTAGCATCACACATAATTTCAAAAGGTAGGTTCCAATCCGGAGCAACTAAAATTGGTGATTCGGTTAATTTCCTTTTAAGCATCTCAAAGGCTTTGATGCGCTCATCTGAAAAGAGGAATGGAGTCTCTTTTCCAAAAGATGGGTCATAGGCCAAGCTATCTTAGAGAAATCTTGGATGAAACATCTATAGAAGCCGGCATGGCCGAGAAAACTCTTAACTCCCTTAACGGTGGTGGGTGGATGTAATTTGGCAATCACGTCGATTTTAGCCCTATCAACCTCAATACCGGCCTTAGAGATCTTATGTCCTAACACAATTCCTTCTTTGCACATGAAATGACATTTTTCATAGTTAAGCACAAGATTTGTTTCCTCACAACGTTGCAACATTCTTTCGAAGTTAGAGATACATGAAGTAAAAGACTCCCCAAAAACCAAGAAATCATCCATAAAGACTTCCATGGTTTTTTCGATCATATCATGGAAAATGACCATCATACACCTTTGGAACGTCCCCGGAGCATTGCATAACCCAAAAGGCATTATACGATAAGCAAATGTTCCATAAGGACAAGTAAATGTGGTCTTTTCTTGATCACGAGGGTCTATAGGAATTTGGAAATAGCTGGAAAATCCATCCAAAAAGCAATAGAATTCATTTCCCGCTAGTCTCTCTAAAATTTGATCCATAAAAGGTAATGGAAAATGATCCTTCGTAGTGGCATCATTAAGCTTCCTATAGTCGATACAAACACGCCAACCGGTCACAAGTCTAGTCGGAATCAATTCATTATCCTCATTAGTAACAACCATCATTTCTCCTTTCTATGGAACACAATGCACGGGGCTAACCCATGGGCTATTAGAGATAGGGTAGATCATTCTGACGTCTAGAAGTTTAGTAACTTCCTTTTTGATCACCTCATGAATCTTTGGATTGACCGTTCTGTGATTTTGGATAACGGGTTTATAATTATCCTCCATCAAAATTTTTTGAGTACAAAATTTTGGATCTATACCCTTGATGTCGGAGATTTTCCATGCAATGGCCCGTTTATGTTTCTTAAGCACCTTAATAAGTTCATCCTTTTCATTATCCTTTAATCCCTTAGCAATAATCACTGGTAACTTATCCGTTCCTTCAAGAAAAGCATACTTCAAATGAGTGGGTAGTTCCTTAAGTTCTAATTCGGGTGCTTCTTCAATAGATGTTTTCACTTTAGTCTCATTTTCACTCACAACTTTTAATTCCATAGGTGGTGATTCAAAAGGATCCATATTCAACTTTCGATTAAAGCAATATCTCCCTCGGGATCAAAATTCTCACTATCAAACTCACTAGGATCGAATGGTGTGCTAAGGTAATCATCAATTTCCTTATCGATTTTTGAATGACCATTATCCTCAAGCTCTTCTAGAACGAAGTCCCCTCCCTCAAATGGAGTGAGTGGAGGTTTAGCTAAAGAAATAATTGGATTCGGTAAAGTGGGATTGCCACTTTTAGAAATATCCAAAAAACCAAGCATATCTTGTGAAACTTCTTCACTAGCAACATCAATCACATCGATTTGATTGATTGATTCCTCGTAGTACTTGGAAGAATATCTCGAGATATTACCAACATCAAGTGTGATACTTTCATCATCAACTCGTAAAGTCAATTTCCACGCTTTCATGTCAACTAAAGAACTAGCCGTCATTAAAAACGGTTGTTGTCCCATAAATTTAGATAATAGAACACGAATTAAAGAAAGAGAATAGATGAAGAAGATGAATTCTAGAGAGAGAAAGTAGTGAGAGAAAGTAGAGAGAGTGAGATGATTAACTTGTGAAATTAGATTAAGAATAATGAAATCATCCACCCTCCTAACATGCTAGGAGGGTGCTTATATAGCACCCACATGCGGGCTCTCTAATGGACTATATTGTTTTGGTCCGGGCTTGAATAAATGCTTAGTACTTTGAAAGAGGCCTTTTAAGCTAACCATCAAGCCCGTAATGTCACGACTATTTTAACTAACTATTACAACGTTCTAATAAATATTACAATATAAACCTATGACTGAACATTCTTGTTTGACTCAATATTTTGAGGCTAACAATCTCCCCTAATGTAAGGTCATTCCTCTTCGATATTTGGAGTCCAATGGAGATTTATGAATCTCGTCATAAATGAGTCTTGAACGTGTAATAGTAGTGTTGTTCCTTCATGCTGTGATCTTTGAGCCTTTGTCGTTGTCTTTCGACTTTGTCTTTTATCTTGAGATCTTCAAATTATCCTTGACTTGTCTTTGCCATCTTGCGATCTTGTGTTCTTATCCACATGCTCATACTTCGCATCATCTTGAAAGCTTGCTAACAATCTCCTTTGAAGAGAGGTCATTCCTCTATATTAATTGATAAGGAAGATTTTGATCATCAGAGTTGCGGAAGTCTTTAGCTTTCTTGATTGTTGAATGTCTTTGGGCATGAGTATGTGGTTTTGAATCTCTGAATTTGCTGAGTACACCGTAACGTCACCTTCTTGAGACAAAACATAGACACGGACTAAATGGCTTTGACATTCGTCCTAAATCGGTAGCGTTTTACCTCCGGTCAGTGAAGACCGTTACACGATATTAAATATCGTACCTGTGATTAGGTAGATTCAATTAAGAATCTCCTTGACAGGGTTTCGCGGCTGTACTAACCGTTCTCTTTATTCGACCGTCTCAAAGCAAGACTGCAAATATAAAGACTGAATCAATTGGATAAATATCCGCTTGATTAAAGTCGTCAATTCAAATTCCTGGAACAAGTTTGATTCATTAAGAATGTTACCATTGTTGCTTTCCAGTTGACACAAGCTTGATTCATAAGAATCTCGCAAGTTACCTACCGTAGCGCTATTTGATGTTGGCACTAGAAGGATTTACATTCATCACCGTGAATATTAATAAATATCACTCTGAATGTTCTGGCAAGACCATAAAGATATTGCGTAGAAACCTGAAACGAGTTTGAATCGATTAAGAAACAAACCACTGTTGCTTTTCAGTTTTACATGTGTTCAATTCATAAAGAATCTTACCCATGACCTACCGCAGTACTGTTTGATGTTAACACAGGAAGGATTTCCACTCATCATTGTGAATACTAAGCAGTATCACTCTGAGTGTTCTAGCAATATCGCAAGGATATAGCATAGGACTCTCTTGATCATCATCCGTGTGTCCTAACGAGATTTGATTGATCTCTTGGCTCTAGACTCGATTTGTGCACTTTTAATGGTCGGAGGCTGGAGCAGATGCCACCTATTCAATATCAACTATCTCGGAGTGAGAAAGTCAATAGAAGTCATGTTGATCTCTGTGACAATAAAACAAACTTCATTTGAGAGAAGCCTGAGTCAGCTGGGGAGGGGTTGTGCATTACATCACTGGGTCCATGATGCGTTGTCTTCATGATGTGTTGACCCAGTTTCTGCCTAAGTTGTATGGAGGGCTAATTTCTTTACACCCTTTATCCTTACATTTCTTTTTCATTCTTCAACCCCTTCAATGCTTACCAAGACATCATTACTAACACCTTGTTGTGATTGTTCCAGTGCTAGCGTCAGTATTTAGTCGGCATTCAGCTTCATTCACATTCTACTCTATCTTTCCTAAGTACTTCTAATAATCTATTGGATTGTCCCTGGGAAGATCCCTCCGGTTCTGGTTGGATTATAGGACTTAACCTAACCACCCTTTTGACACCAATAACGTCATGAATTAAAGATGTTGTGGGTATTTGATCGTAACCATGAGTGCTTGAGTCTTTAGATCATATTTTAATCACATTTTCCCCCTATCTCTAATATATAAAATCGATTGATATTAGAGATACCAAATTTGATTAAAATATATTGTGAAAAATAGCCTTGAAAAACTTTCGGGAGAAAAATGTGTCAACCATAGCATGAATTTGGAACGCTCCCCCTCAAAATTTGATCCAATGGAATTGTCATTACGAGGATATGATCCACATTAAACTTTTGAGGATAGGAGTTGTTGAACACACAATTTTTGAAAGATTTTGAATATCATTGAGAAATTCTTGAAAAATTGTGTTCAACGCTTTTTGAAAAATCAATTCTTTTTGGCGAAAAGGTTTTTCTAAAGCATAAACTTGAGTTCATAGACTTTGAATGTCTTGACAAATCCACTCAACTGTAAGAAGATTTACCTTCTTTTGCTGAGGGTAAGAGCACGAAAGCGTACACTCCCCCATGAATTTAGATCCGGGTTGCAATCTGAAAGTGATTACAAGCCTTTGTGTTGAGCTTAAAATGTTGAATGTTTTGTGACAAGCTCAACCCAAGATAGATTGCTCTACCCGTTGTTGGAAATATTGTCCAAAAGAGACAATTTTCTTTGTAAAAGATAGAAATGACATGTTTTGAAAAATATTTACAACTTTCATTCGAGCTTTATGTACACACCCGTGTCGTTATTGAGCGACATTTCTCGGTACGTCCATATTATCGATACTGAAAGACATGTCGAGAAGAATACTTTAGGATTATCAAAGATTTTTTAATTTTGTATTTTTCTTTTTCATTAATATTTACAGGTAGATGTTTGATAGATGAATCAAGCAGGCTTCTTTGCCAGAATCTCCAGTTCTGCTGGAGTCAAACATCTCATACCAATTTGCCTAACTAGATACGCAAACCTCTCTTTCGAAAGAGCTTTTGGAAACAAGTCAGCTAATTGGTAATCAGTTGCAACAAAGTATAATTCAACAATACCCTTTTCAACTTGTTCCTTAATAAAGTGATATCTGACATCAATGTGCTTCGTGCGGGAATGTTGTACCGGATTGCAGGAGATGGCTATAGCAGACTTTGAGTCACAGTACATAGGTACTTTATCAAAGTGAAAGCCATAATCCGTGAGTTGTGTTCTCATCCATAGAACTTGAGCACAACACGCAGATAAAGACACATACTTCGCTTCGGCTGATGACTGTGACGTGCAATATTGCTTCTTGGAAGACCATCCCACAAGCTTATCTTGACCTAGAAATTGTGCACCACCAGAAGTACTTTCGCGTGTATCAAGATACCCTGCATGATCAGAATCTGAATAGGCCGTTAGAAAGAAACCGTTTCCCTCGGATACCAGAGTCCTATGTGAATGGTATTCTTAAGGTACCGAAAGATCTGTTTAACCTCCTTGAGGTGATTTTCAGTGGGTCGTGCTTGATATCTTGCACAATAACACGTAGCATATGATATATCTGGTTGGCTTGTTGTTAAGTACATGAGGGAGCCGATCATGGAACGATATCTTGTTTGATCTATGGCATCACCCTCCAAATCAGCATCTAGGGATGTGGTTGATAATGGTGTCCCAACGGGGTCATATGATGTCATACCATGCTTTTTGATTACCTCTTGACAATACTTAGTTTGGTTGATAAAGATACCACTTGGGGATTGGTGAACTTGAATTCCTAGAAAGAACTTTAGTTCTCCCATCATAGATATTTCAAATTTGTTGTGCATTACTTTTTCAAACCATTTTGAAAGTTTTGGGTTTGTAGACCCGAAAATAATGTCATCAACATAAATATGTACAAGCAAAATGTCATCCCCATATTTATAAGTGAGCAAAGTTAGATCAATGGAACCTTTTGAGAAACCTTTGGAGACAAGAAACTTTGAGAGCTCGTCGTACCACGCCCTTGGAGCTTGCTTGAGTCCATAAAGTGCTTTGTGGAGACGATACACCTTGTCAGGATATGACGAATCCTTCTGGCTGCGTGACATGGACTTCTTCCTTCAAAGGACTGTTAAGAAACGCCGTCTTTACGTCCATTTGATAAACGATGAATCCCTTATGTGCAACATAAGCAAGAAAAATCCTGACTGCTTCCATTCGAGCTACTAGTGCAAATGATTCTTAAAAATCAATACCCTCTTTCTGTCCATACCCTTTAGCCACTAGCCTAGATTTAATCTTGATGATCGTGTTCTCTTCATCCATCTTGTGTTTCCAGATCCATCGAAGATTTAATGGTATTACATCGTATGGTCTGTCAACATGTTCCCAGACTTTAAGTGTTTCAAATTGTTGAAGTTCATCCGTCATCGATTCAATCCAAGCATGATCAGCCATGGCTTCTTTGATGTTTTTTGGTTCAGCTGTACTCACGGCGAGTGCGAACATAAAAACATCGCCATTGGTGTTAAGCTGTCGTCTTGTGCGTGTTGGGAATAAAATGTAGCCAGTCTACTTGAGCGTTGACAAGAGGAAAACAAGCGTTGATAGGAAGAAAACAAACGCTGACAGATCAAGCGTTGACAAGAAGAAGTCAAGCGTTGATAGGTTGAAGACAAGCACTGATAGAAAGATATAGTCTACGCGTATATTGTTTCTAGTTTGTTTCTAGTAAAGATAAGTTCAACATTGTATTTTCTATAGTTATCTTTACCTAGAATAGCTGATACGTAGACTCTTGTACAAGGCTTCTTATGTCTATAAAAGAAGACCTTTAGGTTATGTTTCATAATAAGTTTTCATACGTTAAACACTTTCATTGTAAGCAAGTTCGTTATAATCAATCAAGTGAAAGTTTGTTTTACATCTTTGTGTGTTCTTGTTTAAGTGTTAATTCCGCATAACACTTAGATTACTTTATACATAAACAAAGTTTCTCTACGTGTATAACTTGATCTAATCTCGTATACACAAGCTTAATCGATCTAAGTTTGGGATCAACAAGTGGTATTAGAGCTTTTTGAGAAACTTTTGATCTTAAAGAACACAAGAACCCTAAAATCACCAAAACCCTAATTTTCACAAAACCCTAAAAAAAACATCATGTCCAATCCAGAAGTAACCTCCTCCTCCTCATTGCCCAACATTAAGATTCCCATGCTTGATGCAAACAATTTTGAGCTGTGGAAGTTCAACTTTGAGCAATATCTGGGGATCTATGACTACACTCTCTAGGAGATTATTGAATATGGAAACACATTCAATAAAGCTGAAAAGATTGCTAATGCCATTGCTACAAGATCAGCTGTTGCTGGATGTTCAGAAGAAGATAAGAAAGAAAAACCTGATGATGGTAGAGCTATGTTTGCTGAGGATATAGCAAAGAAAAGGGTTGATATGAAAACCCTAAACATTCTGAAACTTTCTTTGGGACAAGAAAACCAGGATAAATACAGAGGTTATGAGTCTGCAAAAGACCTTTGGGCAGCTCTTGAAGTTGCATGTGGTGGTAATGCTGATACTAAGGAAGAGAAGAAGAAGCAACTCATGCATGAGTATGCTGTCTTTAAGGCTCAACCTAATAAGAACCTTAGCAGTGTTAGAAGCAGACTGCTTGACATTACAAGCAAGCTATCCTTCATGGGGACACAAGTTGGTGATGTTGACAATATTGCCACTTTTCTTAAAAGCCTTGGTGATGCGTGGAAGATTGAGGCAAGATCTATACTTGCCAATAACACTCACAAAAGTTCTACTTTTGATGATATCTACAACAAACTGAGGTTGTTGGAGAATGAAACTCTTTTGGAGCATGGAAGTAAGTCTATCAATAGTAACATGGCCTTCTTCTCACATAGTGAAGGTCAATTTGATCAGAAGGACTCATACATTCACACAGTTACTGGATCAACATGTGTCAACGCTGGATCATGTCCTGTCAACGCCTCTCATTCAGACGCTGACACATACAAAATTGACTCACCAAGAGTTAAACCTGCTGGTTTGGATCTGGATACTGTGTGTGCTTACATTGCTTCTTTGCCCAATGGTTCAGTGATTACATATGAGTACCTTGAGCAAATAAGTGATGAGCACTTGGAAGAGATGGATATAAAGTGGAACAAGGCTCTTGCAAGTATAAGAGCAAACAGATGGAATAAAAGGTTTAAGAAGAAGATGACCTTTAATGCAAAGGACACTGTTGGATTTGATAAATCCAAGGTTGAGTGCTACAATTGTCATCGTATGGGGCACTTTATGAGGGAATGCAGATCTCCAAGAAGATCTGATGCTGGAAAACCCTCAAGCCAAGTTGTTAAGGCTCAGGATCCTAAGGCCATGGTGGCAGTGCAAGAAATTGATGGTATTGGATGGGACTGGAGCTATTTGGCTAAGGATGGGGAAGAGGATAAAGCTTTGGTTGCTGAGATAGAAGAAGAAGAGCATATTCAATATGCTCTCATGGCACACTCCTCCTGTTCATCAGATAATGAGGTATACGATGATGCTTTTTGTAGTAAGGGTTGTCGTTTAAATACTGAAAAACTTAACAAAGAGGTTTTAAAATTGTTAAGTGATGTGAGTACTGAGAGATGCAAATTGTCTAACTATCAAATTGCTCTCACTCAAACTGAGAAGACAGTTTCTGAGTATAAGAAAATGTAATTTGACCTAAAAGATAAAATAAATATCTTAAAACATGAGTTAAATGCTAGTAATGATGTTAGAAACATCATGGAAAGGGTCAATGCTGAATTACAGGCTAAGTTAGATGAGGCTATCAAGAATAAGGATAATGTTAACCTTAAAAAATTCAGAGATTTGATAAGGCCTCACAAACCCTAAGAGAATGTGTTAATAAACAGAGGGATCCTAAGGACATGACTGGGATTGGGATGAAAGACTATACTATTGTTCCACCACCAGCTGGGGACTTCTATGGTGTCCAAAGAAAGGACTTATCTTAGACTGGTTTACCAGAACTCCAAGAAGAGGAATTTATTCTTCCACCAAGAGTCCTTACCCCAATTGAAGAGTATAGGCAAAAGTTGACTGACTTGAATGAATGGAAGAAAGCCAACCCTACCTTGTTTGTCAAGGGTGGAATGCTTTGTGATAGTCCTAATGAGTCAACCCCTATTAAAGTAACAAACCCAATCACTGGCAAGACTGTTGACCTTGGCTCAAACACTGTTAGAAAACCTAGCATTAAGTATGCAGAAATGTATAGGAATACTAGGTCACCTAAAAGCCAAGTTAGTGATAATGGAACAGGCTTCTTCTCTTCTAGACCTAGGGTCGTGTCTAGAAAAGCCTGGTACACTTGTGGTAGCTTTTCACATTTAGCATATAAGTGTGTCAACGCTTCTAAGGTCAACGCTGTTAAAAGGTCAAACACTGTCAGACCCAAAACTTTTGTGGAGCAAAGTCCACAAGTTGTTAGACCAGCCCTATTCTTCACTGAAGGGTCTAACACTCATGGACAAAGACCATTTCAGAAGACCAATACTTGGTCTATAGGCAATGGGTTTCTGTAGCAAACCCTAGGTTCAACGCTGACAAGGGTAATTTCAGCGTTGATAAGACCAAATCCAATGCTGACAGAAACGTTGCCAGACCTAAATATTTGCAACCACAGGGAAAGGGGTCTAAAGCTTCTTCTAGCTTGACATGGAGACCTAAGTAAGATCAAAACCCTGATTCTAATGGGATTTCTATGACCTGCAACAGATTTAATTACATTTCGAAGGTCATTACAAAATCAATTGGGGTTAACTGGGTATTTCATCCAAAAAGGGATGAACAAGGGGTTGTTATGAGAACTAAGTCTGTTCTTGTTGAACAACCAGATGAATCCAAGTCTGCTCAGGCTTGGGTTCCCAAAGAAAACTAATTTGTTTTCTTTATGTGCAGGGCATTCAAAAACAGCTCAATGATTATGGATATTGGGACAGTGGATGCTCTAGGCACATGACCGGGAATGAAGATTACCTAACTAACTTCACTTTCATTAAGGATGGTGATAAGGTTTACTCTGGAGGCGGATATGGAACTATCACAGGCAAAGGAACTCTTCTCACCAAGAACTTGCGTTTTGAAAACGTGTTTCTGGTAAAGGAACTTGATTACAATCTTTTTAGTGTATCACAAGTTTGTGATAACAAAAATAAAGTTCTGTTTACTGATACTGAATGCTTGGTGTTAAGCAAGGATTTTAAAATTCCAGATGAGAAATACATTAACTATAGAACACCTAGGCATAAAGACATTTATAATGTGAATCTTAATGGGATTAGGATGAATAATAATATGTCATGTTTTTATGCTAAAGATTCAGTTGATGTGAGTAATCTATGGCACACGAGACTAGGGCACATAAACTTTAAGAATATAAACAGGCTTGTGAGACTTGGCTTGGTTGATGGTTTGCCTGAAAAGGCTTTCCACAATAACCACTCTTGTGTTGCATGCCTTAAAGGCAAGCAACACAAGGTCTCATTTAAGTCTAAACAGGCGCACTCTAGTTCTAGACCACTTCACTTGCTGCATATGGACCTATTTGGTCCAACTAATATAGAAAGCTTGAATGGTAAATCATACTGCTTTGTCATCACAGATGACTTTTCTAGGTTTACTTGGACTTTCTTTTTAGCTATGAAAAGTGACACTACTGATACTTTAATTGACTTTATTACTCAGATTGAAAAGAAAACTGGTAATGAAGTTAAAATGCTTAGGAGTGATAATGGTGGTGAGTTTAGAAATAAACTATTGGATGATTTTTGTGCCAATAAAGGGATTACTAGGAAGTTTAGTGTTGCTAGGACCCCACAGCAAAATGGGGTTGTTGAGAGAAAGAATAGAACCCTAATTGAAGCAGCCAGGACTATGTTGGCTGATGCTCATTTTCCCATAGCATTTTGGGCTGAGGCTGTGAATACAGCTTGTTATGTTCAGAATAGAGCATTGGTCAACAAGATACAGAATAAAACACCTTATGAGTTACTTTGGGGAAGGAAACCTAATATTGGTTTTCTTAAACCTTTTGGCTGTCATGTAGTTGTGTTGGATACTAGTGATGCCTTGGGTAAATTTAGTGCTAAAGGTGATGAAGGCTATTTCATGGGTTATTCAGTGCAGAGTAAGGGATATAGGGTTTACCTTAAGAAGGAAAAATGTATACTTGAAAGAGTACATGTTAGGTTTTTAGAGAGTAAACCTAGTGATCCTGAAAGTGGTTCAAATTGGTTGTTTGACTTGGAACCTCTATCTAGAACTTTGAATTATATGCCTGTTACTAATCCAGACATTGTGAAGGTAACTTCAAATGTTGTGGAAGAAAAAGTTGTTGATGTTTCAGGTACACAGGTTAATGAAGAGGTTGGATCACAAGCAGACAAGTCATCTCCCATACAAGAGTATGCCACAATTCCCATATGGACATATGCTTTTGTTGCTGCTGCTGCTGGAAAGGATAATGGTGGTCCCCAAGTACCACCAGTTAACAACATGCATGGTCCTTCAAGCGCTGACAAAGGAAAATCTGGCGCTGACAGGACAAATTCAGGCGTTGATGGCTCAAACGTTGACAACACCATTTCAGGCGTTGATGATCCAAACGCTGACAACCTTGGTTCAGGCGTTGACAATACTTTTGAGCATATCTTCTCTTCCAATTTTGAACAAGGTGAACCTTCAAATATACATGAAGAGGTTCATACAAATATTGATGGAAGAGAGTCTGAAGAAGATATTGGCAACATGGATAATGAGATTGAAGACAACAGACTTTTTGAGGGAGGAGTTCTCACTTCTACAATGAAGAATCATCCCACTTCTTAAATTATTGGGTATATCATGACTCCTGTTCAGACTAGAAGATCTCATCAGAATCTGTTGGGAATAAATTAAGGCCAGATCACTTGAGCGCTGACAAGAACAAAACAAGCATTGACAGGAACAAAGCAAGCGCTGACAGCTCAAGCGTTGACAAGTTAAAGTCAAGCGTTGACACATTGAAGAAAAGCACTGATGGAAGATATAATCTACACGTTTATTATATTCTAGAATACTTCTAGTAAGGATAGAAACGACAATGTATTTTCTATGTTTATCTTTACCTAGAATAGTTGATACGTAGCTTATTGTACAAGGCTTCTTAGTCTATAAAAGAAGGCCTTTAGGTTAATGTTTAATATCAAGTTTTATATAAGTTTTCATTCGTAAACATCTTTCATTGTAAGCAAGTTCGACATTCATAATCAAAGTTAAAGTTTTGTTTACATCTTGTGTTCTTGTTTAAGTGTTAAATTCCGCATAACACTTAGATTCACAAAGCATATAACAAAGGTTTCTCTACGTGTTATACTTGATCTAATCTCGTATACACAAAGCTAATCGATCTAAGTTTGGGATCAACAAGTGGTATCAGAGCTTGTTGAGGAACTTTTGATCTTTGAAGAACACCAGAACCATACACGAACACCAAAACCCTAATTTTTCTCAGAAACCCTAAAAACACCAAAACCCTAACAACATCATGTCTGAAGCTATAACCACCTCCTCTTCACCCTTACCAAACATCAGGATTCCCATGCTTGATGCAACCAACTTTGACTTATGGAAGTTCAACTTTGAACAATATCTGGGGACCTATGACTACACACTCTGGGAGATTACTGAATATGGAAACTCATTCAATAAGGCTCAAAAGATTCTTGATGCCATTACTCAAAGATCAGCTGTTGAAGGATGCCCTGATGAAGATAAGAAAGAAAAACCTGGAGATGGTAGAGCTGTAGGTGCTGAAGATATTGCAAAGAAAAGGGTTGACATGAAAGCCCTAAATATTCTGAAAGTCTCTTTGGGACAAGAAAACCAGCACAAATATAGAGGCTATGAATCTGCTAAAGATCTTTGGGAAGCACTTGAAGTTGCATATGGTGGCAATGCAGACACTAAGGAAGAAAAGAAAAAGCAACTTCTGCATGATTATGCTGTCTTCAAAGCTCAACCCAATGAGAAACTGAGTAGTGTGAGAAGCAGATTGCTTGACATCACCAGCAAATTGTCCTTCATGGGGACACAAGTTGGTGATGTTGACACCAATGCTACCTTTCTTAAAAGTCTTGGTGAGGCTTGGAAGATTGAGGCAAGATCTATTCTTGCCAATAATACTTACAAGAGCTCCTCGTTTGATGACATCTATAACAAACTAAGACTGTTGGAAGATGAAACTCTTTCAGAACATGGAAGCAAATCTAGCACCAGCAACATGGCCTTCTTCTCTCATAGTGAAGGTCAATTCAATCAGAAGGACTCTTTTATGCATCCAGTTACTGGATCATCATTTGTCAGCGCTGGAACAAGTCCTGTCAACGTCTCCGTTTCAGACGCTGACACATTCATGAATGACTCCCCAAGAGTTAAACCTGCTGGTTTGGATTTGGATACTGTTTGTGCTTACATTGCTTCTTTGCCCAATGGTTCAGTGATTACATATGAGGACCTTGAGCAGATAAGTGATGAGCACTTGGAGGAGATGGACATCAAGTGGAACATGGCTCTTGCTAGTATAAGAGCAAATAGGTGGAATAGAAGGTTCAAGAAGAAGATGACCTTCAATGCTAAAGACACAGCTGGATTTGATAAATCCAAAGTTGAATGCTACAACTGTCATCGTATGGGGCACTTCATGAGGGAATGCAGATCTCCTAGAAGATCTGATGCTGGTAAACCCTAAAGTCAGGTTGTTAAAGCTCAAGATTCCAAAGCCATGGTTGCAGTTCAAGGAATTGATGGTACAGGATGGGATTGGAGCTATCTGGCTAAGAATGCTGAAGAGGATAAAGCTTTGGTTGCTGATATTGAAGAAGAAAAGCATGCTGAATATGCTCTCATGGCACACTCCTCCTCTTCATCTGATAATGAGGTATATGATGATGCTTTTTGTAGCAAAGGTTGTAGGTTAAACACTGATAGACTTAACAAAGAGGTGTTAAAACTAAAAGATAATATGAGCACTGAAAGGTGTAAATTGTCCAATTACTAACTAGCTCTTACTGAAACTGAGAAAACCGTTTCTGAATACAAGAAAATGGAATTTGACTTAAAAGATAAGATAAATATCTTAAAACATGAGCTAGAGGGTAGTATGGATATTAGAAATATCATGACAAAGGTCAATAGAGATCTACAGGCTAAGTTAGATGAGGCCATTAAGAATAAAGATAATGTTGACCTCAAGATTCAAAGATTTGATAGAGCCACCCAAACCCTAGGAGACTGTGTAGCTAAGCAAAGGGATCCTAAGGACATGACTGGGATTGGGATGAATGATTACTCTCTGGTTCCACCACCAGCTGGTGACTTCTATGGTGTCCCTAGAAAGGACTTATCTTGGACTGGGATACCAGAATGCCAAGAAGAGGAATTCATTCCCCCACCAAGAGTTATCACTCCAGTTGAAGAGTACCAACAAAAACTGACTGACCTAAATGAGTGGAAGAAAGCTAACCCTACTTTATTTGTTAAGGGAGGTTTGCTATGTGAAAGTCCCAATGAATCACCACCCATTAAGGTTACTCATCCAATCACTGGTAAAGCTGTTGACCTAGGCTCAAACACTGTTAGAAGACCTACCATTAAATATGCAGAGATGTATAGGAATAATAGGTCACCCAAGAGCCAAGTTAGCAATCATGGAACAAGTTTCTTCTCTACTAGACCTAAGGTTGTGTCTAAGAAAGCCTGTTACACTTGTGGTATCTTTTCACATTTGGCATACAAGTGTGTCAACGCTCCCAAAGCCAGCGCTGATAGGAACAATTTTAACGCTGATAGGAAGAAAGTCAACGTTGTTAGGAAGTCAAACGTTGTCAGATCCAAACCTTGTCTGCAGCAAAGTCCACAAGTGATTAGACCTGCTCCATTCTTTTCTAAAAGGTCTAACACTCATGGACAAAGACCTTTTCAAAAGACAAACACCTGGTCAAATAGGCAATGGGTTCCTGTAGTAAACCCTAGGTTCAACGCTGACAAGGGTAATTTCAGCGTTGACAGGACAAAATCCAACGCTGACAGAAACGTGACCAGACCTAAATATTTGCAGCCACAAGGTAAGAGGTCTAAAGCTTCTTCAAGCTTAACATGGAGACCCAAGAAAGATCAAAACCCTAATGATAATGGGATTTCAATGACTTGCAATAGATTCAATTACATTTCAAAGGTCATTACAAAACCTATTGGGGTTAACTGGGTATTTCATCCTAAAAAGGATGAGAATGGGGTTGTTGTGAGAACTAAGTCCGTTCTTATTGAACAACCAGATGAATCCAAGTCTTCTGAGACTTGGGTTCCCAAAGAAAACTAATTTGTTTTCTTTATGTGCAGGGCATTCAAAGACAGATCAATGATTATGGATATTGGGATAGTGGATGCTCAAGGCACATGACAGGAAAGGAAGACTATTTGACGAACTTCACTCCTATTAAAGATGGTGATAAGGTATACTTTGGAGGGGGATATGGCACCATTACAGGCAAAGGAACCCTTCTCACCAATAATCTGCGTTTTGAGAACGTCTTCCTGGTAAAAGAACTGGATTATAATCTGTTTAGTGTATCACAAGTTTGTGATAACAAAAATAAGGTTCTTTTCACTGATACTGAGTGTTTGGTGTTAAGCAAGGATCTTAAGATCCCTGATGAGAAGTATATTGAGTATAGAACACCTAGGCATAAGGACATATATAATGTGAATTTAAATGGGATCAAAGTGAATACAAATATGTCTTGTTTTTATGCTAAGGCCTCAGTAGATGAAAGTAATTTATGGCACAGGAGACTAGGGCACATAAATTTTAAAAATATAAATAGACTTGTGAGGCTTGGTTTAGTTGATGGTTTGCCTGAGAAGGCCTTCCACAATGACCACTCTTGTGTTGCATGTCTTAAAGGCAAGCAGCACAAGGTCTCATTCAAGTCCAAACAGGTGCACACTAGTTCCAGACCTCTTCATATGCTTCACATGGACCTCTTTGGTCCAACAAATATAGAGAGTTTGAATGGTAAGTCATATTGTTTTGTTGTCACAGATGACATTTCTAGGTTTACTTGGACATTCTTTCTAGCTATGAAGAGTGACACAGCTGATGTTCTTATTGATTTTATCACTCAGATTGAGAAAAGGTCTGGAAATGAGGTTAAAATGCTTAGGAGTGATAATGGTGGAGAATTTAGGAACAAGAAGCTAGATGATTTTTGTGCCAGGAAAGGAATTACTAGGCAATTCAGTATTGCTAGAACCCCACAACAAAATGGGGTTGCTGAAAGGAAAAATAGAACCCTAATTGAAGCAGCTAGAACAATGTTGGTTGATGCTCACTTTCCTATAGCCTTTTGGGCTGAAGCTGTTAATACAGCATGCTATGTGCAGAATAGAGCATTGGTTAACAAAATTCAGAACAAAACACCTTATGAGTTACTTTGGGGTAGAAAACCTAATATTGGTTTTCTCAGACCTTTTGGTTGTCATGTAGTAGTTTTGGACACTAGTGATGCCTTAGGGAAATTTAGTGCAAAAGGTGATGAAGGTTACTTCATGGGGTATTCAGTCCAGAGCAAGGGTTATAGGGTTTATCTTAAGGAGGACAAACGTATAGTTGAGAGAGTACATGTTAGGTTCTTGGAGAATAAACCTAGTGATCCTGAAAGTGGTCCTAATTGGTTGCTTGATTTAGAACCCTTGTCTAGAACTTTAAATTATATGCATGTCACTAATCCAGACATTGTGAAGGTAACTTCAAATGTTGTGGAGGAACAAGTTGTTAATGTTTCAGGTACACAGGTTCATGAGAAGGTTGGATCACAAGCAGAAAAGGCATCTCCTACTTTTGAATATGTCACAATTCCCATTTGGACAGATGCTTTTGCTGCTGCTGCTGCTGCTGGACAAGATAATGGTGGTCTCCAAATACCACCAGATACAAACATGCATGGTTCTTCAGGCGCTGACAAAGGCAAATCTAGCGTTGACAAGACCAATTCAGACGTTGATGGCTCAGACGTTGACAACAACATTTCAAGCGCTGTTAGCCCAGACGCTGACAACCAAGATTCAGACGTTGACAACACTTATGGGCATCTTTTCTCTTCCAGTTTTGAACAGGGTGGACCTTCCAATGTTCA
This sequence comes from Glebionis coronaria, assembly GCA_025667525.1. Lineage (NCBI taxonomy): Eukaryota > Viridiplantae > Streptophyta > Magnoliopsida > Asterales > Asteraceae > Glebionis > Glebionis coronaria. The sequence continues at coordinate 469,620,559 of CM046882.1, forward strand.
TGAAGAGATTCCTGTTGATCAAAGAGAGTCTGATGAAGAAGATATTGGCAATATGGAGCATGAGGTTGAGGACACCAGACTTTTTGAAGGAGGGGTTCTCACCTCTACAATGAAGAATCACCCCACATCTCAGATCATTGGTGATATTATGACTCCAGTTCAGACAAGAAGATCTCATCAAGGTCTTGGTGGATTTATTGCCAATATACACAAGAAGGTTGATACCCCTCTTGTGCAAGCATGTTTGTTTGCATGTTTTCTATCACAAGAAGAACCCAAGAAGATATTTGATGCTCTCAAAGAACCAAGTTGGGTGGAAGCAATGCAGGATGAGCTTCACCAATTTGTAATTCAGGATGTTTGGGAGCTGGTTGATTGTCCTAGATATGTCAGACCTATAGGGACAAGATGGGTTCTCAGGAACAAAAGAGATGAAAGAGGTATTGTGGTCAGAAACAAGGCAAGGTTAGTGGCTCAAGGTTATACACAAGAGGAGGGGATAGACTATGAGGAGGTCTTTGCACCAGTTGCAAGGATTGAAGCTATTAGGATTTTTCTAGCCTATGCATCCTGCATAGGCTTCACAGTCTATCAAATGGATGTCAAGAGTGCTTTCTTGTATGGCACCATTGTTGAGGAAGTTTATGTAATGCAACCTCCTGGTTTTGAGGATCCAGAGCATCCAGATAAAGTGTATAGAGTCAAAAAGGCTATGTATGGCCTTCATCAAGCCCCTAGAGCATGGTATGGTACTTTGTCTACATATTTGGTGGACAATGGATTCAAGAGGGGCACCATAGATCAGACACTATTTACAAAGAAGAAAGGCAAAGATGTTTTGCTTGTGCAGGTCTATGTTGATGATATCATTTTTGGGTCTACTGATCCAAAGATGAGTGAGGATTTCTCCAAGCTTATGACAGACAAATTCAAGATGAGTGCTATGGGGGAGATGAACTTCTTTCTTGGTTTACAAGTTCAGTAGAAAGAAGATGGTATCTTCATCTCCCAGGACAAATATGTTGCTGAGATCTTGAAGAAGTTTGGCTTCTCTCCACATGAAAAGAGGGATACTACTCCTATGGATAGAGAACACCCTTGGGGAAAGTTTGGAGATGGGAAAGATGTTGATGTCAGGCATTATAGATCCATGATTGGATCCTTGATGTATCTTACTGCTTCCAGACCTGATATCATGTTTGCTGTGTGTGCATGTGCACGTCATCAAGTGACTCCCAAAGAATGTCACCTTTATGCTGTGAAGAGGATCTTTAGGTACCTAAGATGCTACCCTAGTCTTGGTTTGTGGTACCCAAAGGATTCACCATTAGAGCTGATTGCATATTCAGATAGTGATTATGGAGGTGATAAGTTTGATAGGAAATCCACAACTGGTGGATGTCAGTTTCTTGGGAGCAGGTTAATATCTTGGCAATGCAAGAAACAAACAGTGGTGGCTAATTCTACAATTGAAACAGAGTATGTGGCTGCAGCAGCATGTTGTGGTCAAGTGTTGTGGATTCAGAACCAGCTGTTGGATTATGGGTATAATTTCATGCATACTAAGATATTTGTTGACAATAATAGTACTTTATGCATCATTAAGAATCCTGTACATCATTCTAAAATTAAACACATAGAAATTAGACACCATTTTATAAGAGATTGCTTTGAGAAAGGTTTAATACAACCAGATAGGGTTGACACTGAGGAAAATGTGTCAGATTTATTAACTAAACCTTTTGATGCTGGAAGATTTCAATACTTGGTAACAAGTATTGGAATGGTTAATCTCACTTAATATGTGTTTTGGATTATTTTTGTAAAAGTATGTACAGGATGATGCATTATTATTATTGGTCTTATTGATGATTTAGATTTTCCACTATATTTTTCTAACACTGACAAAGGTTGCTTGAACACTGATAAGTGTTTTTGCAACGTTGTCAGCAATATAATTGTCTAACGCTGACAAAGCTTCCTTCAACGCTGTCATGTGTTATCGGGGCGTTGTCAGCAACAATGTTAGTTTTGTGGTTTTCAATCTAAATGTGCAGATGGTGTTAGCAGTATACCATTGGATACAGAGTTGCTTATGGATCAATGGAGAAGCATTTGGACAAGTTTTTATTTATGGATGATGGTTGGAATGTTTCATTCCTATCTTGACATAAATTTTTTATGTTCATGCATGATTTTAGCAAACTTTTTGTATCATCGTTTAAGGGGAGGTTTTAGGAACCTTTAGGATGTTTGGGTATCCATATGATACTCTTATCACAATTCTAGATTGTGTTCACAGGTGAGTATGGGTTAGTTTTACTAAGCCATGAGGCACTGTAGCATGCATAGTATATCAACTTTGCATGCTGCCAAGACATTTTTGGCCTAGAATTGGTTGTGGTCTGTTGGGAGACTTGGGAATGATTTTGATATGGGATTTACCTGGGAGTAACAAGGATTTTATAAGGTAACTTTGTTGTTAAGAGTTTTGGTTAGCAAGGGACACTAGAGGACTGTTATGTCTATCTTGCTTATGCAAGTGTGCATAACTGGACAGTGCTTGCCGCCCTATAATAATTATCAGCTTTTGGTTATCTTCTCTAGGATAAATTACTTGTTAAGGTCATTTTTCACTTTTTAAAATTATTTTATTTTTGGACGCTGACAAGATTTTTCCAAGCGTTGTTGTGACCAAATTAGATGCTGACATGGCTTTAGGCGAACGTTGACAAGATTATAGCCGTTGGGCGTTGATAGGTTATTTTTGACCGTTGACACTCAATGGGACCTACCCAGTTGTTACTTTTTGACATATTTTCAAGCCGTAATTTTAGGAGTTGTTACTTTCATTAAATGCATGAGATAACTTATAACTTTTTCAATATTTTCATGATTAGTTTTTGAAAATCTTTGCCTATTTTTGGGCCAATCACATGCATTCTTTCTCTCCTATAAATTTGGCTCCTATTTTAAACAGGGTATCTATAATTCTTGTCTAACACTTTTTCTCTTATCAACTTCATCTTCTACACTTTAAATTACCAGCTTTCTTCAATGGCACCAAAGTTTAACTCAGCAGAATTGGAATTGGGGTTCAAGTCTCAACACAACATGATTGCTTATCTTGTTGCTGATAATGATTTGTTTCCTCAATACACACAAATGGTGGCGTATTTGAACGCATCCCCACTAAGGTATGCTCTTTCTCATGCACCACTCATTCTAGTCACACACATTAAGCAGTTTTGGAACACTGTTAGTTCCTCAACAGTTAATGGAGTGACCACATTAACTTCTATTGTTCATGGGAGGTCTTGGGTGGTTACTGAGGCCTTGGTACGCCAGGCCTTGCATCTTGATGATGCTGATGGTGTAGCCATCCTTCCCATAAATGAAATAGAACAAGGGCTTAGGGCTTTGGGATATCGTTTTCCTGATGAAGGTACTCTTAATAAGTATCATAAGCAGGAATTTCCCCCAGCCTGGAAGTACCTCATTCACATTCTCCTTCAATGTTTGAGTCCCAAATGTACTGCACACAATGAGATCAATAGATCCATTGCAAGTGCTATTGTGTGCATTGCAACAGGGAAAAAATATAACTATTCTAAAATGATTTTTGAAGGGATGTGTAAAAACAAGGGGACAAAAATGACTTTAGCTTATCCCTGTTTTCTGCAAATGATTTTTGATGATCAAGGTTACTGCTCAAGGGATCACAATGATTTTTATAAAATCCCTGAGCAAAAGAAGGCTATTTTTACGAAGATGAATTCACCACCCTATAGAGACTTACCTTTAACCCCAGCCATGCTTGTTGTTATTGCAGCAGCACAACCCCAACCAGACCCCCAACCTCAAATTGACCCTCAACCACAACTTGAACCCATTCCTGAACCTTTACCCTCACCTGAACAAATTCAAATTGACCAAGAACCCTTTGACGCTGACACATCAAATGTTGGCGTTGATGTGCCTATTTCCAACGCTGACACACAACCTTCACAATCCCAAACACCCCTTAACCAACCCACATCTACTCATTCTTCCACACCATCTTCCACACCACCTGAATATAGGTTGATGAAACGCCAAAGGACTACTGGAGTGTTCTCCTCTGGTGGTCCTAGCCATGAAGCAGAGAGAACCACCACCACAAGTGTGGCTGGTGACCTGGATGAGGCTGGGACTATTGGTTCTGGCTTAGATGCTGGCCAAGGCAGTCCCACCATAATTAAGTCCTCATCCTTGCCCAATGAACCTGACTTGGGAGGTCAAATCCCCATTTCAGAAGAGGGCATACTGGAACCAATGACTCTTTTGGAATTGACGGCAGTCTGCATTAGCTTGCAAAAGCAAAATGCAGACTTAGTACAAATTGTCAGCTCATAAGGCCTTGAACTCAAGCAATTGAGGGAGAGGATTGTTGTTTTGGAAAGTGATCATGCTAGGAGGGGTATGGAGGAGTCTTCCAAAGGGGAGGAAGATCAAAGAAATCTGAGTGATAAGGGCAGCCAGGATGGTCAATCAATGGATGTTGCTGAGGCCCTTACAACTTTGAAGGAACAAACAGGTTTTGATACGTCCTTAATCTCTCCAACCAACCTAAATTTATCATTTACAGCTATGTTGAGAGAGGTTACACAAGGCGCTGAGGGAAAATATTTGAGCGTTGACAAGACAAATTTGGACGCTGATAGAAGTATTTTGGGCGCTGATAGAGGAAATTTGGGCGTTGACAGACCTGCACATGAAGGTGATGTATTCCAGTCATCATCTATCATCAAGGAAGTTTCTACTCAGGTATTACCATCTACCTTACCAACCATTGCACCATCAGATAAGGGTAAGGGTAAATTGGTAGAAGAAATTGTTCCAAAGGATGCAGCCCAAGTTGAATTTGATAGAAGATTGGCTGAACAAATGATGGAACAAGGTGAAAAGGAAAAGTCACCATTTGTTGTGACTTCTGAAGAAGAAAGTGATGGAGCTAGCTCAGACTCAAGTGTGATGATTATAGAACCAGAAAGGCTTGAGTATGGTGATGAGATTGCTAGGGAAAAGTTGAGAGAATTGCAGGTTGACTTTGACATGCCAGAGGTGGTTCAAATGTACAATTCTTGGGAAGAAAGCTGCATGGATAATCCAGACTTGACCATTTCAGATCAAATATGGGGTTTGGAGCTTCTTCTTAGAGTTCAGAAGGATTGTAAGGTGATTTTGAAGCACAAGGCAAGCAATATTCTCTCAGAATTGAAAAGGGATAGAAGAGAGCTCTAATTTATGTTGCTCAAATGTCATGGAGTTGGATGGACACATTAGAAGTTTAAGGCTTTGACATTTGATGAGTTGGAACATAGGGCTTATCCCATTTGGGTGAGAGTGCAGGAAGCAAACACTCTCAGACTTCTTTCAGATGAAAGAAAGGAGCAACTTGCAGAAGAAATGGAAGTCAAGAAAGCTATGATGATTCCCAGGCCAGTGAAGAAGGGATTTAAACTTGAGTTTCCAAAAGATATGGATCCACTATATCCAAGTGAAGCAGTTATCAGAAAGAGCCTCAAGCTCTCCCCATTAGAAGCTTCAGATATGGTGCAAGTGTTACCATTAGATTCCAGGAATCCAATTGTGAGTTATGATGAGGATGAATGTGGATTCTGGAAGATTGGAAGATTTGGCAAGGAGGTACATACTTTTACCACTCTCATATCTTTATTTGCAAGTTGTGATAGAGAAGACTTGGTGGACCTTTGGAGGTTACTAGAGACCAAGTATGAGGCTGAAGCACCAACTTCAGCTAATGGAATAAAACTTTGGACCACATTCAAAAGAATGTGTGGGACAAATTAGGAAGATCCTGAAATATGGAAGGATCTTGAAGATGACCTCAGTGGTCTTCAATGGAGGTTACATTCAGCTGCTGGTGTATACCATTTGAGTTCTACAAAGTTTGCTGAGTATCTACTTGTGGATGCTCAGTATTTCATATCCAAGGCTGTTTTGGAAAAGATGAAGGACACTCAGCTGGAGATAGATTATTCAAGTGACGTGGCAAAGAATTTGATCAGATTTATTCATTACCAATATGAGAAGATTTGTCAGACTCCTCCTAGTTCTTAATGTTTATTCTGAAACTTGATCATAAGAGTGGATATCAAGTTTAGGGGAGGATTGTTGGGAATAAATTAAGGCCAGATCACTTGAGCGCTGACAAGAATAAAACAAGCATTGACAGGAACAAAGAAAGCGCTGACAGCTCAAGCGTTGACAAGTTAAAGTCAAGCGTTGACACATTGAAGACAAGCACTGATGGAAGATATAATCTACACGTTTATTATATTCTAGAATACTTCTAGTAAGGATAGAAACGACAATGTATTTTCTATGTTTATCTTTACCTAGAATAGTTGATACGTAGCTTATTGTACAAGGCTTCTTAGTCTATAAAAGAAGGCCTTTAGGTTAATGTTTAATATCAAGTTTTATATAAGTTTTCATTCGTAAACATCTTTCATTGTAAGCAAGTTCGACATTCATAATCAAAGTGAAAGTTTTGTTTACATCTTGTGTTCTTGTTTAAGTGTTAAATTCCGCATAACACTTAGATTCACAAAGCATATAACAAAGGTTTCTCTACGTGTTATACTTGATCTAATCTCGTATACACAAAGCTAATCGATCTAAGTTTGGGATCAACAGAATCTTGGTGGATTTATTGCCAATATACACAAGAAGGTTGATACCCCTCTTGTTCAAGCATGTTTGTTTGCCTGTTTTCTGTCACAACAGGAACCCAAGAAGATCTTTGATGCTCTCAAAGAACCAAGTTGGGTGGAAGCAATGCAGGATGAGCTTCACCAATCTGTTATTCAGGATGTTTGGGAGCTGGTTGATTGTCCCATGTATGTCAGACCTATTGGGACAAGATGGGTTCTAAGAAACAAGAGAGATGAAAGAGGCATTGTGGTTAGAAACAAGGCACATTTAGTGGCTCAAGGATATACACAAGAGGAAGGAATAGACTATGAGGAGGTCTTTGCACCAGTTGCAAGGATTGAAGCTATAAGGATATTTCTAGCCTATGCTTCCTGCACGGGCTTCACTGTCTATCAAATGGATGTGAAGAGTGCCTTCCTCTATGGTACAATTGTTGAGGAAGTATATGTCACGCAGCCTCCTGGTTTTGAGGATCCAGAGAATCCAGACAAGGTGTATAGAGTCAAGAAAGCTATGTATGGACTTCATCAAGCCCCAAGAGCATGGTATGGCACATTGTCCACTTATTTGGTGGAAAATGGATTCAAAAGGGGCACCATATACCAGACATTGTTTACAAAGAAGGCTGGTAAGGATGTCTTACTTGTTCAGGTTTATGTTGATGATATCATCTTTGGTTCCACCAATCCAAAGATGAGTGAAGATTTCTCCAAGCTTATGACAGACAAATTCAAGATGAGTGCAATGGGGGAGATGAACTTCTTTCTAGGGCTACAAGTTTAGCAGAAAGAAGATGGTATCTTCATCTCTTTGGATAAGTATGTAGCAGAGATCTTGAAGAAGTTTGGCTTTTCTCCACATGAAAAGAGGGCTACTACTCCTATGGATAGAGAACACCCTTGGGGAAAGTTGGAGATGGAAAAGAGGTGGATGTCAGGCACTATAGATCAATGATTGGTTCATTGATGTATCTCACAGCCTCCAGACCTGACATCATGTTTGATGTGTGTGCATGTGCACGTCATCAAGTGACTCCCAAAGAATGTCACCTTTATGATGTCAAAAGAATCTTTTGGTACCTGAGATGTTATCCAGATCTTGGCTTGTGGTACCCAAAATATTCACCATTGGAGCTTATTTCATATTCAGACAGTGACTATGGTGGTGATAAATTTGATAGAAAATCCACAATTGGTGGATGTCAATTTCTTGGGAGTAGGTTGATATCTTGGCAATGCAAGAAACAAACAGTGGTGGCCAATTCTATAACTGAAGCAGAGTATCTTGCAGTAGCTGCTTGTTGTGGGCAAGTCTTATGGATTCAGAACCAGCTGTTGGATTATGGGTATAATTTCATGCATACCAAGATATTTGTTGACAATAACAGCACTTTATGCATTATTAAGAATCCTGTACATCATTCTAAAACAAAACACATAGAAATTAGACATCATTTTATAAGGGATTGTTTTGAAAAGGGTTTAATACAACCAGATAGGGTTGACACAGAAGAAAATGTGTCAGATTTATTAACTAAACCTTTTGATGCTGGAAGGTTTCAATACTTGGTAACAAGTATTGGAATGATCAATCTCACATAATATGTGTTTTGGGGTCTTAATATAAAAGTATGTACAGGATAATGCATTGTTATTGGTCTTTTGAAGTTAGATTTTCCACTCTATTTTTCTAACGCTGACAAAGGTTATCTTAACGCTGATAAGTGTTATCGTGACGTTGTCAGCAACAATGTTAGTTTTGTGGTTTTTAATCTAAGTGTGCAGGTGGTGTTAGCATTATACCATTGAATACAGAGTTGCTTATGGATCCTTGGAGAATCATTTGGGCATGTTTTTATTTATGGATGATGGTTGGAATATTTATATTCCTATCTTGACATAAATTTTTTATGTTCATGCATATTTTTTAGCAACATATGTATCACAGTTTAAGGGGAGGTTTTAGGAACCTTTAGGACTTTTGGGTATCCTTATGATACTCTTATCACAATTCTAGATTGTGTCCACAGGTGAGTATGAGTTAGTTTTACTAAATCATGAGGCACTATAGCATGCAAAGTTGATATACTATGCATGCTGCCAAGACATTTTTGGTCTAGAATTGGTTGTGGTCTGTTGGGAGACTTGGGAATGATTTTATCATGGGTTTACCTGGGAGTAACAAGGAATTTTATGAGATAACTTAGTTGTTAAGAGTTTTGGTTAGCAAGGGACACTAGAGGACTGTTATGTCTATCTTGCATAAGCAAGTGTGCATAACTGGACAGTGCTTGCCGCCCTATAATAATTATCAACTTATAGGTTCTCTTCACTAGGATAAATTACTTTGTTAAGGTCCTTTTTCATTTTTATTACTTTTATTTTTGGACACTGACAAGTATTTTTCCAAGCGTTGTTATGACCAATTTAGACGCTGACATGGCTTTGGCAAACGTTGACAAGAATATAGCCGTTGGGCGTTGATGGGTTATTTTTGACCGTTGACACTCATTGGGACCTAACCAGTTGTTAATTTTGACGAATTTTGGGGCCGTAATTTTGGGAGCAGATAACTTTTAATTAATGCATGAGATAACTTATTTTCTTTTCAATATTTTCATCATGATATTTTGAAAATAGTTGCCTCATTTTTGACCAATCACATACATCTATCTCTCATATATATTTGGCTCCTATTTTTGAACAGGGTACCATATATTCTTGTCTAACAATTTTTTCCTATAATTCATCTTTATCAATTATTCACAAACAACTTTCTACAATGGCACCAAAATTTAAACCAAGTGATTTGGTATTGGGATTCAGGAGTCAACACAACATGATTGCATATTTGGACGCTGATGATGCTCTGTTTCTCCAATACATCCAAATGGTGACGTATTTGAATGCATACCCAATTAGGTATGCTATTTCTCATGCTCCTCTCATCTCTGTCACACATATTAAACAGTTTTGAAACACTATAAGTTCCTCAACAGTTAATAATGTGACTACATTATCATCTATTGTTCATGGGCATACATGGGTGGTTACTGAAGCCTTGGTTCGCCAGGCTTTGCATCTTGATGATGCAGATGGTATAACCACCCTTTCCATTCATGAAATAGAACAATGACTAAGGGCTTTGGGTTATCCTTTCCTTGATGAGGGAACTTTAAACAAATATCATAAACAGGAGTTTCCCCCAGCCTGGAAGTACCTCATACATGTCATCTTACAATGTTTGAGTCCCAAGTGTACTGCATTCAATGAGATTAATAGATCCATTGCTAGTGCAATTGTGTGCATTGCAACTGGGCAAAAGTTTAATTATTCTAAAATGATTTTTGATGGCATGTGTAAAAACTAAGGGAGTAAGATGACTTTGGCTTATCCCAGATTTTTACAAATGGGCTTTGATGTGCAAAATTACTGCACAAGGGATCATGATGACTTTTATGAGATCCCTGTGCAAAAGAAAGCTATTTTTACAAAGATGAACTCACCCCCTCACTGTGACTTACCCCTCACTCCAGCTATGCTTGCTGTTATTGCAGGAGCACAACCCCAATCAGACCCTCAACCATAACTTGACCCAATACCAGAACCTTTACCTTCACCTCAACACATGCAAATTGACCAAGAACCCTTTGACGCTAACACATTCAATATTGGCGTTGTCGCACCTAATCCAAACGTTGACACATTTCCTTCACAGACCCAAACACCCCTTAACCTTCCCACATCCACCCAATCCACATCATCTTCTACCCCACCAGAATATAGGTTGCAAAAACGCCAAAGGACTACTGGAGTGTTCTCCTCTAGTGGTCCTAGCCATGTAGCAGAGAGAACCACCACCACAAGTGTGGTTAGTGCTATGGATGAGGTTGGGACTATTGGTTCTGGCTTAGATGCAAGCCAAGACAGTCCTAACATCTTTAAGACCTCATCCATGCCCCATGAATCTAACTTGGGAGGTCAAATACTCATTTTAGAGGAGGGCAGATTGGAACCAATGACCTTAATGGAATTGACGGCTGTTTGCATTAGCTTGCAAAAGCAAAATGTAGACTTGGTACATATTGTCAGTACACAAGGCCTTGAACTCAAGCAATTGAGGGAGAGGATTGTTATTTGGAATATGCTAGCACAAGGCGTGGAATGGAGGAATCTTCCAAAGGGGAGGATGAGCAGATTAATGTGAGTGACAAAGGCTCACATGATGGTGAATCTTTGGGTGTTGCTGAAGCCCTAACTGAATTGAAGAAGCAACCAGGTTTTGACAGATCTCTGGTAACTCCTACCAATTTAGACTTGTCCTTTACAGCTATGTTGGAGCAAATTACAAGAGGCGCTGAGACAGGTAATTCGGGCGTTGACAAGCAAAGTTTGAGCGCTGACATGAACAAATTGGGCGCTGACACAAGAAATTTGAGCGTTGACAGACCTGTAGATGAGGTTGATGTATTCCAGTCATCATCCATCATCAAAGAAGTATCTTCACGGGTATTACCATCATCCTTACCATCATTGATCCATTAGATAAGGGTAAAGGAATCATGGTAGAAGTAGAAGTTCCAAAGGATGCAGCACAGGTAGAGTTTGATAGAAGGTTGGCTGCACAACTTGTGGAACAAGAAAGAAAGAAAGTTGGTGAATCACCATTTGTTGTCACTTCAGAGGAACAAGAAGGAAGTGATGAAGCAAGTTCAGACTCAAGTGTGATGATTATAGAACAACCAGAGAGACTTGAGTATGGTGATGATTTGGCAAGAGAGAAGCTGAATGAGTTGAAATTGCAAGTAGATTTTGACATGCCAGAAGTTGTTCAGATGTATCATGCTTGGGAATATAGGTGTATGGAGAATCCCGATTTGACTATTTCAGACCAAATATGGGGTTTGGAGATTCTTCTAAGAGTACAAAAAGACTGCAAGGTAATTCTGAAACACAAAGCTAGCAATATTCTCTCAATGCTGAAAAGGGATAGAAGGGAGTTGTACTACATGCTACTCAGATGTCATGGAACAGGATGGACCTATAAGAAATTGTTAGGGTTATCCTTTGAAGAGTTGGAGTACAAGGCTTATCCCATTTGGGCAAAAGTACATGAAGAAAACACTCTAAGACTTCTTTCTGATGAAAGGAAAGAAGAACTTGCAGAAGAGATGGAGCTTAAGAAGGCAATGATTGTTCCAAGACCTTTGAAGAAGGGAGTTCCTCTTGAGTTTCCTAAAGATATGGATAGATTGAATCCAAGTGAAGCTGTTATAAGAAGGAGTATCAAGCTCTCACCTTTGGAAGCTTTAGATATGGTACAAGTGTTACCTCTTGATGCCAGAAACCCTATTATAAGCTATGAAGAAGATGAAAGTGGGTTTTGGAATATTGGCAGGTATGGGAAAGAGGTCCACACTTTTACTACACTTATATCTCTTTTTGCAAGTTTGGATAGAGAAGACTTGGTATACCTTTGGAGGTTGTTAGAGGCCAAGTATGAGACTGAAGCTCCTACTTCAGTCAGTGTAATAAAACTTTGGTCAACATTCAAGAGAATGTGTGGACCAAAAGAAGAAGATCCTGCTGTTTGGAAGGATCTTGAAGATGATCTCAGTGGTCTTCAATGGCGTTTGTATTCAGCTGCTGGTGTGTATTATTTGAGCTCTACAAAGTTTGCTGCGTATCTTCTTGTAGATGGTCAGTATCCCATGTCCAAAGAAGTTTTGGAGAAGATGAAGACAACACAGCTGGAGATTGACTATTCAAGTGACGTGGCCAAAGATTTGATTAGATATGTTTATTACCAATATGATAAGAGTTGTAAGATTCCTCCTAGTTCTTAATTTTTATTCAGAAACTTGATTACTAGAGTAGATATCAAGTTTAGGGGAGGATTGTTGGGAATAAAATGTAGCCAGTCTACTTGAGCGCTGACAAGAGGAAAACAAGTGTTGATAGGAAGAAAACAAACGCTGACAGATCAAGCGTTGACAAGAAGAAGTCAAGCGTTGATAGGTTGAAGACAAGCATTGATAGAAAGATAAGTCTACGCGTATATTGTTTCTAGTTTGTTTCTAGTAAAGATAAGTTCAACATTGTATTTTCTATAATTATCTTTACCTAGAATAGTTGATACGTAGACTCTTGTACAAGGCTTCTTATGTCTATAAAAGAAGACCTTTAGGTTATGTTTCATAATAAGTTTTCATACGTTAAACACTTTCATTGTAAGCAAGTTCGTTATAATCAATCAAGTGAAAGTTTGTTTTACATCTTTGTGTGTTCTTGTTTAAGTGTTAATTCTGCATAACACTTAGATTACTTTATACATAAACAAAGTTTCTCAACGTGTATAACTTGATCTAATCTCATATACACAAGCTTTATCGATCTAAGTTTGGGATCAACAGTGCGAACAGGCTATGAAGGGTTTCCAATTACTTGAACCAAAGGACGATCCCGGGTCCAATGATGTGTTGAAGGATGTCGTTGATAGAATGTATGCATATTTGACGGATCAACATGGCGAGTAGAAGACTCTCCAGTTTCATGTACCGGTGTACCGAATGGGTGATAAATTCGTCTTCGTCAGATAATGCATTGTATGCTTGATTTGTGTTCTCTGGAGCAATGATAGTGGTTTTTGATGTTGTAGGAGCGGTTGTTGATGTGATATTCTGAGGAGGTAAATCTGCAGCAACCCGTGTTGAAGTGGATGAAGTTGGATCCTTTTGTTGACGATAAACGGTATCATCATTCTTATCATGAGTGACAGCGGAAGACTTCGATACAACATGTTTCTCCCCCATGAAATATTCATCATACATTGGTCCATATAACATTTCCAACTCTTCAAATTTCGTGTTGACTGTCATATCTGCTCTTGGAACATTTCCTTGAACCAGCGTTGAACTTGATGGTTCATTGTTGTGGTCTTGAGTTCCGAGTTCCGTGTGGTTGTGAACGGAAGTCGTTTGTCGTTATGTATCGGGACTTAAACTATTTTGTTCAAGTGCCATTTCTCGTAATTCATCAAATCGGATGTGAATAGTCTCGACTATCAATTTTGTTCTCTTGTTGTACACTCTATATCCCTTAGACTGAGTTGCATATCCCACTAGAATACATGCATCACCTTTCTTTTTCATCTTATCCAAATTTTCACCATCTCATATTATGTAACAAGTACATCCAAAAACGTGAAGGTGTTTGAGTGAAGGTTTTCGATCATGAGTTATGTGATATGGTGTCTTTTCGTGTCTTGGGATAATTAAGGAGCGGTTTTGTGTGTAGCATGCGGTTGACACGGCTTCGGCCCAAAAGTATAGTGGAAGTTTTGAGGCAGATAGTAATGTACGAGCAGCCTCAACTAAAGTACGATTTCGTCTTTCAACAACGTCGTTTTGTTCGGGTGTTCGAGCAATAGATGTTTCATGTTCAATTCCTTCGGCTTCAAAATAGGTTTTTAGATATGAATTCAAAAATTATGTACCTCTGTCAGTACGAATCACTTTAACTTGAGCTTGAAGACCACGTTGTATCAGTTTAAGAAAGCTGATGAGAACTTCGGGTGTTTCATCCTTGGACCTCAAAAAGTGAGTCCATGTGTACCTTGAGTAATCATCGACAATTACCAGAATATATTTCTTTCCATTGATACTATGAACACGCATGGGACCACACAGATCCATATGGAGAAGATCTAACCGTCCTTTAGAGCTTGGTGTAGTCTTTGTTTTGAAGCTACTTCGTTTAGCTTTACAAAGCTCACAAGAAGAACAAAGATGATCTTTGATGAATTTCAAGCTTGGAAGGCCTCTCACAATATCTTTCTTGGAAAGCAAGTTGATGGTATCAAAATTAAGATGAGATAAACGTTGATGCCATAACCATGCCTGAGTCGTTGAAGCTTTAGCCATGAAGCAAATTGGAGTTGATGAAGTTGTGTCTTGAAGTGAAATTGTGTAAAGATCAGTACCCCATGTACCAGTAAGTTAGTCATTCCCATCATAATCACGAACAAAACATATCTTCTTTCTGAAGGCAACCTCCAAATCCGCATCACAGAATTGACCAACCGAGAAAAGATTGTGATTGAGCCCTTCGACGTAGTATACCCTTTTGATCGTGAAATTCCCCTGAACCAAATCTCCATATCCTAGGATCGGTGCAAATTGATCATTTCCGAATCGGACCGTACCCAGGAACTTCTCCACGAAGTTAATTAGAAACTTGAGATTCCCCGTCATGTGCTTCGTGCATCCGGAGTCCAGTATGAAGAGAATTATTTGTATCACCTGCAGAAGAGTTAGAACACGATGGAGCATTTTCTAAATTGGATACCACAGTAGTTGTGATTGTAGAATCATTAGTGTCCTTAGCAACATTTAAAGGCATACTAACACTCGTTGTCACATTTTCTGTCCTAACTTTAGGCATCCATCTATATCCTGGAGGACATTGATTAGCAAACCACCATTTCCAAGACTTGCTAGCAGACTCATATAATTCCTTAATTCTACTTCTAGGGTTCTTAGTGGTGGATTCTGATGCATTACTTTTCTTAGTGGGGGTTGCACCAGAATTGTTCACTTTGTGTTTGGGTTTACTAGCACTAATAGGCATCACAACTTGCTTCTTAGTTCTAGTTTCTACGCCTTTGACATTATTGATAGCACACATAGAATGATTAGTGTTAGCACATTTTCCACATTTGACACAAATAAATTTCACATTCATAGCATTCAAATCATTCAAATCGTCATTACACGCGATTACAAACTTTTTATTCTTAAAAACATTCAAATTCCTAGGGTGTGCTTCTACTTCCTTCATCTTCTCTTGACTCTTGTGTTTCCAGAACTCATCATTCACTTGAGTGCTCTTAAGCTGAGGCCGGCTAACACTAGCAGTGGAGACTACTCTTGTAGTAGAAGACACACGAGTATTAGTGTTTCTAAAAGTCTGAGGCAATTGACTAACTTTGTTTGTGAATTTAGTGGTCATTCTATACATCCCTGGTTTAATCACATTATTATGCTTAACGCTTGGTGTTATATCATTCCTTATGGGTTGAGTATGTGGTAACCTTTCCTTTCCATCCATCTTGGGGGCAAACACAAGTTCTGTAAACGAAAAAATTGAGAAAGCAGATGGTTTTCCCAAGATAGAGGATCTATTCACTCTAGAGGCATTGGGTTGTCTAACAACAGGTTGCCTAATGCTAGGTTTCATAACTCTCCCACCCATCTTAGCAACGAGTTTCTTCAACTCTGCTATTGCAATCTCTTTTTCTTGTAACTGAGCTTTCAAATCCGAAATATCAAGACTTTTTTCGTTTATAATCGACATGACTCAGATAATTTTACTTCTAAAGATGTATCATTTGAAAAACTGCCAACTTTCTTTTGCAAAGCAAGTTCAAGTGAGTGACAATGTTTTTGAAGATAATCATATCTATGTTGAAGTAACGAACTCTTTTTGGTCAACTTTATTCGAAAGCTCAGTTTCAAGACGTTCACATTCTTTAACTTGATCAAGATATTTGCATGCAACATCAGAATATTCATCAATATCAGCACAAGATGTAACATAAGCACACATAATATCTTTTGAGAGACATTCATGTAAGAGTAGATCATAAGCTGTAGAAAACTCGTCTCTTTCAGGTTGATGGTCGTTCACTTCTTGTTCAAGAGATTCCACATATTTCAAATCATCGAACATTTCTTGCTTAATTAGTGTTAAAAATTTCAAAATATGTTTTTGTGTTCTTTCCGCAAGTGGAATCAAAATACTTTTCACAAGCACAGTTATATCGTGAGGAATTTCTTTATCTCCTTTCGAAAGTTCACGTTTTTTCTAGTCATCATCAACATCCTTTTTGAAATTTTCAATATTACTCTTGAGAATACTTAATGCTTGCTTACTCTTGCTCACAGAAGCTTTATATGGCAAATAGTCAATAAATTTTGAAACATTAGTTTTCTTAGTGGCAAAAGCTTGTCTCCATTTCATTCTTATTTGTTCACATTCGAAAAATATTTTCTCACGAGTTTTTTGTGTTTGCGGTGTGAAAAGACCATAACGACTGTTTTCATAATCATAATTGTATGGTTTAACAAATTCGTTATTAACTTTTGGTCTACTCTCTTCTTCCAAATCGTGTGTCTCTTCACTATCGGGCCTAACAACAAGACAATCAAGATCGGTCCATTGGGACTCATCAAGATATAAGCGCTGATTCTCAGATTGAGCTGCTCAAGGTACTTAGGATTTGCAAAACTAGGTCTATCCTTGAAAAAGGAACGAGGTGACAACATTCTCATGGTTTGAATTGATTGATTAGTTTTGTAAACAATTTTCTTGTAAAAATCAAGTTGAGTTTCAATTTCCACCATTTTGTCGATGTCCTTCGCTTGTTTAGTTTTGAAATCCTTTTCCATCTTTTCAACAACAGCTTTCTTTTCATTCATAAGTTTAGTTTTATCCTCTTGAAGAAAACCATTTACTTGAGTTAGCTCATTGACTTTAGTGGTAGCCAGATACGTTTTGTGACGTTCAGTACTCAAAGAGGTGTTATAATTACGTTTTTCTTGTTCAAGAAGCTTAAGAGTTTCATTATATTTTTCTTGAAAATCGTCCTTTTTAACATTAATTAAACACCCTTTGTACCCGTCAACCTAATTGGTCTTTTGAAGAAGCTGAGCTCTATAGCTATCATTGGTCTCACTAGATTTAATTAGAGCAGCTTTGCATTCTTCAAAATTTTGAGTGAGCGTAGCGTTTGCCTTCTTTAATTGCTTTTGACTCTTTCTAGTTTCTTTGACATCATTTTGTAAAGAAGCAATTAGGTTAGCAAGCGCAATACGCTCCTCGGCATCATCATACTCATTTGCATGTTGATCATCCTCATACTCATTATTGCACATGTCTGATGAATCGGGTGTGGTATTGCTATCAACCGTTTCCATCATACATGTGTCATTAATGGCTTTGGGTAGCTCACAATGCTCATGAGTATTACCAAACATAATATATTCCTCTTCAGTGTGTACCTTATCGATTGGCTCAATGTCGAAAATAGGACCATTGTCATCTTCAGTGACGTTGAGAACTTCTTCAACATTTTCCATGTACGAGTAATGTGCCTCAAGTTCTTGATCGGAGGCTTCATCATCAGTATCATCAAGCATTGCTCCTTCCTCAGCCGACAGTTTAACCCCCGCTTCCATCTTCTTGCAAAGCAGCATCTTTTCCTTTTGATAGCCAGAATCTCGAACCCGTTTCGGCTTCCTACATTCCTTTTCCATATGCCCATAGCCTTGACAATTAAAGCATTGAATCCCACTTTGCTGAACCACTTGAGTACCAACAGTCTCCCTATTCCCAGCAGCAGTAGCAATCCTCTGAGTATCATACTTAGCAGTTTGTCGGTCATACCGTGCAGAACCCTCAACATGTGTTGTACGTCGATCATACCTTGGAGGAATTTCATCACGTTGACGTGTGTCATGCCTTCGAGGACTCTCAACATATTGGTTCCTTGTATTTGATGATGTTCGAAGATTTTCGTTGGTGTGTTTGAAGATTTTCTTGTAGGTCTTCATAATGAAAGCAATTTGTTGCTTCATCTCCCTATCCTTCTGAGCTATTTCTTCATTACTATCCTCTTCATATGATGGCTCAGGTGATGGTGATGGTGCTCTTGGTTCTTTGTCTTGTGATCGTGTGGGAGCAGAATATTTAGATGAAGTGGAGTATCTTGGTGAGGAGGATGTAGTGGAATACCTTGGTGAGGATGATGTTGTGGACTATGACTTTGGAGCACGAGAGCGATGATCTTGAGTGTGTTGAGTGGTAGACACCAAAGCAAGTGGATTAGCAGTCTTTGCTATCCTTTCAGCTCGTAGTTCATTTGCCTCATTCTGAAATTGTTTCACAATGTCAAAAAGCTTGTGATAGTTGACCTCGTCTAACTTACTTTGTTGTTTCACCAAAGTTACAAATCGTGTCCACTCAGGTTGAAGTTGTTGTAGAAATTGCACATTGACTTGCATGGTGGAGACTTGTAAATAGTTTCTTGTCATGTCATTCATCATCTTGTAGAACCTTGAGTAATATGAATCAATTTATTCCCCATCCAATGAAGTAAACTTACCAAAGTTCCAGAACAAGTTAGTTTTGACATCTTGCTTGTTAAGTGATTCACCTTGTTGCAAGCGTTCAATGGCAAACCACATCTCTTTAGCAGTAGAGCAAGCATCAACCGTTGAGTAAATATCATCCCCAATCCCACTTAGAATCAAATAGATTTCTTCTTTCTCTGCATCAATCCAAGCACGTTTCTCTTTCGAAGTGTTCTCATATGTTTCCTCAATTGTTTGCTCATCGGAACCGATCGTCGAGCCGGTTGCTGGAATTGCAGGAATGGTGAATGTAGTGGGGGTATAAGGTCCTTCTTTAATGCAACGTCGAAGAACATCACCATTGGGTTTGGTGTCAAGATATCGAAGGAATCGTGATTGCCATTGTGCATATCTACCAGTGACAAGCATTGGTGGTCTCTCTTTATTGCCCGCCACCATGATGTTGTTATTAGTAACACGATATTCAGTAGTAGAATCCATCTCAAGAATAAAGTGAATTGAATAAAGGATCTTAAGTAGATGATGTTGTGAGAAGATTGTGGTTGAAACTTCAAGAAATGGTGTAAAAACCCTAAACAATGTCTCCGTAAGAAACCAAAAAGATTGTAGGCGAAAAATCACACGATTGTTAAAAAATTTCAAAATCACGTTTTTGAAATATTTATAACAATTTGGAATAACTTTCATTTATCTTATCCGGAATAGCAAACATTCTTATCCGGAATCCTTGTACTTGATCTTATCCGGAATAAATGATTCTTTAGCTTATGCGGAATCTGTTTTTCTAGCCTTATCCGGAATGCTTTCAACTTCTTATCCTGAATATGTTGCAACAACTAATCCGGAATCCTCAAAACCCTTATTACCCGGATAGAAACACCCTTATAACCTGACTAATAAAACCCTCAAAACCTGGATAAGAAACCAAACCAAAACTTTCCCAAAAAACTTGATTTTTTTCAAACTTTTTCAAAAAATCAAACCAAAACTCATATAAACCGGATAACAAAAAGTATTTCGAACCTTTTAATTTACCAATAATCAAGCCAAAAGTACCAACTAAATTCGTGAAAATCAATAAAATGATAAACACAAATTCCTACCACAACTTTGTAGGCAATATGTATATAGATTTTGAGCTTGAAAACACAAAACTTTTTGAGACGAGATGATTTGAAGAAGAAAATCACACGAATCAAAAAAATGATAACCACAAACTAAACACGAATCTACCCCATGGCGATTGATACCAATTGTTGCCCCAGAAATTTAGATAACAGAACACGAATTAAAGTAAGAGAATAGATGAAGAAGATGAATTCTAGAGAGAGAAATTAGTGAGAGAAAGTAGAGAGAGTGAGATGATTAACTTGTGAAATTAGATTAAGAATAATGAAATCATCCACCCTCCTAACATGCTAGGAGGTTGCTTATATAGTCCACCCACATGCGGGCTCTCTAATGGACTATATTGTTTTGGGCCGGGCTTGAATAATGCTTAGTACCTTGAAAGAGGCCTTTTAAGCTAACCATCAAGCCCGTAATGTCACGACTATTTTGACTAACTATTACAACGTTCTAATAAATATTACAATATAAACCTATGACTGGACATTCTTGTTTGACTCAATATTTTGAGGCTAACAACGGTCTTCCCAAAATAAGAGGTACACGAGAATCTTCGGGATAATCGCAAACCACAAAATCCATTGGAAAGACGAGTTTCCCTACTTTGACAAACACATCCTCGGCTATACCTTTTGGAAAGGCGGTCGATCGATCCGCTAGCTCGAGAGTCATCTTAGTAGGTGTAAGCTGGGGAAGTGATAACCTTTTCCACACGGAAAGAGGCATCAAACTAATGCTAGCGCCAAGATCGGCTAATGCTAAGCATTCTTCCATATTAGGGAAACCACATGGTATAAGAAATTGGCCCGGATCTCCAAGCTTTTTGGGAAGCTTTTGGGTGAGAACCGCAGAACAATTAGAATCTAAAGATGTAGACACTTCAACCAATTTCTTCTTATCGTTCATCAACTTTTTAATTGACGAAGCAAACTTAGGCATGTAAAGCAATGCATCCGCGAAACAAACATTAATATGAATATTCTTAAACAACTCAAGAAACGTGGTCATTTGAGCATTGTATTTTTCGCGGAGCTTCTCTTGGCTAAATCTCGAAGGATAGGGTAGTGTGGATTTAGTATTCAGAAGCTCGGGTTCCAGAATAGGCAATTGGTCTACCTTTGGTGGAATAGGAATTTCCTTTTCTTTAACCACCTCGGGTTCTTGCTCCACTTCCCTCACTGGAGAGGTACTCACATGTGGAAGCAAAGGTCCGTCTAAAGCCTTCCCACTACGTGTGGTTATAGCTTTCATCTCATTCTTAGGGTTTGGAATGGTGTTTCTAGGTAAGCCACCCGAAGAAGAGGAGGGTTTGCACATAAAAGTCTCAAACATCAAAATTAATTTGTTCTCAAACTTAGCTTGATTTCCCTCAAAACGGTTTTGACTTTGTTCCAAACTTTGTTGCATACGATTTGACTTTGCTCTAATCTTTGTTGGTTAAGCTCAATCTTGTTATTTTGCCCCTTAATCGTATTTTGAAAATCGAGTTTCAAAGTATTAATTTGTCCTTGAATATTGTTTTGAAAAGCTTTCATATTTGCCTCATTTGATTTGATGTAGCTTGACAAATCATTTTGATTGTTGTTAGAACCTTGATTGTTTTGATTAGCATGAAATCCATTTCCTTGATTGAAATTCCCTTCGTTACCACGGTTAAAATTTTCCCATTGTTTCCATTGTTGTACCTATTTTGAACCGGTGGAAAACCCGGTGGAGCAACATGATTTTGACGAGGAGTGTTGGAAATACGTTTTAACGTGTATCAGAAGTATCGGTTACTCCAACAATATTGTAATGCGTTTAGTAGCTCGTAGTTAATGGTTAAGTTATTTTAATGTTTAACCCGACCCATGGGCTTGTCATGGGTCGGAGGCCCAAGTCCATTAAGGACTTGGGTATATAAACCCCTTTCCACCATGGAAAGGGGTGTTAGTTGTTTCACTTTTATTATTAATAAAACACATTTTCTCTCACTTTATCTCACTACTTTCTCTCTCTAGAAACATCAACCCACCTTATTGATTCACAAGATTATCACAAATCTACAATTGGTATCAGAGCCATGGGGTGATTTAAGGTAATGATTTGTGTTGTTTTTTAGTTTTTGATTGTATTAGTGGTTTTTAGGAAAATCTATCTTGAATCTTGAAGTTTTTGGTGATTTTGTTGTTGGGATTAGTAGATAAGTATTGGGTTTTACTTATTTTGGTTGAAATCACAAAACTTTTCGTGTAATTTGGTAAAAATATGGGTTTGTTCTTGATATTCATACGACTGTTTATACGAACAAGTTCTTCCAGTTTATTCCGAACCAACAAGTTTATTCCGAATCAACAAGTTATTCCAGATAAACAAGTTATTCCGGATAAACAAGTTATTCCAGATAAACAAGTTATTCCGAACGAAGCACCTTATTCCGAACGAAGCACCTTATTCCGGATCAGTGATATTCCGAACCAAGGTAGGTATTCCGAATCAAGCTTTTCCGAATCAACTTATTCCGGATCAGTGATATTCCGAACCAAGGAAGGTTATTCCGGATGAAGGTTATTCCGGATGAAGGTTATTCCGGATGAAGGTTATTCCGGATGAAGGTTATTTCGGATGAAGGTTATTCCGGATGAAGGCATTCCGGATGAAGGCATTCCGGATGAAGGCATTCCGGATGAAGGCATTCCGGATGAAGGCATTTCGGATGAAGGCATTCCGGATGAAGGCATTCCGGATGAAGGCATTCCGGATGAAGGCATTCCGGATGAAGGCATTCCGGATGAAGGCATTCCGAACGAAGGTTTTCCAAATGAAGGTTTTTATTCCGAATGAAGGATTGTTGGATTGATAATTGTTTGCTTGTTATAGTTACTTGATGAATTGTGTCATGCTTAGAAGTAACAACATAATGGTACATATATATATATATATCTGTGTATCAACCTTTTATGTCTTATCTTAAGCAGAAACCATGACTAATCCAATTGTTCAAGAACTCCAAGATGCTAGAGCAGCCGCAATTGCCGAGGCAAAAGAACTTAAGCTCATACCGAACAATTACCGGTTGAAGAAAGTCTCTCATTCCACTCACCTTGGATTCAAAGTCGCCTCAGCAATCCTTGATCAATCTCACTTCAAGAATGCATTAAGGAGTACTGCTTTGGTGCCATTTGATTACATGTACGAATTCTGGGCTACCAAGGAAAGGACTTCAAACAAGATCACCTTTTTCCTCGACAACAAGCAACAGACACTCACCGTTTCAGACTTTCGCAAGATATTTGGATTTCGGGATACACCCAAGGGTATGTCATTTTCAAAGAACCCTACCAAAGACGAACTCATGGAGATGTTCCTTGCTCTTGGATGTCCTGACCTACGAATAGTGTCCGAGTTCACCACAGCCAAAGTGGGTCAACCTTGGAGAGCTATCTTCGGTATCCTCAGTCGGTGTCTTACACCTAAAACAACTGGGCATGACGATGTGCGTGGTCCAATTATGAGTATGTTCTATGGAATGTACAAAGGCATAAATGTAGATTATGCATCCTTGTTGTGGGAAGAGTTTAATTTTCAACTCTTCCAAAACACGAAGCAGAAGGCTAATGTTTTTCCTTACCCTAGGTTCATCAAGCTTATCATTCATTACTTTATTGATAAGCGTATAGAAAGCCGTCACCACACTAAAGAGGCTGATGACCTTGTGGGCCTAAGGCATGAAGGACCCTCTGGTGCTGTTAATCCTGGTCCTGTTCCTAGTCATCTCCTGACGGACAAAATTCTAGCTTCTGATGATTACAAGCAAATGCTAATAGAAATCAGAAAACAGCAAGAAAAGGTTCAGGCGGGAGAAGTCTCGTCAACTACAGTCAAAAGTAAAGGTAAACGTAAGCAAGAAGTTGTCTTACCTGAGTCTAAACCCAAGAAAACAAAGAATGTGGCTAAAAAGGATAAGCGCAAAGCTGAGAAGTTTGTCATTCGAGATGAAGATACTGATGACGATGTTACTCCCGAGCAAATTCGCAAAGCTGAGAAAAAACAAATGAAAAAGGCTGTTGAAAGAAGTAGGAAAGACACGGGAGGTAGTGGTTCGGGTGTTCAGATAGAAGATGAAGAGGAAGTCGAGGAGCCGCATGACATTTTTGAGTTTGGAACACCAGACAGGTACTTAACACCTAAAGAAACATCCATTACCGGTACAGCAAGCATCGAAAAGGAGTCCGTTGCTACGACAATCTTTGTGACTCCAAAGCCTTTATCTACTCAACCTCCACCAATCCAGTCTCTACCAACACAACCGTTGACTGCTCAACTACTATCCCTTCCACCTCCAACTACTTCTGTCCTCAGTACTATCATCACAACCATGCCTATTCAACCACCCCGATTAGCCCTGTGCCATCTACATTTTCTGCACTCTTCATGGCAGAAATGATGGATAAACACATGGAAACTCAAAGAAAAGAGATGGCTCAACTTCGAGAAGAGCTACTCCAACGAGTGCAAAGTGAAGAGACATCCAAGAAAGCTCAAGAGGAGATGATAGCTAAGTTTAATGCAGAGATGGAGTCTACACGGAAATCTCATGCAGAAGAACTTGCTCATGTCAAACAGGTTGAAGCTGATAAAAGTACAGCAAGGATCGCCAAACTCCGCGAATTAAAGAATAAGTATAAAGAGGAGAAAGAAACACTTGAAGCTTCACTTAATGATAGGGTAAAGGAATCTGTTGAGTCTATTATGCCACAGCTGCCAAAAGAGATGAAGAAAATTGCGGCCGATAAGTTGATGATTAAATCGTCAAACCCTTCCAATTCAGCCTATAAAATTGCATATGACTTAACGGACTTTGAACTGAAGAATATTCTCCACGCCCGCATGGTTGAAGTTGGATCTTTCGACAAATCCAAAATTCAGCGGACACTTCACAAGGCACATAATGCAGCTATAAAGGAGGATGACAGGCTGTTTAAGACATTTGGAAGCATGGTTCCTTACCATATTTTGTATAAAAAAGGAGATGAAGATGCCTCTGGTGAGGAGGATAGTGAGCAAGAAGAGAGTGGTGGTGAAGAAGACGATGCGAGTGATGAAGATAAGGGTGATGATGATGATGATGATGATGATGATGGTGAAGGCGGTGATCGTAATGAGGATAGTGACGAGGATAGCATCAGGAACGATGATGATGATGATGATAACCAGAACAGGGGTAGCGACAACAATGACAAGTCTGACGAGCCTGATCAGTCTGATGATGATGATATGGGTGACAATGCTGCCAGCAAGAAGAAACCGTCCAAGACCGGTGGCAAATCTCAGAAAGATGTTGCTCACAAGGATAAGTCCACTTCTACGGAGACAAGATGCACCAAGTGGCACCATGATGTGAATGCTACAACGGCATCTTCAATTCCCGGTACATCTATTTCTAGCTCTATACCTGTTACTGTTAATCCTGTTAGTTCTTTGGCTGCTACCACAACTGCAGAACCAGAAATTGCAACTGCTGCTGATGTACCTGAATCAGAACCGGCACCCGTTCAAGTATCTACACCTAATGAACCAGTTACTACAGTTCCTGAGTCACGCACACTGGATTGGGCTGATACATTGCAGATCGATGAGACCGCACCAGAACAACCATGGATCACGGCATCTGCTGCATATGATCCAATCACAGATGCTGATGCAAATGTTCTGTATCTACGTATTCGCAATCCAATAGATCTGTGTGCATTTTGGTCTCATGAGTTTGGATCTTCGGTCACTCCGTCCTTGGTGAAGAGAGCGCTTAAAGACAAGAGTCTTCACGCTAAATCAAGATTAAGCCGAATGGAGTATGAGTATTATGCTGAGGAAATCCTGAAAGCTCTCAATACAATTCAAAGGCCAAGCCTTCATGCGCCAGAAAGACCTCCTCTTCCACTTGATGCTACTCAAGACACTCAAATTGCACTTGACTTCTTTGTCACATATGATCTTGACTATCTTCTCAAAGGATCATCCAAGTACGCGACCTCCCTGACTTTGTTGAAAGCTGCTTCTTGGGGGTTAATACCTTAGATCGAAGAAAAGGTCAATCGCCTCTGGGTTCCAAAGGTAAACCATAATTATGACATGTATGCTGCTATAGGAGCATCACATTGGGACGAGCGAGTGCGAAGGGCATACAAAGGTTTCTGCTTAGCCAACTCAGGTATTATCGTCAGATCCAATCTTCGAATCACAAGTATATTAGGAATAAAGATTGAACCCAAGAATGGATATCATCATGTGACGGAAATTCTACTAAAAAGAGAAGATGATCGAGAATACAAGATACAGCAAGGAGGTTTTTCAATCATTCGCCTTGAAGATATAGAAGATATGTTGCTTTTCATGACCCGTGATCAGCTTACACATCTCACTCGTGAAGAAATCATTGCTTTGAACACAGCACTTCGTATGTTTACACGAAGCGTTGTCATCAAGAAACGTGTAGAAGACCTACAACTGGGAGTTGAAAGCTATCAACGCAAGCTTAACATGACTCCTCCACTTAATCAAGTACTACCTAAACATGTTGATAGATGTCCCTATACTGGCACAACCCTTCTGATGTGCGGGATTTTCTACTTGAACAGTCGTGGGATCATGAAGTTTATGAGGGTAGCTGAGCTTCATAAGTACAGTGATGGGACTCTCTCACGCGTCAAAGCCAAATTGGAGCATCCCAATTCTGGCGGGAAATTACCAGAAGTGATTGAGGATTGGCATCCGGGTTATCAGAAAATGGCTACCTATGTAATCAAGAAGATTTATGAAAAGCTCAGGGAACGTAGGTTGATGAGGAGCTTAGAAAGGTTCGTGGGTGGCAGACCGTATGGAGGGCACTTCAGACTTATGCAACGATCCATTTAATATGGGTCGTCTTCACTAAGGTCAACTCCACACTGTACGTTAATTGTGAATATGTGAATATGTAAATACTGTGAATATTATGCTTTTGTGGCTTGATGTTGCGTGAAGGTATGATAATTTTTCAAGAATTTCTTACGAGATTCTAAATCTTTCAAAATATATCGTACTCAAGCACTACAACTAACCCTCATTAATTTGAGGGGGAGCATTAATATGTTCTATGGCCATACATTGATTTCATTTTTTACCCAAAGACCAGTTAATCCATTCAATATCCCAAATATTAACGGTTAACATTTTGGATAAGGAGAGAAAATGGGATTAAGGAGACTTAATGATATTTGGCTAATGATGAAAAGGACTTAAAGATAATCCAAGTTAATATGTGTAATGCATGTGTTAAGGGGGAGCGATTTTGATGAACAAAACACTTAAGGCATAAAAACTTTGATTATAATATCACAAGTGCCTTAAGTGATTTTCAAGGATTTTTCATGGTGACAATACTTACCCACAACACACTTAATTCACGACGGATGTGGTGACAAAAGGGTGGTAGGTATAAGTATTAGTCCAATGATTCATCAGAACCGATGGAATCTTCCCAAGGACAATTCCCTAGATAGAATTAGAAGTCCTAGGAAAGATGGAGAATGATTGTGAATGAAGCTGAATGCCGACCAAGTACTTAAGCTAGCACTGGAACAATCACAAGGGGTGCTAGTGATGACGTATTGGTAAGCATTGAAGGGGTTGAAGAATTAAAACGAATTGTAAAGATAAAGGGTGTAAAGAAAGAAGCCCTCCTTACAACTTTAGGCAGAAACCGGGTCAATACATATGCTATTGAGATCATTTGTTAATGATTCTTGATATTGAAGAAAGACATCATGGACCCAGTGATGCAATGCACAACCCTTCCCAGCTAACTCAAATATCTCTCAAAAGGTATTTGTTTTAATCACACGGAGATCAACACGTTATCTATTGGTTTTATTCACTCCGAATAGACTGATATTGAATAGGTGGCACTCCTCTCCAGCCATCGCTCACTAAATCAAAACGCACTATCGAGTCTAGAGCCACGAGATCATCAAAAGTCTCATTAGGACACTTTCCATTTATTCCTTGCTTTCTCACACACTGTGAAAAGTAAGAGATCTTTATGAGTCCTACGCAGTATTCTTGTAATATTGCCAGAACATCCGAGTGATACGCAAGTATTACAATGAAGAAGGAAATCCTGCTTGAGCCAACATCAAACAAGCTCATGGTAGGTGACACGTGCGGTTCTTTAAGAACCAATCTTGTGAAAACTGGAAAGAAACAGTAGTTTAATTCTTAATTGAAATTAAACTAGTTCCAGGCCTCTACGCATTATCGTATGATCTTGCCAGAACACTCAGAGTGACACTCTTTAGTGTTCACAGTGACGAGTGGAAATCCTTCTAGTGTTAACATCAAACAGCACTTGGTAGGTGACGTGCAAGATTCTTTATGAATCAAGCTCGTGATAACTGGAAAGCAACGATGGTGAAAATCTTAATTGAAATTCACTTGTTCCAGGTTTCATGAATTGACGGCTTCAATCACAAGGATAATTTATCCAAGTGATTCACTCTTTATGTTCGCAGTCAAGCTTAGTGATCGTCGAATAAAGAGAACGGGTTTACCCGCGAAATCCTGTCAGGAAGTTACTTAATTGAAACTATCCGTCACAGGTACGATATCTAATATCGCCCAACGGTCTTCACCGACCGGAGGTAAAAAATGCTACCGATTTAGAATGAAATGTTCTAAGCCATTTCATTCGTGTCTTATTATGTTGCTGCGAAGACGGTGGCGTTGCGGTGTACCAGATGAAGTCGTTTCCACATGCTTATGTCTTTCTGCATCAAATTTCAACAAAATTCAAGAAAGTTCAAGATGAAGTCTTCCGCTATACCAAACTCTGAAGCTTTCAAGAATTCAACAAAAACATAAGTGTGTGGAATATGGAGTCACGAGGAGGCAAGAATCACAAAAAGTCAAAGATCGCACGTGAAGGGTCAAAAGAACAATGCTCTAAAGCCAAAGCCTAAAAGATCAACATCAACATATTCACAACGAAAAGAAAAGATAAAAGAGAAAGGACTACGAGCTGAAGAACGAAGACTTAGTATAGTATGCTAGGTTTAGGACTTTGAAATTTGGAGTGACCTCCCTTAGGGGGGAGATTGTTGGAAATACGTTTTAACGTATATCAGAAGTATCGGTCACTCCAACAATATTGTAATACGTTTAGTAGCTCGTAGTTAATGGTTAAGTTATTTTAATGTTTAACCCGGCCCATGGGCTTGTCATGGGTCGGAGGCCCAAGTCCATTAAGGACTTGGGTATATAAACCCCTTTCCACCATGGAAAGGGGTGTTGGTTGTTTCACTTTTATTATTAATAAAACATATTTTCTCTCACTTTCTCTCACTACTTTCTCTCTCTAGAAACATCAACCCACCTTATTGATTCACAAGATTATCACAAATCTACAAGGAGCTTGACCGTTAGGGCCATAAGTTCCCGTCGCGGCAAAAGCACTAGCTTGATCAAACCCCATGGTTGAACAAGCATAATTCGGATGTGCTCCACCACATGATACACGGAAATTCTCAACCATATTAATCGTTCCATGAGGATTCTTCCTAATCTCATTCAACAATGTAGCAAATCCATTATCAATCTTGCAGTCCAATCTAGCAATCTTGGTATTAGATGAATTCACATTGGAAACAACCGGTGTGTTTCGTGAATATTGCACTCTAGACTTATTCTCAATTATACCCCACACGTCTCTCGGAGTTTTTCTTCAAAGATTACCACCCGCGACGGCATTTAAAGAATCTTGTTCAACCATATTAAGACCATTATAAAAAGTATTGATTTGGTGTAGTTCCAAGAAACCATGGTGTGGACATTGTCTTAACAAATCTTTAAACCTTTCCCAAGCAACTCCAAACGATTCATGCACTTTTTGTTCAAATCTAGTGATCTCATTCTTAAAGTGAGTTGTTTTAGATGGTGGAAAGAAGTAATTCATGAACTTAGACACTAAATCATCCCATGTCAAAATCGAACCCGGTGGTTCTTTCTCATACCAAAGCTTAGCATTATCCTCGAGCGAGTACGGAAAAATCATGAGCTTAATTGCTTCATTCGACACATCTCTAAACTTGAGAGTCGAGGTAATACGAAGAAAATTCCTAATGTGAGAGTGCGGGTTATCGGTCTCATTGCCACGAAATTGGTCGGCATGAATGAGTGACAAAAGTCCCGTCTTAATCTCATAATGATCCGCCAAAATAGCCGGCACAACGATTGCTTCCCCATACCGTTCGGTGGGTGCATGGAGCAATTCCTCCATTGTTCGGTTATCGGCCATCTCTACAACAATAGGTGGAAACTCGGGTTCCACTATTCTTTGTTGACGATTTCTATTTCTACGAGGAATGTTTTCAAGCCTATCGTGATTAATCAAAAGTCGAGTAGATCGTAATTGCAAAAACCAAAGTGACGAGAATTTTAGAGGGTTGAAGAAAAGAAATTAGATAAGAAGAAGATTATTTTTGGTATTTTATTTGGTATTGCTCAATCAAAAAGATTGATAAAAACAAGGAATAAGGATAATTACTATGGAAGTAATCTACCCTCGGTCGACTTTGTAACGTAGGCGAAAACATAACCGTCTCGAGGATCAATAAGTAAACTACAAAAATAAGATATAATACTACTTGAGTCGGCAAACCAATAATCGGTTGTCCCTCTCAGTATACGCACAAGCAAGAGGGGAAACGAGGTGGCACAAAGCACTTAAAAACCTTTTTCCTTAGACGGCCTTTTATAGCTCGTCGCCTTATACCCACCTTATAGTTTGTATAAATCGAGTTCAAACTTTTTATTAGTATTTATCTATTTTGCCCTTTAATTTTGTTTTGGATTCGAATACAATAGCTAGGTGATGAAATCCCAACTAAGGTCTTATTTGGAAGTAGGTAATCTTATTGTTCTACGTAATATAATATAATAATCACAAAAAAACGAAAAACGATACATACTATATATTATAGAAAAATAACAAAACTTTCCGAGAACGGAAAGGGTCTTCAAATCAATGATCAACAAATCTCAACGAAACGAATCGTACACTAGATCCCCGGCAGCGGCGCCAAAATTTTTGATGTGTCGAGAAATGTCGGTGTATTTTAATTAGATACGATATAGGGCAAATTTAGGAAATTAACCTTAGGAAAAGGTAATAAGCCATAAATAAGCCAAAGACGAATTTAATTAAACACGTGAACGATCCAAGTTCGTTGTACACGAGGATCTTGTGAATTTGAGACGTTTTGTATCAATTTGGACAATCGATTTAAATGGGTTATCTTTTTTTAATCTAAAGATAATTCTACCAATTTTAAAACCTAAGTGCATGAATCGTACCCCAATTAATTACCTAATAGACAATTATTTAAACTATAAACTCTTAAACTATTTAAAAGAAACAATATATCTAAAACTAATCTATTTAATTAAAAACAATATCAAATCTATTAAAAAATTTAAACCAATAAATCTATCCCTAGAAAATTGTTTTAGCAAAATCTATTTAAAACTAATTTTTATTTAAAAGTTAAATTAGTTAAAATTTATTTTATTTAAAAAACTAATTTATTTAAAAACTAATTTTAAATTCTAATTTTAAATTCCTGAATTAATAAAATATATTTTTTATCTAAAACTTAATAAAAGTAATTTATAAAACTAATAATTAAAATTTACTAAATTAAAATTTGTATTTAAAATCTATTTAAAACTGTCAGCCTAAATAGAAGGCTATATTAATTACTAAGACTGTAATTAAACCAAATCAGAATGCTAGATGAGGTGGTTAACACGTTTGGTACCCACGCTTGAGGTCAAGGGTTAGAGTCCCACAAGGGACATTTTTTGGTTATTATTTTTTTTTTGACAATGAAAATAAAAGTCAGTCACAGGAGTGACTTTTGTTGAGATAATATTCTTGAACTGATTTTTTGGATAGACAGATAAATAAACCAGTACCCAAATAAATTTATTTGGGTAACTGATATGAAACAAATCAGAACAATCAATCTATTCAAAAGCTTTCATCAAAGAACTCAAATAAATCAGGTAAAATAACAATGACCCACAACTAAATAAAACTGTATCAAACAACTTCTATAAATCTGACCATTCATAACATTAATCAGAAAATAGAAACTAAACAAAGACAGTAAGTAGTAGAATCAGCAGCTAAAACAAAACTGAAATAGTAAATCCAATTGATCATCGATTACTCCAAAGACTTCTAAAAAAACAATCAGCAGATATTCATAGAACTCAGCATTCGACTAAAATCATACCCAAAATATTTTCAGTAGATAAAATGTCTTATTTGGACTAAACTTACAGCTCAAGTCAGATTTTCAAAAATCATTAAACTTAAACAAGTAGTTGACAGAATTCAAAACATACCGCTTATATAGTGAAAACCAAATTCATAAAAATAATAGCATCAAACCAACTATCTCAGCATACTAGACTCCTAAATCATTTATAAAACTAACATAGAGTCGATAAATCATATTTACATAGATCAGATATGAAAGTTCTATAGCAGTAACAAACTCAAACTTAAGCTTTTCAGTAAATCATAGCAGACTACAACCTTTAACATTCAAACAGATTAAACTAATTATATTAAACTTAAAAAGTAAAAAAGAAACCAACCCTCAATTGGGGATCCGTTGATGATAAAGAACGCTGAGCGTACTTAAGACCGTATCAAGACCACCTTTGAACCTTACACCATATTCGTCACCACTATTGTGACTCTCGAACTAAAAGTATCACACCATTCGAACAAAGATCTCGAATCACCGTGCAATCACAGATTTATCTATCTAGTGGGGATAGATTTTGTATCCCAATTTCTCAAAGATAATTTAATTAAAGCTATTGAGCAAGCTTAACCAAATTACTTTTCATATAATATTAAATAGATTAATTAAGAAATAATTGCAATTAAACTCAACAGTAAATAAATTCAACACAAATTTTAACTAAAAATTAACTTTTATTAATCTTAGAAAATGATTACAAAACAATTAAAAAGAAAATACAAATATTCCTAAATCTATTTTAACATTATAACTTTAAAGAAAAATTGGAATGCTTATTACAGAAATATTATGGGTTTTTATAGGTCAACCCCCTAGCCTTGCTGGTGGAGTTTGTTGAAGATTAATCTTCATCTTGACCGTCCAAATAGCATCTCCTCTTCTTTCTCTTGATCTCACAGCTGATATTTATACACTAGCACACGGATCGCCAACGTGGAAATCATGTGTGCTAGTCGTGCTTGTTGAATGTTGATGTGCCTTCTCTTATAGGATGATTAAGGGAGGTAAGCTGTTTAGACCAATCACAGGCTAGCTGGGGAGCCACGTCACCTAAATAGGGGCATCTTCAAGCCCCTATATTCTTGTGAATTAATTAGAGACGCGTGTATAATCACGCGCTTTAGATCAAAAAGCCCCAAACTTGGATATTTTAGGGTTGGTGTCTGTTTATTTGGTTTGAGAGGTGAGAGAGATAGGTGTATTATCTTGGATGTAACGAAATGGTAAAGTTGTGTGTGAGGTGATAAGTTTATTCGGTTTGACTAAAGATAAAACAGTGAAACGTTTATTTAATCTTCCAAAATGGGCCTTGGACCATGAATGTATCCGTTTCTTAAACATGTGAATTAAATTTGGGCTTATAGCCCAAATGTAAACTCCATCCGTTACATAACTTGCGTAATTGGGCCAAATTGGCTTATTGGGTATATAAATAGATATCTTGTTTCTACTAATGGGCTTTTGGGCCCATTAAAAACATGTGGGACCCACAAGGCCTAATTAACCTCTATTAAGTTAAATCCACTAAAAACGAACTCGTCTTTGGTTTCCTTGATCTTTTCTTCAGTTCCCGTGTCGTTTTTGCCAGTTTTTCATGAACTCGAGTACCTACACACATAAAACAACAAACAAACGTATACAAGGCCATTTTTATACATTTTATGCATTTATTGGTTGTTATTAGATACAAATGATATGAGTAAAATTACTCATATCATTGTTTTAGATAAAAATGGTACAATTCAAACAGTAGATCTAGTTAGTTTGATTTGGTGAAATTTGTGCTTGAAATTTGGTCAACAGCTAGGTTTGTTATAGGTCTAGGGTTGCGTCTTGTTATTTTACAAGTTGGTAAGCTAATATGCAAATTTTGGCGGTTCATATCTCAATCTTTGGTCATTCATATCTGCAACTAGCTACCTTTTTCTGCCAAGTACATCAGCAGGCTTTTAGGGTCTTGATTTTGTGTTTTGGTGCTTATAATTTGGGAGACTACTAGATTATAGGGTAGGATTGGACTTGAATATCTGTTATTAGGTTTTGGACAACATTTGGTGGCTTAATTTTGCTTTGAAACCCACTGTATTGCCCAAACAGCCAACAACAAAGATTTTCTGCAAATTTTTCCTTGTTCTTGCTTGATGTGTGGCTACATATGTTTTGATTTGGAGTTTGTGTTATTGTGTTTGTGTGACTCCCCAATAGCCAACTGCTATTGAGTGTGCCCATTGTGCCATAAGACAGCCAAGCAACAAGCTCAATATAGCCAAAAAAGCCCACAGCAAGTTTTTGTTAAACTTTTGGCTTGTCAGTGGGAAGCAAGTTCCCACTGACTGCACAAACTAGCCACTGCTAGTTATATAAACAGTACATGTCACAATCAGTTTTCTGTTTTTTGTCTTATTAGGCCTAAATTCACCTTTTCTTGCATTTTTATTTTTCCATGTTATTTTAGGGAAATTAGAATTTTTGAAAAAGTTTTTATATTTTTCCCATTATTATATCATTTTTAGGATTATTTTAATTTAAAAATTGTTTTTAGCCATCTAAAAATAGGAAATTAGTTTTGAAAATTCTAGAAAAATACTTTTTAGTTTTAAAATAATGTAAGTAAGATTTCTATTTGATAAAAATCATATTTTGGACTTTTTGTTGATTATTTTTAATTTCAGGGTTTTACTTAGTATTTAAAAATAAATAATAACTTAATAATGAGTTTTAAAGTAGTTTTATTGAATTTTTTATTCTTATTTATATTATTTAGGTTGTAATTTTTATTTTTATTAATTTTTTAGTTTAAATTTTTTATTTCGTCTCATTTTTACGTTTTACATTATTTTAAGTCGTAGTTTAAATTAATCGCAATTCGTCTTTTTTCTTTATTTCCTTTTTCATCTCATCAATATCAATCAAAAACAACAAAGTTTGACACACACTATAATCCTCCTTGGTGAACGATCTCGTAAAGGGTCATAAGTGTACATTTTCCTAAATGTGCATTTAGTCCTTACCGCTTATACGCGTTTTTCCTAAAACGTGTGTTTTACTACTATCAGATATGAAGAAATAAAATGACAATTTTACCCTCACATGCATATCAAACGAAAGGTGATAACATGACAAGATAACTGAACTAGGCGATAGGAATTGACAGTGTTACACAGTTTCATTATAGGGATCGATAAGCCATAAAAAAGTGTTGGTCCTAGTAATTCGTTATTACTTATTATCTTAAGTAATAACTCTTACTTCGACTCAAGTATGTTGTTTCAACAATAGATAAGAACTATGAATGATTAAAACAACAATACCAATATACTTTTCAACGTATAGACTTTTATTAGAATCAAATAAAGAATCTATAACCCACTTTGTTTGCGGAATAACAAAGTGGTTGAATGACAAAGGTTTTGATCTCTTCTACTTAAACGTCTAACCAAAGTTAAAGTCTAAGCTCCAATCTAAAAGTTCATATGTATTTTGGCTATATGGTTTAGTTGGTATCGAGAGAGAAAGGTTTTCCAGAGTTTAAGCTCTTGTATTGGTTAACCTTTCTCTCCCAATGTACACTCCTTATATAGGCTGTGTAAATTAGGGTTTGCATTTTTCATGTACCAATGCATGGGTTTATCCAGTGGGTGGTTGATGCCCATGCAGGATAAACAGTACAAAGTACATATTAAACTATTCTAGAAAAGATAAAGGTTGTACTTATATCTAAGTATACAAGCAACCTACTTTGACTTAAAGTTATCTTTTCTCGCCTAATGAAAACCATCAGAATACTGAAGAGTCTTCAGTATTCTAGAGGAGATCGACATCATTCAGTTTGGTATTGTCAAACCAAACTGAACTGAAAGCCCTTCTTCAGTCCTTGTTCTTCAGCAACTAGACCGCCTAGTATTTGAAGTGAAGACCTCTTTGTCTTCTAAGATCACTAGAAGGGGAGTGCTGAACTTTCTCCAGCTTTAAAGTCTTCAGTAGGAACTTTGTTCCTCTGGTCATCCTTCAGCAGACTGGCCTTACTGCTGAGCATGAAACACTTAGGGGATTTTATATACAAATCCTAGAGTTGCTTCAGGGTCAGTAAATACTGACCCAACAAAAAGTTATGGACTCAATCAGGGATTTGGTACAAACCACAAGTACGAACGATACCACTTGTTACACTATGACACACAAACTAAATAAGCTAAATGTATAAGCCACAAAACGATAGTAAGCTGTCAAGATAAAGCCATACTGATAAGCTAAGAGATAAGCCAAACCAGCTAGATAACAAAAAGGAAATATTATATTAAGATAAAAAGAAAATATAAAAATGGTGATTTTTCTAGTGATAGAAAGTTACATACACACTTGTGTTTCTCTCTATAAAACTAACCAGATAGAAAACACACACAAAATGGTGATTAGGAAGCCTTTTATAATTCAAGTATCCTTTGACAATGTTTGCTTCATTTGTTTGTTCCGGCTTAATACCCGTAAACTCGCCAAGATTGGAATTCTAGTGATCGTTAAACTAGACTTTTTACAAGGTTCGCGTCGATATATTATCTGACCATAATTTTATTTATGGCTAACAAAATGAAAGATGGTTCAAGTTTTGTGCTTGACATGTGCATTACATTCACGACTTGAAAATTAAATAAATATCTTTGGACGCTCTGGATCAAGAGGACTGTATTGTGAAGTTCTAGAAAGGAAGAGTAAAAGGGATCAAGGGTTCATTGATGGTTTTGTTAGAAACTATGAAGAAAAATATATGTAATCCTTGGATGGTTGGGCCAAATAAAGTGAAGCTTGTGTTGGTATACAAGAAAAGTAAAACCATGCACATATGTGGAATAAACGCCTAGGTCACATTAGTGAAACAAGCTTGCATGAATGTAAAAGAGGAGTGGTGATTGGGAATAAAGGTTTGGGTAAGCTCGAATTCTATGAAAAATATGTTCTTAAAAAATCAATCATGGTATGTTTTGGTAGAGATAACAACACAACAATGAGAGTTATAGACTATGTCTATGAAAATCTCTAAGGTCTTTCTCGGGTGGAATCGATGAGTGGTTTCTGGGACTTCTTGTATATGGTTGATGAATATTCGATAAGATTTGAGTTCATTTTCTTAGACACAAGAATGAAATGTTCATCAAGTTCCAAGAATGGAAGCATCTGATAGAAAGCTAGACATGTATAAGACTAAAGAATCTGCTAACGAATAACGGTTTAGAGTTTTGTTATCAGGTATTTAGTGGCTTATGTATGGTGAGCGAGATAACATGACATCTGACAGTTGCTGCAACTCTGCAACAAAAGGGTATAGCTGAACGAATGAACATGACACACTTGAACAAGGTTACGTGTTTGTTGATTCAGTCTGGTTGCCAGATTCTTTTTAGCCTGAAGCAACAGTGACAC
The DNA here is from genome assembly GCA_025667525.1 of Glebionis coronaria. Lineage (NCBI taxonomy): Eukaryota > Viridiplantae > Streptophyta > Magnoliopsida > Asterales > Asteraceae > Glebionis > Glebionis coronaria. The sequence goes on from CM046882.1 coordinate 469,658,326, forward strand.
CAACATATCTGATCAATAGGTCTCCATCTAAGGCATGGGAGAAGAAGACACCTATGTATTTATGATCAGTACATCAAGAGAAGTATGAGATGTTAAAGATATCTGCTTGCGTTGCTTATTCACATGTGAATTCGAGGAAGCTCAAACCTAGAGTTATAAAATGCATATTCCTAAGGTATCTTGATGGTGTGAAAGGACACACATATGCTTCTATTCTTCTTTGTAATCGATCAACATTTTTTGGTAATAAAATGTATTCGTTTGATTATACTTTGTGGATTTTCGGTTTTTTGTGGTAGCTTTTGGTATCTTTGTGATTTGCTATTTGTGCTCTATACATCTCGGGATCTAGCAGTTTCGTGGTTGAGATTCTGTTTGTTATCGATGACGTACGACACATCTCCTCTTTATTAGTTTTACTTCTCTTATCACAAAATAATAAACTTTTTAAAGAAAAGGACATGTATGAAATAATAATTTTCTTAAGCTGATTAATACACGATCAATTAATGTTTTTTTATCTATACTAGGAAATAGGGCTGAGATTCGAGCCAGAACCGACCCGACCCGAAAAACACCGAAGCCAACAAAGGACGAATATCTGAACCAAAAAGGTCCAGTTCGGTTCGGTTTAATTTCGAGACTAGTCGATTTTTAGTCGAGTCAAACCGAACCCAAAACATTGCCCCAAACACCCTTGAGCAGCATGAAAAAAATAGCAGAAATTAATCCAAACACCCCTTTAGCAGATACAAAAAAACAGTGGATAGTCTAGCAACATTACGAGTCTAACAATGGGTTTATAGCAATATTACAAGTCTAAATTTCACAAATTAAAGTAACAAAACAAGTTTGAACAAACATAACAACAAACGAAATGAATGGGCCAATATTTAATTCTTCGTCATTTCTTGTTCTTCCAGTTTTTTCTCTAACCCGTCTTGAATTTCTACAAAAATATAACAAACAAATTACAATTCTATAACTATAATGGTAAAACTAGTTACAAATCTAAAAAAATACCTTTAGCAAGCTCGCCGTCTTTCATCAAGTCTTCAAATGTATCCATAGTGATGTTTCTACTTGATGTACTTGCGTGCACACCAAAGCTTCTACAATTTTTGGCTCTGAACAATTTCTATATGGGTCCAAAACTCGACCGCTCGCGCTAAAGGCGGATTCAGAAGCAATGGTGGATACTTGGATGCATAAGATATCTAAAGAATTAAAACAAATCAAAATAAAATATTTAAAAATCAGAAAAAATATTTAAAAATCAGAAAAAATATTTAAAAATCAGAAATATTATTTAAAAATCATAAAAATTAACAAAAATATAAAATTGAGAAATTACCTTTTGCCATCTTTGACACGATTGGAAAATGTAGACTATTTAACTTCCACCAATTAAGAATATCAAAGTCTTCGTCATCCTCTTTTCTTCAACTCATCTTCACCCTCACTCGACTTATTTCCCATTGTATCTTTATACTCCATTAAGAAATCATTGCCACGACGATTTCTAGAGCTACTACTTTTATTATACATTGATCTTGATAAGTCGTTTGATGTGGTTGTGCCATATTTTTCTTTGTATATGACAAACAACTCTCCCATATTCTTCTCAACCGTCTCAACAATTTTTTTAGCTAATTCGTCATTGGTTAAAAAACCAAATGACGTCTCATTACTATTTTCCTCATTTTGTTCCATTGGCACACAACCATTATCTATCAAACGCTTAATACCATATCGTACTATTTCTGACTTCATCGTGAGATCTAAAATACCGGCAAAGTACATAGAATTGTTGATTTTTTGTAATAACCCCAATATTTGTCATATTTTTTTCTCATTTCTCCAACCATGTCCTTAAAAGAAGGATTTGTTTGTCACTCACGAAGATGGTTATCAATATCAAGTACCTATCCAAACCACAAATAAACAATGAGATTTGATACGTTTGACACAAGTTCGGTTGTTTTCTTAAATTTCTCTTAAAATTGAACAACCTTTTTACAGAAAACAAAATCATCCCACTTTGGTGTTTCCTCTAGGTCTCATGCAAAAGTAGAGTTTTTAAAATGATGATAAAAATCATCTTTTAACTCAATGACAGTTTTCAACATATCATGTGTTGAATTCCATTGTGTAGGGCATTCAAAAGTCAAAAAATTTTGAGAGTTTTCAACAATTTTTTTAAAGTTAGAAACTCTTTGGCTCGAATGGTTTATGTATTTCACAGCTAAGGTTATGGTATCAACCTCAATTAGGTTTAAAATATGAGCCATACATCTTATGTGAAAATGTTTACCATTATCATACTTACTTGGTAAATTCTCTACCAAGTATTTGAGCGCTTTGTCATTTGAAGAAATGTTATCAACCGTCACCGTCATACATTCTTTAAACCCCATTCGTTTATACATTACAAAAGTACCCTACTAATATCGACCCCTCTATGACTATGAATTGGTCTAAACTTGATTATCCTTTTGTGCATTACCAAATCATTATTTATAAATTGTGCGGTTAAAACCATAAAGTTCATTCTTTTACAACTAGAAGTCCAAGTATCGGTGGTTAAATGGATCGTGGTGGAATCATTGCTTAAGAATTTCAATAGGATCTTCCTCTCTTCTAGATAAAACTTAGAAATATCCCTACCAATTGTAAAACAAGACGGCACATGATATATAGGTTGCACGTCCGACATGAACTTAATGAACGCCAGGTGTTCTACAAACTTAAAAGGAAGCTCGGCTAGAACAACTAACCTAATCAACGATTCTTTGATCACCTTTTCATTATACTACTAGTGCCACTCTCATCGTTCTCACTAATCTTTTTCTTAAATGCTAGTTTTTTTTTGTTTCTTAAGTTTCTCAATATCAGGGTTTTCATCATTAATATAATGATTGTTCAAGTGTCGCGTATCATGTTTAACAGAGTTGGCTTTGAAAACCGATGGACACCATTTGCAATATGCCATCTTAATAAGTACCTCATTTTCAATATTTTCAAACTTTTGATCAAAGTATTTCTCACATTCGGCTTTCGGTTTCCTTAGATTTGATCGGGCTTTTCTTTTGCGTTTCTTATCTTCATTGCCAAGATCCAGCACGTCTATTGTATCATCCTACACAAACGAATTAAAAAAATCGTGGGTTAACTTAATACCAACAGTGAGTTCATACGTCATACACAAAAAAAACAATGGGTTAAAAAAAAGTGAGTTCATACTTCATACTACTAGCACTGAGTTCATACACAAGAAATAAAGTGTTTAACAAAAAAACCAGTGAGTTAATTAACTGTTTTAACTTAATAGTGGGTCTAAAAAAATAACAGTGGGTTTAACAAAAAAAAGTGCAGGCATTTAACAAGAAAACACTCTAACATTAATGCCTGGGTATCATTAACTATTAACAAGAAAACACTCAAACATTAAGTCGTGTGATATAATTCATAACATTAATTTACTAATTAACTAAAATTAATTGGTGGGTAATTATGAATCATAGCATTAATTAATTCGGGGATAATTAACTAATTTACTATGTAATTAAAGACGAATTAAAAAGAAATTACTAATTATAAAAATTACTTACTTCAACATTAATTGTGTTTTGTTGAGATGAATAAAATTCATATACGGGCATCGATGATGAAATTGATTCAAATATGTTATTTTGTTGAGGTGTTTGTTCATCTTGATCCATTGATTGTGTTTTAGAGTGTTTTTATGTGTTCTTCCCTTTTTTTAGAGAGAGATAAGATACTTTGATAAAAATCGGCTGACCATTTTTACTAACCTAATCAATTACTTGGGTCACTCGTGCCATTTCGGGATGTAGCCGATTTTTGGACCGAACCGGCCCGAAATCAATATGCACATTTTACCAACCGAAAACCGAACCGAATAACTCAGTTTCGGTTTCGGTACATTAGGTTTTTCGGGCTCGGTCGGGCTATTTCAGTTTCGGTCGGGCCTGCTCAACCCTACTAGGAAATAACACTCACTTTTATTAGTTATTAATAATTTTCTTAATGTTAAGTACTATCTATCTATCTACTACCTATATAAAGCATGGTTTGGAAAACACCATCTTAACCTAAAATTATATAAAAATAACACATGTAAAATCAAAAAAATCAACGGCTCCCATCATTTCTCATATCAACGCATTTAATGTACTAGACGATTATCCGCGCATAGCGGCGGAAATTCATTACGGCATATAATTAACGATATAAAATATTGTAATAAGTATTTCGTGTAACATTCAAAATATAACATGAAAAGGTAAAATTGTAAAGAAAACAGTTGTAACATGCGATAACTGAACTAAAGTAAACATGCGTTAAGGTGTTTCGTACAACGTTTAAAATAGACTATTATTCCCATTTATTTTTCGATAGCAACTTTTCATTTCTTTGGTTGAGAGTTAAATACTACATACGCATCCCTACTCCTTGTACTTAATGGTCAATTCGTTGAGAAGATTGAGGGAATAGTGCATAGAAGTTTGGCGAGTGAGTGTGTCGTTTGCTTGTGTTCGGGACTACGAGGTTTAATACATTTGGGAAAACGAAATAATAGATTGTTCATAAAAAAGGATGAGATATCTGAAACTATTTTCGCAACTACAACATCAAAATTGATGACGTTAAAGTTTTTATGGATCTTTTTGCACATGTTAATTTTTTTTGCTTAAGTTGAATTATCGCATCTTAAAACTATTTACATTTTTAAAAAAAGATTACTCGATGAGTTTATAAAAAATAAATCGATTTCAATTGTCATTAGTTTTTCTAATGACCAATACTGTTAGATCACTGTCGAACGACCAACATAATCAAAGATATTGAGGAGAACATGGCCATTCATAGTTGATTGGTTAAATAATGGTTTTGTGATCTAATACAAGTTTCCATGTTCAAATATACTTATCTTACTAAAGTGATATAACTTGGCCATTTAGTTGATTGGTTATTCCCATAAGATCACACAATTTGTATGACTACACCAAAAGATGTGAGGTGTAATATATCCCTTGAAGATACATTAGAAAAAGGTTTGCAAATCATCATACTACCATTCTCAGTGATGACAATATCTTTAGCGATGTAGTATTTCTTAACGAGCTAGCATCAAGAGTTCAATAAACTGCTCATTAAACAACGAATAACGAAAGCAATCGTTTTTTTATTTGCAAAATCATGTACAAATGAATTGACTAAATCGATCGATCAATTGTCTCAGATATAAGAAATGAGAGAAAATATCACACATCTTCATCGACCCTGGTTCCGGTTGACATGTCTCTTGACCACCTCACGATGCTCTTGATGGATGCTTAAGGTCTAAAAGCACATGTTATTTAGTATATAATTTAGAAAATGTAAATAAAACTTATTCTAAACATCAAACGCATCTGCATTACCTAAAATTCAGTCATCTTGTCTTTAAACTTCTTTTTAATGAACCACTAAAGAGGACAACAGTTATAAAAATGGTTAATAATCACTCAAGCATTGTCCTTAATCAGCATATACAGTTATTTACAGAGTTATTTACAATGTAGTTGCTAGTTGTTGTTCTTGATCTATTTTCTTTACCAAATACATAGGCTTTTTTATGTTAGCCAAATTCTAGAAAATAAAAAGGTAGGATCATGATTTCAGAAAACAAAATGTCACGACATATAAGTTGTCAAGAGAATACACGATTTTGGCAAATAAGTTTAGAAAATACACGATTTATTTTAGCATAATTGGGAAAGCTTTTGTAGCAAGTTTTGTACAAATACATGATTTGTCCATGTCCAACAATATATGATTTGATATATTTTCATGTTTGTGTTTTATTTCCCGTATAATTTATAGTTATATTATTTACAGTTGTATTATTTATTCATGGCCAGCCAAATAGTTTTCAAGTATTAGTTTCCTAGATTAATTTGTATAATTTCAACTACAACAAGCATACAAAAGCAATGCGTTCTGTCTGTATACAAGTTCAAACTTTCCTATATTAGTTTCTAACATCTACAAACAAACAAATATACATAAACCATGAGTGGATCCAATGTTTACATTGAAATGAGAAGTTAATCTTACCTCTTTTAAAAGACACTACAAACTGTCATCTAAAAAGGACTCCTAACCAGTGGTATAGATGCTCTACTTCCTCTACAGAATGTGCTGAAACAAGACACACTGTTAGATTAGTTATGACCATCACACAATTAACAAACAAAATACAAGTATTACACCTAAGTAAAAAATGTTGGCTTTGAAACATACATTATAAGCAAATCGAATAACACAACAACATATATTAAAAAACAATATGATATTCAAAATAATTACTTACTCATTGAGACACCAACCTGTGAAAAAGAAGATGAAAATGATGGCTCAACTAAGCAATAAAACGAAAAAAAACAAACGACAACAATCAAGAACCTACTTAAACCAAATAACCAATTGGGAACAATAATCAAACGAAATAATAAAGTATCAAGATAACCTAAAAATATTTCATAAACCAGAATTAACAAACCTTACTTTTTATAAGGTCCAACTAAAAACAAACCAACCTTATTTGGTTTCCGCTACGAATATGATAGTATCTTTAGATCTAGTCAAACCACCATCGCTGCCACAAAAAAACAGACAAAAACCATGCTAAAAACAATCTGCATGATTGCCTCATAAAGAACCACAAACACGATAACACCTTTGGATAATTGTGTTTTTTAGAGAGAGAGAGAACCTCCTTTTTCCTCAAACAAAAACAATCGCACGCCAAACCTCCTAGGTACCTTAAACCCTCAACCAGAAACATCAATCAACCATCGATGATGGTGAAGCTGGTGGCAATGGCGGATCTGGTGGCTATGGTGGCAGCTGTGATTTTTAAAGAGAGAAAGACAAAGGTTCAGTTGTATGTAGGTTTTTTTTTGTCTTTTGTTTCGTGGATACATTAAGGTGGAGATATATTAGTATAGATAGAGGAGAATAATGAGCTGTATACCTATGGAGTTTTTAATTCATGCGTTTTGACTTGTATTAATTTTTCAATATTACCGAAAATACTTTCAACAATGCCATAAATAGATAAATTTTTAACTTTCATTGTCAACACTTTATAATACATAGCATTAAAATTTTCAACAATTCCATAATTAAGTGGGTTTTCAACATTCAAGTTTTTTGGGTTTTTCCTTTATAAGTAGTAGAGATAGAGAAAAGAAAAAACCCTCCAACCATAAACCTCACAGCAGTTTTTCCCCAAATCCACAATAACAATCAAACTGGCCCATTTAATTAGTACTAGTATGGTGCCCGCGCAAAGCGGCGGCGAGTATGTAATGACGATTTTAAAAGTTATTATTTTATCTATAAAGTTCGTATTCACATTAATTTAAAATGGTAAAAAGGTTAAATCAAAATAAACCCGTTATAAATGGAAAAAAAAACTAAAAGTTATTAAAATTTATCGAAATATATATTGAATTAAAGAGCACAAAATTTTAAAAACTATGGTAAATTTAGATTATGAAAATAATAAATATATAAAAAGATATTTCAATATAAAATTAAAAATTATGTTTTAATAGGTTGTTACAAAAGTTTGTTACAAAAGGTTGTTAATCATGTGGGAAAAATATCTAACAAATTGCTTTATATATTAAGTAAAAAAGTCTTAAAATTCAGCCAACTAAAAGTTTGTTACAAAAGTCCCAAATGCTTTATAATATAGTAAGATAAGATAAGATTACGATTGAAGAATTCCAATTTTGTCAAAGAAATTTGATTTCACAGCCCCAACATGGTTATGTGAATAAATATATTAAGAGTTTATGTATGATCAGTAAATCGAACACAAAATTTAAGGTAACAATTTTTGCTCAATTAAATATTATTGTGACATCATTTCGGTTCCAGATATTGTTATCAATTGAGGTGAGCCACTATGGAGGTGTTTATGAGTATGTTGTAATAATTGTTCTATGATTTGAAAAGGTTTATAAAGATGTTGATGAGTTTGTATACATTCAGTAACCGAGTAAGATATGCAAGACTTTAATAGTTGTATACTTGTATCCTATACGGAAAGGAGAGTTGTGTAATGTATTCATATAACGACACAAACATAATACAATAATACATGCTTGTGCTGATCAGAAAACTCCAACTTAATGGGTTGCGAATATTTGATGTATAAATGGTAATGACTTTTTGTTTTTTTGTTTCGTAAATATGTAATTTCGGTAATTATTTATAAATTTATGTCCTTTAGTTGATTTACTAATTACAGTAATTATTAAGACTTAGAGCACTGCTTTGATTGGATGTTTGAATTTTGGGAGTTTATTATTCATATAAATGTGATGTTTTTTGTAAGAGTGTTATAATTTTTACGTGGAGCTAGAGGTGCGAATAAACCGGATAAAATCGGATTCGGATTTTTGAAAATCCGGATTTGATAAAACCGGATTTTTGAAAATCCGGATTCTGATCGGATCGGATTTTTCTCAATCGGATTTTTTCGGATTAAAAAGTTCGTATCGGATTTTTTTCGGATTAAAATTTTCGTTATCGGATTTTATCGGATTTTTTTCGGATCGGTTTTTTCGGTTAAAAAATGTTCGGATCGGGTTTTTTCGGTTAAAATTGTTCGGTTCGGGTTTTTCGGTTAAAAGTGTTGGTGTCCTTTTTTTTCGGAATTTATTTACAAACATTAAAAAAAAAAATACAACTATATAACATTAAAAAAAATACCATAATAATTTTTATTTCAACAAGACAATCATATAACTTCATAATTTTTATTTAAACACTACAATAAAACTACAATAATCACTAATACATTTCGAGCTTCGGCATAGCCATCACCCGAAAAATATTAGTATACTTCAAGTATCTCGAGCTTCGGCATTGCCATCACCCGTTTTACTCAAAGTATATCCTCATATTCTTCTTCGACATCTCCGGCTTCATCCGGTTTTAACCGGTAAAAAAAAAACCGGTTTTATAAAAAAAAAAAAAAAAAAAAAAAAAATATTTTTTTTTAATAAATTGTAAAAAAACCGGTTAAATCCGGTTTTATCCGGTTTTAACCGGTAAAAAAAAACCGGTTTTATAAATAAATAAATAAAAAAAATTTTTTTTTTTTTTTTTTAATAAATTGTAAAAAACCGGTTAAATCCGGTTTTTTAAAAAACCGGATAAATCCGGAAATTTATCCGGTTTTTATCCGATTTTTTTAAAAACTGAAAACCGGTCTAACCGGTTCGGATAAAAAAATCCGGATCGGATAATTTGAAAACCGGATTTTAAAAAATCCGGTTCGGATTTTTGAACCGGATTTTCAAAAATCCGGTTTTCATTTGCACCTCTACGTGGAGCTGCTGTACTCGATAAAAAGAAACAAATTGGTTTAAAGTAAAAGATAAATTATAATTGCTATGTGGACATGCTGGAGCGGATTAATTAATTTATACTGTTTTCAGCCATCATTTTCTTCTTGAGAATAATATGAATAAATTTTGAATCCATCAGAGCTAAGGTATTATACTTGAGTTTTAATTCAAACTATCATAATACAACACACAAGTTCATGTAAAAATGCTAAAGAGACTCAATGTTAACAATCACTGACTAGGTGTTGCCAATTTTGACCCATGAATTATAAATGGGCCAATTTGGACTATGTTATTAACTGCCGCACCTGGTAAAAGAACAAGCTTTGACGCGGAAATTGGTCAAAACTTTCTTATAAGTGGACCAACGGCGTAGTCTTCTAGTATGGTCTGGTTGAGTCACGGCTCCAAGACAACAAGTTTTACTACAATTCAACATCATTATGATAAAATAAATAAGTTTCTTTCTAGCTAATAAGAAGCACACAATGAAAGCATGTTATAATTGTTTGTTTTTTTTCATAGATTATTTTTATATACGATGTATTCCATTAGAGAGTTTGGATTTGTGATTTGCTTCTTAATGTAGGTACTATATGCCGATGGTGACGACGACATGCTAAATCTTTATACGGAATGACGAAGGATTCTTGATGAGACGTCACATGATCAAGTTACTCTCAGGTTTGCAAATTTTAAGATAATCCAAGTAATTTGGCTATTTGTTTTTCACAAATTTCATAAAAATATCTAATATGCTTTAAAGTCTAATCTATCGTTTTGATTGCACATTCTCTTTGGCATCACTCCGTCTGTAAAGTTAATTTTAGTTCTTGAAATTGCTTCAAGAATAGGGGTTGTTTTGGGATTGATTACTAAAACCGTTTATAAAGCACACATCTATAAGCGACATTAATAAACAATCTCGAAAATCTCTTTATATGTCGCGGTTTAAATAACCAATCATAAATAATCACTTTAAGTAGTTCATTGTAGCATTCCCTAACAGGCCAAGTAACTAATTTTAAAAAGTTATATGGTAATAGATACTTTATTAGTATAAATTACAGTTACAAACGGTGAAACAACATGTAAGAATGTAGTAGTTAAGTAAGATAGAATGTGTTTAGAACTCAAGTTGTAGATGTAGATACCAAACCATCTAAAGCTTATTTTCAGCATATTTTTGAAGTAATAGCTTTTAGGCTGAAATAAGTGATACAATACTTTGCAAAATTTGATTTCATGAATTTGCTACATAAGTGTGCATATGTATCGACTTTTTCACTGGCAAACTATAATCCAAGATACTAACATGATATTTAAAACTTTTACTCTCTCTTATTAGTCAAACTCTTTAACCGCAGTTGTGGCAGATGCACCAACCTTTGCCACTACACCTGAATATGCAATTGCACCTTTTAAATACTATAGATAAGATATATTTTGTTAGGTTATACATAAGAAACTAAGAATAACGATAAACTATTTTCTTTATGCGATGAGTGTTTGTTAAATGTAAACTCTATTTGTTTATTGTTTTCGTTAGATAAGCAAGTAGTTGTTGTGTGATGGATTAGTAAAATGTGGTCGTCTTCTTATTTTAATAAAATTAATAATGGATTTAAAGCAATTATGAGCTTGAGCTAAAGTATGAAACTACAATCTGAATGCAATCAATATAGGTGATCTTCTGTTATCTTTTGCAGTCTATTTAGGTAAATACGTCTTTGGAGAAGTACGAGAGCTGAATTCAAAGAAAACAAGGAACCCTTAATGTCGTTGTTCATATAGATACCTTTGAAGCAATTACACTGGTAATAAACCTATTAATATTTGCTTTATGTTTACGGTAACTCACGGACACCTATATCAAAGTCCGTAGGGTACCACTAATATAAATTAGATATCATTGCTAAATGAGAGCATGATCACTTTATAAGTTCAAATACATTTTTTGTTTGCTTTTTCTAGATCATATCTTACACTCGCTTTAGGGATTCTTAAATCATCACAAAATACCTTAGTGTTGGAAACTCACTTTATGTGACGACATTTAAGAATTCCCGTTAGTTATAATAGTCACGCATATTTAAACTAGACTAGGCTCTTTGTAAAGTGCGTGACTATATAAACCCCTCCTTAGCTTCCAAGGAGGGGTGTTGATTGTATTTTTGTTCATTTGAGGAACACACACATTTTGCATTCAACCTCTCTTTCTCTCTCTCTAAGCCAACAATGGCTTCCACCACCACTTACCACCACATTAGACCACCGGATCCATAATTGCTTTTCTACATTTGGCATCAGAGCCACGGTTCCATCCTTGGATCGTGTTTACATTTGCGATTTGGTGGTTTAATTATTTCTTGTGTCTCGTTTAAAATAGTTCTGTCCATTGTCTCAAATTTTTTGGGTCACGTCTTATTATTTTGTCCCATTGTCCAATCTGTCACACGTTTTTGGTCTTATCATATCTATTTGTGTCTCAGTTTCATCAATTTTCATGGTAAAAAGTCATATAAACATGGTCAATATGGGTCCCAATCTAATATGTTCACTGGTCAAAGTTGGAAATACGTACTTATCTGTTTTTTAACAGCATATGTATGGATTTTTTTTCTGGTCATTTTTTGAAGATGAAGGTGATAAACCCAGATTTGCAAGAAAATCTGCCCAGAAACGAGATCCCTGAAAAAACGGAACAAGAAGTACACTTTTGGACTCTACACGGTACAATCGCTTGGATTGCGATGGAATGGTATTTGACACATTCCGATGGGTTCGCCATACCCATTGCGATGGGACTCATTCCGATGAGTCACATTGCGATGGGTGGCTGACCTGTCGCAATGGCACAGCCAAGACGTCATGCTGCCCATTTGTTATCAACATTGCGATGGATGTTTTGTATTGCGACGGGTCACGGTTTGTGATTGCGATGGAAAACAAACGTTTGACATTGCGATGCAACTGTTTAAAGATTGCGATACAAAGACTTGACCACTTGACTTGTTTAACACTTGACCCGAGACCAAAATTATGACCAAGACTAAGATGGATTGTGGACCAAAAACGTAACCCAATCAAAACTGAACTCATCCCACCGAGTCAACTCGGTCATTACCGAGTTGACTCAGTCAAACTCACTGAGTTGACTCGACTTCCAGCCTTTTATCTCCACAACACCACAAATCTAAACCTTAATCCCATCGTCACCTATCCCATCTAGACTCTACATAAAAACAGAAAACACCTTAATCTCAGACTCTTTAATTTTCGTGTTCATTCATTAGATTTCATAAATCAAATCACACGTAAAATTAAGCATCATCACCGATTTATGTTTGGGTATACACCCATTTTGATATTTGAAATATAAGAAAGATTTTTAACAAGCTTGTTAAAATCTGCTCTTTATTTCGATTTGACTCAAAGACCAACATGCATCTCTAATTTGACCTACCCGAGACCTCTTCGAGATCTTGCAAAGCAAACTGCTACGATGTCTCTGATAAAAGAATTAGGTTTGATTGGTTTGTGGTTATTTGAGGTCTCTCTAAATGGGATTTAGATTATCAGTTGATGAGATGAGATTAGTGTTGTGATTTCAGGTTTGAGATTGGTGTAGATTGGGTGAGGGACGGAGGAAACGAGGTATGGAGGAGTTAGGTGAGAGAAAAATCTGGGGGCGGAGTTTTTTAGAAAGTGATTAGGTTTTGAGTAAAATTAGGATTGGATGGGTTATTTAACTCATAAGTCTAGACCGGGTTTTGGACATATATTGGACCGGGTATTTCAATCACAGATGGGCCGGGTTGTGCTAAGACTTTTGGGCCTTGGTTAATTTGTTAAATTTTGGCTAAATGGAATGCTTTAAACCGTGTGTTTTAATAACACATACACACAAATTTTTTTAAAATTTTTTTTTTAAATAAATTTGGTGTGTATTAAGCTATGGTCATTATCGGGACGAGACGACAAAAAGTGTCGAGACATCGTTAAGGAAAATAGATGCTCAAACAAACAAATTCCTTTTTTGAATTTGTAGTTTTTTTGTCGCATTTGGGGTTCTTTAATTTTTTCTTGACACCGATTGGGTGACGAGAAATGTGACGCGACAAATTGAAGTGACAAATGTGACACGAATTTATTTTGACGAGACCAAGAAAAATGGGCGATTTTTTAGTGACTTCAGATTTTGTTTGATCGGGTATTAATTACGTGACGTTGAAGACGGATTTTTCGAAGGCGTGTATTTATTTTATCTTTTACTAGATAACTTGCTAGTGCTTAATCCTAGAATGAAGACTTGGTTATCTGGTTTCCGGGTTCGGGGTGGATGGTTGATGACTCGGATAACTATCACTTAAAGGGGTTACATTGTTGTACTCAGTGTCACGCGCTTAGTCGACGTGGATAATTTCAAGAGGTGTTGTGCTTATAGACTTCTTCAGTGATGCATTGAGTACTTAGAGATTTCTCCACCGTTCTTCATTCAACAATAGTGCAAGCTTAAGTCACAAGATCGAAGGATTTTTATTCAGCTTCACGTTTGATGTATCTGGTTCATTCTTTCAGTGGTCGCTTCAAATTGCTTTCATGTGGTATGGTAAAGGTGGACATGGAGAGTTTATGAGCAGAGATTTTCGATCAACAGCTGATTCTCACAAAATATATAATTCAACTTATTTATTATTCTCACGAGATTTCAGGTTCACGTGCGTACAATTTATTGATGGTTCCGAGTTTTGAAACCATCAAGGGGGAAGAAGCAGACACATTGAACGCACAACGAGTACACGTGATGAACTTCATACCTTCTTTTGATTTGAAGATATTCCGGGATGACATTTGTCATAGCCGCAGAGAAAATCAGTGTTTTAACTCGTGTCGTTATCAATCTCCAAACGGTACACTACTGATTCGAGGTTTAATTGTTTGATTGTTGCAATTAAACATCATCATTATCCTATATGCATTCCCGGGACTTAATTGACTCTGGTGCATCTCCGGAAGAAGACGTGTGCATTTCCGGGACTTGATTGACTCTGGTGTTACGATGTCAACTTCATGAATGGGATAAAGTGTCCACTTCAGTATTTGAGCTTCATAATTGGGATTGATTTACCTTCTTCAACTATGTGGGGGAAGAAGTGTCTTGATTCTTTCTGGTATGCATAACTTGAACTCTCAGGGGGAAGAAAAATTCAGAAGAATTATTCAAGCGTGAGATGAAAAGTTGTTGATCTACTTGGGGGAAGCTATTTAAAATGCTTCTACTTCAAGTTTACGTGGCATGAATTAGGGGGAAGCTAATTCAGAAGCTTCTCCTTAACCAGAAGTGTAAGGGTTACTTAGCTCGTGCCGTTACAGTATTTCTACTACAAGTTAAAGATGAAGTCGTTTTGAAGACGAAGGCCTCAGAAGACTTCATCAGCATTGGATGCTTCAAGAAAGCTCTTGTTCTTAATTATTTTGTACTTGATAGGTAGAATATTGTAAGGAATTCTACACGTCGTCCCATGGGGGAAGATTGTTGGAAACTCACTTTATGTGACGACATTTAAGAATTCCCGTTAGTTATCATAGTCACGCATATTTAAACTAGACTAGGCTCTTTGTAAAGTGCGTGACTATATAAACCCCTCCTTAGCTTCCAAGGAGGGGTGTTGATTGTATTTTTGTTCATTTGAGGAACACACACATTTTGCATTCAACCTCTCTTTCTCTCTCTCTAAGCCAACAATGGCTTCCACCACCACTTACCACCACATTAGACCACCGGATCCGATTTAGCTTTTCTACACTTAGGCATAAGGGGATAACCACAAACACTGATAGTTCTATGATGTGTACTTAATACTAACTCTTTGCCATTCCACCCGATTACTGGTTTCTATAATTATAATTAAACCAGGAGATTAATTAACTTGACCAATTTTACTACACTTTAAGCTACTTATAACATCCTCCCTCCTTCGGTGAACTTTAATCATTGCATACCTCATGCACTTCTATGTTTTCTCCATTGTTATGTGACAATGTGTCGAATAATATATGATGGCACTTAGAGCATTTGCATAAGAGTGGTATGAAATATGCTCTAGTTTTACTCAACTGTTTTGTTAAGCCTACATTTGTAGTGGGTTAACTGTGAAAAAGCTTGTCAAAAAATTTGAAAGAATTATGGTCCATTTGTATGGCAAGGCATCTCTTCATTGGAAAATTATGCTACATTCATGTCAAAAGGTATCTTTTCGTATCAAAAGATATATTTTCATTGGAGATTTTAAGTGTTGAAGATCATTTTACATGCTACTTCTTTGTCATGTTTGCTATATGATATATGTAACCTAAAACATGTTTAAAAATACTTTAAAGATTTATCAAGTAAAGTTTGTGCAGATACTAATGTGATCATCGTTCTGCCTAAAGTTGTTTCTCTACTTTATGTACGGGCTGGTACAACCCTTACTTCATGCTTTTATATAAATGTAAACTACATTAACAATAACGAAGTACATTCGGATTTACATATTCATGTCATGCTCATCTCATTTTTCTACTTTATTATCATATGTTTTGTATCTTACGGTTTGATTGCGTCATGTGAATGAATGCGTTACTGAGATGGTTGTATGGTCTTTCTTACGGCTTGATACCTTGAAAGGTATATCATATGCTAAGTGCTAACAACAATGTCGATTCCAAACATTTAATGAAGTATGCACTGTTGAGGAACTACAGCTTCAGCAAATCTACAAAGGACCTTGTATATAAGAAACCTATGTATAGATTATAAGTTTATATACTTCTATTACGTTTATTATGAATCTAATCTTATTTTTTCCTTTTTAACAACATGTATCAAGCATTTTATTTCATTTTTCTTTAAAAAAAATTTTTTTAAGCTAGCCGCCTATCGAACGGACCTTAAAGCTAATTTATTTATATAAATATCGTACAAATCCATTAAAAAATACTTACGCAAAGCAACGATTAATAGCGTCGTGACTTTGATGTGACCCTTAATGCAAACTTCACAGGCTCAATTTCTAGTTGTTAGAAAAAAGTTAATTAATCATAAATAAAAAATAATAAAAGCTTATGGATCTAACGTAAAAAAACATATAAACATGTCGCTCATTTTATGTTTTTCAAGTTTCAAAATTTCATATAAAAAATAAGGTATAAACTAATTTATAGTATGGCACAAAACATGAATTAAATATGGTCACCTCATCTCCACTACTAATTAATCAAGAGATCTTTCATAATAATCAAAATTTGTATCGTTGAAATTCAAAAAATAATACACTCTCCGTCCCAAAATTATTGTCCATCTATTTTGAGTTGTCCCAAAATTATTGTCTAATACTAAAAATAAATAAGGAAACTTGATAAAGTTACTATATTCTCTTTACGTGAAATTGTTATTACAAATTTTAAAAAAGAATTAATTAATTAACTAAGGGTAAAACTGTCATTATGCTAAAAAGTAAGAGAGATAAGACTGTAATAAATGTATTTTTCTTAAACTGTGTGATTCTTGTCTTGTGACAATAATTTTAGGACGGAGGGAGTTAGTAAACTTTTTTTTGAACATTTAATAGTAAACTAATAAACACAAACGAACTATCCTAATTTGTCGTTTCGTCAATATCGATATCTTCAAAATTAGAAACTAAAAATAAAAGAAAATGAACTTTTTATTTCTAAAGATATTATTCACAATTTTCTTTTCTTTGGTTAACATTATAAAAGATATGATCCCAAGCTATTGCTTGCATTCAAGTATCTGCAAATAATCGTATTTGTATCGTCATTACACCGTAATGCATTTATACTTGTCATTTAGTATGAAATATTGTACGATAAATTTATTTGCTAGAATTCTTTTCATGTATAAAGTCATATCGAAAAACATGTAATCGATAATTTTTGCTCAATTTTTTTTTAAAATACAAAAAACCGTCATTGTAACGTGTGAGTACTCTGCTAATATATACAATTAACCAATGCATACATATTAGCTTTATAATATTATATTGCCTGAAATTTTAAATTACATATATTAATCCTTTGTGTGCAAAAAAAAACATAACTAAAATTAGAAAAATATTTACAAACATCTATGTATAGTGTACAATTTATATAAACATAATTAAAAATTAACAATCGACTCATACAAAAATAATTAATTTCCCTTGTTAATACACCCCAAATATATACATAATTTACTACTCCGTATAATATGAAGCATACACTTTTTAACATTAATTTTTTCACATTTTGATTTTTTAACTTACACACATTTATACATAAAGTTTAAGGCATTAAATAACAATATACTTTTTTTAAATATATTCACATGATACGTATATCCAAAAAATTATTCAAATATTACATAAATTTTGACTTTACCTGTTAATATGATACATGCAAACTTTTTTCTAATGATGTCACATACGTTAACGAATTTCACAAAATTAATCAGTTTAGCCGCTTATACGTAAAAATATGACCAAGAGCATGAAAAGTTATAATTCACGTAATATTTAGATAACTTTTTGAGTACACGTACTAAATGGATATATTTAAAAAGTATATATCTATTAAATGCTTTAAATCCTTATACATAATACATAATGTGCACCTTTTAATGTATTCATAGCATACACACTTACAAATGAAAATAAGTATTAACACATAATTATTACTCCTATTAAAACATCTCATTACTTAAAATACAAAATTCTCATGCAATATGTATATTTAAACAATTCATAAACACACATTTGATGATTGGTCAACATATTTAGTATTATTTATTAAATTTAATCTATTAAATATACTAATTAATATTATTTTCAAAACATCACTAAAAAGAAAAGTACATGTTCCTATACACATTGTACTAACTAATAAAACACATAAGCTTCATATACTTTAGAGAAAAAGGCGGATTTGATCAAAATTTTACCCCTCAAATCAATTGTAAGTCAAGTGAAAAGAATTTGACAAAATTAGTTATACACAATTGCATAAGTGCACAACTCTACTAAAAGTACACTGATATATTTGAGCATTTGAGGGTTGAGCACTCGATTGATCATTTAAAAAGTAGCTTTAGCGAATATATGTCACATTTTCAATGGTGATGGCCAAATATATCAAATTCTTTTCACCTGACCTATGATTGATTATAAAGTGCTCAACTTGACCATATCCGTCTTTTTTCCTATAATTTATAAGCTAATACACATAGTTTTAAAGACCAGACTAGACAAACGAATTCAAAAAGGAACAAAGATGACCTCACATGCTCACTTTACCCAAACCATCACTCCACGACCTCACCCGTAACTCTCTGTACCAAAAATAGATATTTTGACCACTTGTTCGACTAGTAAATGGTAGTCGTCCGCCAAACAACTAATGAGATAAGGCCAAAACGTATAAAAGTGAGTGAACCAAGTTTTATTATATTATTTTATTTTTTATTTTTTTCTAATTAATTATTAATTACCCATCGTCCCATCACGCGAACAATCTACAGTTGTAAATAAAGTGTCCATTGCGATTAAAAATTCACACTTGATAAAATATCTTGAAAATTAAATTTCACATTAAAACAAAAGTTGGTAGTTTGACATATTATATATTAACAATAATAAATGCTAACAATTAATATTGATATATCAAGATCAACTCTATTTTCATATAAATATGTTGGTCACACATTTTAATATTATGCACAAATATAACTAATACCAATATGAATAAATATTCGATATATACCGTATTACTGTTGGTTTTTGTTGTTGTTGGTAAATTTTATTTCTTTAAACTCTTTCAAACTTTTGTAAATTCTAATTGCATAGCTAACTTATATGTGCATTTCGAATATGTAGGTATGGAGCCGGTGGTATCTCAACCAGGAGTATGCACTCATACTAGTGTTATCTCTTATTGTTCCAGAAGCTCATGTTTGGACTTTTGTTCTAATGTATATGGAGATCATTCTTGGGGAGAATGCAAAAATGCATTTGTTTGTCGTTGTCATTATTATTGCCCAGCAACGAATGAGAAAAATAAGACTAATGTATCTTCGCCTCCATCTGCGAAGAACTCTTAAATATAAAGTCCAAGATTTCATTATAAACTATGTTCTTGTGTGTTTGATTGTTAAATTTCGTGAAATTATGTCGAATATGTTTGCTAACATAATCTTTTTAAGTGTGTTTTGTTGTTAAATTCATAATATCTTTCATATATGTTCATATCTATTTGTTTTTAATTTTTTCATTCTTCAATTTTTAAATCATTTTACTAATATTCATACGAATTAGGTCTCTCTATCATATATATTAGATGATTACCCGCGCATAGCGGCGGAATTACCTAGCTAGCAACATATAATTAACGATATGTTAATTAACTCAGTAGTCGAACTCGTAACCTAAAATTTGCCTAGCGACAGATAGTTAACGACCAGGTGGTCGAACCGGTGACTCGACCGTGTTGAACTCGTTCCCGATGATTTGACCAAGTTGACTCGGTGATCGAACTTGTGATCCGATAACTCAACTGAATAGAACTAATGGTCATATTACATTTCATTTTTTAAAGGCGTTCATTTTAACTTATATCTAAAAAAATATAATTTATGTTCGTTCATGTTATTTAGGCTAGGCACAACGCATGGGGGTCGCGACCTAGTTTTTTCGGCCGGCGACCTAGTGCGACCTATTTGCCACAACCCGGCGACCTAGTGCGACCTAGTTGAAAAAAAAAAAAAAAAAAATTTAAACACAATAAATTTAATAAAAAACATTACATTTATTTAAAAAAAAACATTACACAATTATTCGAAATTAAAAAACATTACAATAATCCTAGTAATTTAAATTATAACGTTCCTTGATTCTGTCCTTCATTTCTTGTTGTGCTTGCTGTTTGGCTATCGGCAAGTTGGGGTCGATTTCCGAGTTGTAGAACATCAAGTCTTTATCTCGTTTCTTTGATTCAGCAAACTCGATAGCCCGACGTTGTAACTCGTGCTTTTCTCTTTTGATTTCCGCGTTTTTCTCCTGCAAATCCAACTCCCGTTGCTTCAAGTCAAAGTAGGAATCTTGTTGTTGCTTCTTCTTTCCCCATCCAATGTCTTTCATCTTCTCCCATTTGGAGCTTACAGCTTCAACAAATGAAGACTTCCCAGTTGACGAAGAGGTTGATGACTTCTTTTTAGCACGATCACGCCCCATTGGTCGATTTTCTTGTTTCTCTTCTTCAGAATCATCGTGCACATCCATGTAACTAGGGTGTCCAGAACCAGAAGTGGTTTCAGAAGTCTTGGCTTTTTTGCTAGACGATTTCTTTGTAAACCGTGGCATTTCAACCTCTATCCAACTCGGGTGATCTTTGAGCACCTTCCACGCCTCCCGATATTGAAACTCTTTATTGTAAGTCACTTTGTATTCAGCACAAGCTTTTTGGAAATCAGTGAGATCATTTGCACCACTATCATGAGTACGCTCAACGTTATTCATAATACCACAAAATGCACCAACACTAGGACGCAACCTGTTTTTTCATTTGCTCACAACCGCGTCATACCCTCTAGCAGAACCCGTCTCGGTTTCATAGTACTTCACTACTTTTAGCCAAAAGCCCTTTGATTTTTGACTGTTTCCTTGGATGCAATTCTCGGAAATATAACACCAACCTCTGCATAACGCACACTCCTCCTCACTTGTCCATTCTTTTGGTGGCTCAGTTGTATCAACCTGTTTCTTTTTCGTAGCACGTCTTGAGGGCTTCTTAGGTTTGATTGGGGACATTTCTTCCACATCGTCTTCAAGGTTGTATGCACCATGAAAAGACTCGTGTCCCGAACCTTGACCCATAGATCGATCTTGGCTAGGCCCGTCACCCACATAGTTGTCTTGGTTGTATATCATATTCTCAAATTGTGCATCAACCTCAAAACGATTAATCGGAGAATACTGTTGGTTTGGATAGGAAGTAGTGGAAGAATTCATAGTAGGCCGATACACACCCGAAGGCGATTCGTAGTTAGGTTGTTGGTTATCACGTTGTGGGGGATAAAAAGGACGGTTTGAATAGTTAGGTTGTTGGTGTGATTGATATTCAAAACCGGTGGGTCTAAACCGGAATTGTGGAGACACACCGGATAATCGAAAATTCGAGTCCGGTGTCACATGTGGAACAGATTCTTGACGAACTCGGGATTTTGGGGTTTTGTTTTGGGGAGTTCTCTTGCTAGACATTTTTAATGTGTGTTGAAATTTGTGTGTGAAATGTGAAATGTAAAAAATATTGAAAGAATGTATTGATTTATATAGGTTTTAAAAAAAATTTGAAATTTTTTTTTTTTTTTTAAATGTAACGGTCATTTAATTCAAACAGTCAAATTTTCCACAAGTTTTTGAATGGGTCGCGGTTAAGGTCGGTTTCGCAGGATTTGCACCGGCGACCGAATCGCCGCAACGCGACGATTCGGTCGCGACCGAGACTCGACCGAATGTTTTCCGAGGCGTTGTGCCCAGCCTTAGACCTTATGTTAGAAAAAGATGTAACCACATAATAATCGCTCATTGGAAAAATAGTCACATGATTGCACAGTATCATGTTAGTAATTCAAATATTTGTTGAAAAATCAAGCTTATATATAGAGTTGATTACACGAGTGTCTTTTTGAACTAAATCTTCTATTTTTTTTTAAATCCTGTGCATTTTTTTAGACTCGTGAACGATCGAATTATTTTCCTACATTGATTATCTATATAAAACTCGTCACAAATATTAGTGTAGTCCGCTGGTAGATGTGTAGGGAAAGATTTTAAGTATAAAGCTATTTTTTACAATATACTTTCGCGCAATTCCATTTGTTCATCATGTAAGAATGTATCAATATACTTTCCTCCAATATCAATTAGTTTGTTGACTTTGTTCCAATCTCCATTCGTGTAGGAATACAATTTTCATATTCTAAGTGTTTCAACTTTTTTAACAATAACAATTCAACACTTCCGCAACCATACTTTCTAGAGATCACTTTTCCAAGTTCGACATTTTGTAGCAATCAAAATTTCAATATTCAGGTGTCAAAATTCAATATGCACTAATTAACTATTTTAAAAAAGTAATCCCATTAGCAGCCTTATAACCGGTGCCCCAAAGGAGTTCTTACCCGTATCTCCAAAGGAATTCTTATTTCATTCGTAATACTTTTATTGTTCAGTTTGAGGGACAACCGGGCATATGGCTAGACATTGAGCTTGATTTGTACAACTTCAATCAACAACATGGATTTTCAATTTCATCCTTGTATGTCGTAGATGAACCATAATGAGCCTTAAAATGCTCTACACACCATGTTGTGAGAAATATTCATCCACATGTGCGTGTGATTGACTGTTATGAGTACCATGTTATAAGAAATATTATAGGGTTTGTCATGTATAATAAGATAAAAATATATATTGATCCGTTAATTGTGCCTAACGGCTATTTATGGGATTTGCTATTTCTCAAAAAAGAGAATAATTCCAATCTTGTAAAGATTTAGTATTCTTCAAAAGGTTGTAAACAATTAAACAAACCTTTATGAAAAGCTTTTTCGTAGATGAGACCGAAGCCAAAGAAGGAACACCGTACTCTGTTTCATTTGAATATATGTGCACCATTGCGAGTCATTTGTATCAAACAAATTTAGGCTCATTTGATTTGAGTCGCTCATATTAAACAAATCTAAGTTTAGCTAATTCAACCACAAGAAAGTAGTAATAGACACAAGTTGTGATGGCCGCACAATACACATTCAGTAGAAAACAATCACCGACACTCTCATAGTTCACAAGAAAAGAGAGAGCACTCTAACCCCCATAATCTAGCATCAAACTCTCTTTGTATCGTGCAATGATCCTCCGGGGATTTTACTCACAACCTTGACTCCAGATAATGCGTATTTTTTGTTGATCTCGATCATTACTTTCTTTGCAAATGCATCAATATGTTATTCATACTTCTCATACAAAACTAGGATCGTGTGTAAAACTGTAAAAGCACACAAGTTTTTTTTTAAAACAAGTAAACCTTCTTAGTTGCTATATAACTCCATAACATAAAGTTAATTATGTGCATGATAATTAAAACCTAAACAAATACAATATTCAAACAAACAATATATGAGTTATATACACGAATATGAAGTGAAACAATGAAACTGTGATCGAGTTATGGTGGTTATATAGCAGATCGAGTTATGGTGGTTATATAGCAGAGGATAGGATATGCTTTGGAAAGTATTCAACATACTGGCATAAGTTTCAACTATCTCAAATCAATCCTATATTTGTACATGATTTGATCTCTTTCTAAACTTGATGAAAGTTTTCATGCGTAACATTTTGACAGAGATAGGAATGAAACATGGGAAGCTATGTTGAATTTTTTCAACTTTCAACATTTGCTATCCCTCCATTATAGATAGTATAGATATAGATATAGATAGATATAGATATGGACCTAATAAAAAGGCCTAAAAACAGACCTAAGCCTACGTGTCGTGTTATGATTGGTGAAATGCAAGGGGCCCACAATTTCATATTTTCTCTTTCCTCATCTTAGTCTTTCATTAAGGCACTTGTCTCAATCTTGTGATTAGGCATCTTTTTAGGTATACGAATTAGGTCTCTCTATCATTTTTCTATTGTTTATATACCTTCTGCTAGCTTAATAACCCGTCTATAGTCGGATGTATTTGAAAGTTTTTTTGTAAAAAGTGACAAATGTATGAAAGAAATAATCAAACGTAAACATGTTCCATTAAAAATAAAATAAATAATCAAAGAGTCACTACAAGAAAAACGTCTTTTAATGACACACAAAAAGTGTCAGAAAATGTCCGAAAAAGTGTCATTAAAAGACTTTTCTTTTCACCTATAGTAATTAAAAGTGTGAGTTAAAGTCCAGCTGGTAAAAGTATATAGTGACACCCTTTTCTGACACTTAATAGTGTCGGGACAAGATGAGACACACAGTATCTGTCACTATAGGTGTTACTATGGCTTGCTATAAAAATGATATAAAATACTATACTAATTAACACATAAAAACTAATACTGTAATTAATAAAACAATCTGAGATTCAAATGTATTTATTATTTCAACCATATCTTGGTATAGACCAAGTATTTTCGAATTTACAAACAAGAAAAGAACATCTTTCTCAAGTATGAAACGCGAGTATGATTATCACAATTCAACGAAATACAGAGCTAAAAAAGAAGAAACTGGGCTTGCTCACAATGGCTTGCTCGGGCTTCACAATGGTCATGTCGCTTTGATTGGTTCCTGCACACATTGCACACGTTCAAAAACCATGTGGGTAAAACAGGTTCAGGTTAGAGTAGAGCAGGTCATCTGTTTAATGCAAGTCACAATAAACAATGTCCGGATGCCGGTTCGTGTGAACACAACATTTATCTATCTCATAACTAGACAATTTGTTAACGGTGATCACAAAACAATTACATTACCAACTTTAGCATCACAATCCAAAGCTTCAAATATTATTTAGATGATTTGCAAAATCTTAGCTAAAGAAAAATAAAAATCGACCCATAGTAACTGTATTCGCGGATAAACAGTTTATATTTCTTTGTGACAATAACAGAAAAAAAACAAATTTGCAGGTCAAGCCAATTTGTTCATTTAGACCCACACTATAAAATGTTCCCATTATGCAATCCGCCCACTTTTCCATAATTGGCAAAGCAAAAATATCTGTACACAAATATCACCAACTAATCTGCTCAACAACCGAATTTTGTCCATATTAAACTCACTTTGAATCCCATTTTGTTCTCAAGGCAAGAATGCCAATCTGCCTTCATGTCTTTCAAAGGAACTTGGTCATGCGGCCTATAAAAAAATAGTAACAATAATACTATTATTGTAGAGTAAAAGCATGACACAGTGTCGTGGTAAAAACTGCAGAGATACGCACCTCTTTGGACCTTATATGCAATGTTCCACATCTGCAAGGTTTAGCTCCAAGTAGAACGAGTACATTCTTTCCACTTGCGGCAAATATGATATTTAGATCTCAGATTACTATCCCCATCTCATTTCGCAGTTAAAAATCACTAGTAGGGATCTAACCTCATTATAGACTACAAACATTTTGTTCACCCTTAAGTATGATTCTATCATTGCTACCTAAATATTATATAAAAATGATTGTCAGTTGAAAGCATAAACTAACTAGAATACACGAACTCATGAACTAGTAATATTAGCTACACGAGGATTTTCAGTCCTCTGCTCTACCAACTGAGCTATCCCAACTATTCCTGATGTCGCATTCTCATTTTCATTTTACTAGACAACGTGGGTCTATGTCAATTGAAAGGGTATTACAAAGCCTCCTCCAGGTCCTATAATTTGGCAAAAGAATAACTTCAGTATGAAATCTCGATCGTGAATCATTCACACGGGGATTCCTTGCTCAAAGGTGTTCATTTGTACATGTATCCCGTGTAATGGATAAGAGAACAGCTTTTCCGCCCAGATCCTTTTGTATAATTGTAAAACAGTAGTGAATGGGAAAGATAAGGAATTTTGAACCGCTAATGAAAAACAAGATAAATCAAAAGGATACCTGTCTCGATCCAGGGAAACTACAGGATCTAAAAGAATATCCCAATCCTAAGGATCCATAGGATTAATTGTGGATCCAACACAAAAAAAGAAAGATTTGAGTTGGTTAGTC
Source organism: Glebionis coronaria (assembly GCA_025667525.1). Classification (NCBI taxonomy): domain Eukaryota; kingdom Viridiplantae; phylum Streptophyta; class Magnoliopsida; order Asterales; family Asteraceae; genus Glebionis; species Glebionis coronaria. The sequence continues at coordinate 469,684,564 of CM046882.1, forward strand.
TTCGAGTTTTTATTTGATATTTTCTATCTATCTAAAATATATGCATGTTGAATTCTACTATATTTCAAACTCAAACTGATCCAACCAAGTCTTGCCACTTGTTTCTCTACTTCCTTAAGCATAATAAAAAACACATAGGCTGAGAACATAAGTCATCATAGCATATAATCACCCGGGACTTACAAATACATCCTACAATGTGGTAATAATCAGGGATTTAACAAAGAATTGCTGTCAGATTTGTAACAGCCTGCAAACACGCCATTTTGACTGACTTAACTATCGAATCAGATCATGTGCCTAATTTTCTATGAAAATAGACTCTTTTGGCTTTCCGAAAAGGTATGGAACATCCCCAACGGAGCTACGGTTTATCCGGTATGAATTTTCAAAGTTTGGTTTGCTGCACATTTCATGATCAGATCTTGCTGCAGTAAGTAGCGTTATTGACCCATTTAACTTATGAATTCGCCAAAACTTTCTGCATAACATAACAGTAGACAAATAGGGCTTTCCGAAAAGTCCGACCATGATTAAAAACGAGCTACTATTATTCTTTTATGGTCTTTCAAAAAGGACTACTTGATGCTGAATTTCAGAAACTTTCCAACAACTTATTTAACATCATAAACCCATGTTTTTCCATCAAGGGGTGTTTGGGTTAACTCTAAACATCACATAAACACCTTCTAATATGGTCCTAACATAATTTCATCCAAACTATATAATCATTCAATCACCTATAAAATCATGAATCACAAATTCATCATATGACCATGTAAATCACTTATATAACTTGTCTCTGTATCATTCTTAATTCGAATTCATGATTTAACACATAATTTAACATACCTTAAGTTTTAGGGATGAACATAGTAATCACTTAAAGCCTTGATTCCTCAAAACCCTTTTTATCCTTGATTTAATTCTAATAATCTTCATAAAAATAATAAATAGAAGGATTCTTCAATTGAAAGAAACCATAGATACACCTCCTGCTTCTTATATGTGAAACGTGGGAATGAGATGGACAATCTTCTGGGACATTTTATGAGATAACCACAAGGTCATTTTAGTTATTTCCTATAATTTGACAAATTAACATAGTAAACCCCTTGTAGTTAAATGACTTGCATTACTTGACCGAGCTAGATATCTCATCTTTACATTTTAAGTCTTTTGACATAATTATCAATTCCTTTAAATGGGACTTTTCTGTTTAGTCTACTAACATCGTTGCGAGGAGTGATCTTCTATAAACCTGTTGTCGGTGCAAAATACTAAAATACTTGACGTAACCAATAGCATTTGATATAATCCCGCTATTGTTTTGCGTAAAAATCAGATGTTACAACTCTCCCCCGCTTGGATTGTTCGTGTCCTCGCGAACTAGTGTTAGTGTAACAAATGATATGCTATAAATTACTTGTAATCATGTATAGATACTCCTAGAATTGGTTGATAGGTAAATCTGAAAGACGAAGAGGAGCAATAGAATATAGAATCAGAGACCAATCTGAAAGACGAAGAGGAGCAATAGAATCAGTCTTAGCTATCTGATAATAGCATAGGGATCAAGAGAGTAGCCAACCAGTCATACAAGCCAACGATTGCTAACTATCTTTCGCAATCCGTAAAAGTGATAATCAACTAACTATGATTAAATTGTACTAAACTTTACTTTATTTCTACTATATTTTGATTCAGATGATCAACAAGTTTAACTTAAAGGTACTTGCGCTTTTGTTAAATCATTTCTCATGATTATTTGATCTTGAGGACTCTCTTAAGGTAGCGTAATCATCTCATAATCATTAGAAATCTAGGATTACCTTGTCTATTCTATACAAGTGATTCTAAATCTCATAAATCAAACTAAAATAAAGGATTAGTCAGTACCATAAATTCAATAACCACTCATGTGATGTGTGTAACCTCTAGTCATGTCTTCATAAATCAAATCACGGGCTTCTCGTTACTCAATCAATGTTATACCTATTTTAAGATGTCACCCTCCCATATTATAATCTTTCTCGTATGCTACTCAAATATAAAATTCCCTAACTCATGGTTTTTTTTTCCATAAGCTATGGTATTTTGAACTTGCTCAAATGCATAATTCTATTGCAACACATAGACATTTATCACATAAGTTCGAACTCCCAAGATATCTCATGATCTCGACAACCTCATGCCATATCATTTGAATATTATCACATTGATCAGTCGTCATAATAGTCACACCATATAATCATGAACTCATCACTATCACAATGTATCCCAAGTCACTGAACTAAAACGTAACAAATAATGCACATAATCTACTAACTACATGTTATACTATCAATGCATATTAATCCCATCCTAATTTTACATTCTAGACATATGAGACCTTAACTAATGGCTAAACGTGTTATGCAGTACATAACTATATATGCATCGCATAAACATGATCTGAATAACTGAGAAACGTCAACTGCATACTGAATAACTTGAGCTGCATAAATAAACACATAATGCGCGGTGCAACTAACTCTATGCACAATATCTAACAATCCGTTTAAGTCTAAGCATCACCTACCCATGGCACATACTTAAATCTCTCAAACCATCATATACTTAAATATCTAAATTACTTGCTCAAGATCATTAACATGAACTAGATAAGCTTCAAAGATGTGGGCCAAGTATTCCTTGGCTCTAACATACATGGTTCTTTTTTTTTTTTACCTTTTTAGCTTACATGGGTGAATATTTCTCCTCCAGAGTCTTAACCCATAATAACTTATTTGGGCAATAGGTTATTTAGGCATAACTACGCCGATTTCCATGGAGATAGGAAATCAAGTTGACTGAGATTTTTTTTTTCATTATGAATTTCCATTTCACTCTTCTGAGATAAAGGATCCATATAATAAATCTTATTCTTTGTTGCCTCTAAGTCTAAAAAGGTCAACATTGACTAGTCGAGTGATAATCTTAGGATGATCGAAACTTAAAAGGATCAATTTAACACAAGAGAACGTATTTGCATAAAGACAAATTAGAACTGCTTTTTGTCTAACTTATTGGCAATCAAATTGCATATTTAGATTATAACTATAACAAACACGCAGAAAGGGCAGATCTTCAGCTAAATATTAGTGTTTTCATCCATAAACTGCGAGTCAAAACTGATTAAAATTGGGTAGAAAAGTAGGTGATTATATGACGCCTAAAAAACCATCTTTGTGGCAGCTGGTATAGAACTGATTATTTGACGCCTAAATAACCAGATAATCAAAATCACTTGATCCAAAGACCAAAAACTGCTTATGTGTGTGATATAGCTCATAAATTTTTAGATTAGACCCTATACCTGATGCACGATACCAGATCCTCGTTTCTTTGAAATTCCAGTTACATATTTCTTGAACTGCATTTGCTGACCTAGTAACATCAACTTGAACTGAATGATCAATCACAAGATCCACCGAAACCTGAAGCAAAACATCACAAAGAAACAAGTCATTTGTTGCCAGTTTTGCGTAGGCACAAAAAAAGCCCTGAATGAACCCGTCAACTGTAGATATCATAGTATTCTTTTCATCAATACGCAGATACAAGACAACACAAGTTACGAAAGGATATAAACATAAAAAATAAATGATGGAAAGTTAACGTGCTAAGAAGTATGTGAAAACACGCATTCGTCAACATATCTCAACCGATCCGCATTCGCCAAAACTAAATCGCATAATACGCTCACTCCTAATCACTATCATAGACTATAATCACATCAAAAATTCACATCAAAAGACTAGAAACTGATTAACTGATTAACTGATTAACTGATTAACCTAACTACCGATTGAAATCAAAATCACATTAACAGCTATATTAAGGACTTAATTTCAATTGTGTTGCGATTCAAAACCGACTTCGAAACTGATTAACTGATTAACCGATTAACCTAACTACCGATTCAAATCGATTTCGAAACCCTAACTGTCGATTCAAACTAATAGAGGAATAGCGATTGAGTGTGTGAGATGAGGCGATTGAGTGTGTGAGATGACGCGATTGAGGAGCAGCGATTCATACTGGCGATCCGGTTTTGGAGGAGAGTTTTATTTTTCTTTTTTTTTTAACGAAAATGAGAGGAGAGTTTGATTACTTTTGGGTAAAATTTTCTTGGATATGTTTGTATAATTTGTACTTTTGGGTAAAATATGTTATGTAGTAATTATTTTAAATATTTTTTTATATATTTTGTATTATTTAAATTTTCTAATTTACTGTTGAATAATTTTTATTTTTTAAGTTTTTCATTTAAAGTAAGTTATTGGAATTTTTAAAGGGTTTTATGGGCCAAGGATCAAACCCAATGTGTTTCATTCGGTCCGGTTCTTCGATTTGTTTACTTTAAACGTGTGCGTAAGACTGAACCTGGTCAAACCAAACTAGACCAATAATCGAATATGAACTAAAGTGTCAACCAAAGACCAGACAAAAAACGAAATCGAACATTAAAAATCGAATCATGTTGAAAACGATTTAGTCCAAAACCTCGACTTGAGGACTAAACCAAATGTGTTCGGTCTGTTTCAGTTGTTCGATCAATAGTGCGTAAGACCACACCGAATTAAACCGAAAATCAAATATTAAGTACAGTAATTGGAATTGGTTAAGTCAAGCTCAAGCTCGTGGTGATTTATTCGTCCGAGTCGGTCCTTGGTTCGAAATGCTCAATCAGTACTCTCTATGGATAGCGGGTCCGTAAAAAAAGACTTTTGCTCGCACATTTTAAAAAGTGTGGGTGAAATTTTGACTTTTGCCCATACTTATTAAAAAGTGTAGGTGAAAGTTAGACTTTTGCTCACACTTTTTAGAAATTGTAGGTGAAAGATAGAATTTTGCCCACACTTTTAAAAAGTGTAGGTGAAAGTTAGACATTTGCTTATACTTTTTAAAAAGTGTAGGTGAAAGTTAGGCTTTTACTCACACTTTTTGGAAAATGTGAGTGAAAGTTAGACATTTGCTTATACTTTTTGAAAAGTGTAGGTGAAAGTTAGATTTTTGCTCACAATTTTTTAAAAGTGTAGGTGAAAGTTAGACTTATACTCATAGTTTCTTCAAAAGTGTAGGTAAAAATATATTTTTACTTACACTTTATTTTGTGTGTCATTAAAACGTGTGTCACTATATACCCTTTTTCTTGTAGTGAGTACATGATTTATTCAATAAATATTTGATTATGTAACGAATATAATCCAAATAATCAAAAAATACATGAACAGTTTACTGGATAGAAAGTTGAGTGCCTGAAGGAAAGTAACTAATTCAACAATGGTTGTAAAATTTTCCCTCAAATTCATGTACTTAAGCAACTGATAGAAAAAAAACTTAGAAAAACTTAAGTTAGCATCCTTGGAAAGCTCTTTGGAACATAACCTGGTCGTAATCCCCATGGTAGTGTTATTCATGCTTCATTTTTACGTAAAACAGAGAGCACCGATGGACAACTTATGAAAAAAGTGTGCTATGAAAATCAGAGCTTCAAGTACTCAATAAGGCATAAGTGCATAACAACCAAAAGGTAAGAAGTAAATCAAATAAGATTCCACCAATGCAAGTAAATCATATCTTTTGAAGGACGTTACTGTTACTTACTTACTTATATACATAACACGTAAATTTTTTACTAATGTAACTTAACCATTCAAAATTGTTAAAAGTCAATTTATCAACCCTAATATCATCTTGCTCATTCCCATAATTTGCCTTCTTGGGGTTTCTTTGCCTATGGCTGTGTTTGGTAACGAGCAGTTTGAAGCGTTTTGGAGCGGTAAGCGACAAGCAGTTAGAGTTTTAATTGAAAAACTTGTTTGGTAAAGGAGTAACTAGCATTTGAATATTCTCTAAACGTTCCAATCTCAAATGCTATATGAAGAAGCATTTCAGAACTGCTCCAAGCAGAATGATTATAAAATTACGTTTATACCCTCAATTATAATATTTATAATTTATATAGTTAGGTTATATGCCCTTTTTCGTAATTTTACACTTTCTGATTACATCTTACAGCTACGTTACCAAACACATTTTTTAAACAAACTGCTTACTACTTACTGCTTCTGCTTCTGCTTACTGCTCCTGCTTCTGCTTACTGCTTATTACTTCTGCTACTGCTACGTATCGCCAAACATACCCTATATTAGGGAAGAAACTATGGCATCACACACCCACATAAGTATAAACATTCCAAATAAAACAATATTATACTTATCAATTGCCAGCGCAGCAAAGAGAAACAAATATGACATGGTAGATTTAGACGTCGTACGATCTATACAAAAACTAATCTGGACCACATATATTAAGAACATATCTTTGTGTTTACATTTGACCTTTTCTTTCACACACGTTCTATAAATCAAGAGTTAAGATAAGAACAAAATGATAGGCATAACTTTATCCTAACTAACTTACATAAATTTCAGGTATTTCATCATACTTCAATTCAGGCAAATATTCCGGCAAGTCTTATGCACAAATTCATGGATCTTATCAAAGAGGGTTACGCCTATAAAATACACATGTTCACGGTCGATGAATATGGCCAAATCAAATACATGCCTTTGTATACCAAGATCTTTGTGCAATTCCGTTTCAAGACATCTGTTCAACCATCATCTATTCGACCTGACAGATATGTGTTTAGCTTTGTACCATTTTCTAACCTAGAACATCACATCGAAAATGGTACATGTCTAAAGAGGTTAGCATATTATTCGTACATTCATTCTCGAAGTTTGATTTTACTTTAATAGGTGTTCTTCGTAGGTGTTTTTGGAGAATGCATCTTACCTTTTATTTATACCAGATGTTGTAGGTGTTCTTAATGGGGTTGTCTAAGGTTGGGAAGAAGCATGTTTGTAACCCCCAGCTTCGCAAAATTGTAGTAATTGACAATACCAAGTATTCTTTCGTTTTGATAACACAATTCTTCTCAATGTGTAATAACTATCACTGGCATTTATAAATGGCTTGCTGATGGGCGTTACTTTGGTAATTGACTTACTAAACTATTATTTAAGTTTGTGAGATTGTGGTAATAATCTAATGAATTGTTATTAGGGAACAAGATTCATTTGATATGGAATGGTGATCAATATCGACCTGGATAAACACCCGAAATGCATACAATGTACCAAGTGCTTAAAAAGAACGACATTAGATGGTGTTCGTTAGTATTATGAACTACGAGAAAAACACATCATGAACCTGCATCGAACCGTAAGTTATATACGTTGTGAAGAAAAAGTATGTTTATTCTAGGGATAATTACCTAAATAGACTTGTCATGAAAGTCATTTGCCAAAATGCCCTATGCTACCTTATGCTACCTTATGCTATCTTAAAATTTCCAAAAATAGACCAAGCAACCTTATGCTACTTTATGCTACCTCATGTTACCTTAAGCTACCTTATACTACCATATGCTACCTTATGCAACTTCTAACAAATTTACCAAAATATCCTTATTCATTATAAATGTGTAAGATGCAAGTACAACTTGTGTAAGAATGTGTAAGTGTACTAATGTGTAAATGTACTTTTTATGCGACTTTTATTTTTTTTAATAATTTTTTTTTTCAAATACTTTTATAATTAATATATTTAAACTATTTTTATGCGACTTTGTGTTTTTTGTGTCGAGTTTTTTCGGGTCACGTTTTTTCGAGTCAGGCTTTATTTGTTTGTATCCGAGCTAAATATATAAACAGAAAGTAAGAAACCATAGAAGCATTTAGAAAGTCAATTTTATTTTTCAAGTAGATGAATTTTCCAATTTACATCATGAAAGACAAAATAAAAAAAAAAACTAAAAACAAGAAATAAAAATAAAAGATCTTGCCTTTTTTCATCAAAATAGTGGTACTAAAACAAAAAAAACTAATAACGTGATAACTAAAACCACATTCACATGATGGATCTGAGTTTTTTTTTCTTATCCCTTCATTCTTCTTCCTCAAGCCGAGATAGATCTATTGCACGCTGTCCTGTTACAAGTTCCAATCTTCAAAACTCCCTCATTAAAGAGAGCTTTCAAATTGTATGGCGATTCGCCATTTCATTGGGATGTAAAGAGTCGAAGAACAAAAACTCAGTAGCATTATCACACAATTCATAATCTGGTATTCCTCGCTTCCCTCCACAGCTGAACATCCCTCGGAAAGGACCACTGCCACAACATGCTGTCTCTCCTTCGTTGAAACCTACATGTTAATATGTACACATGTTATAGCGGAAAAGTACCAACTTTCAGAAATAGGAAGCAACAACAGTACCATATTTTGAAGGGTTGTTCATTCTATTGGTAATGGCCGTTGAGATGTCGAATTTTGCATACATAAAACCATCTAACTGCTTCTCCAAATGTTTCAGTTTTTTAGCAAAAATTTTATTGTGTAGTGTTACAATATCATTCATTTCTTCGTTGCAAGTATTTCCAGGATCGAAAAGTGAGTCTCCAAAAACAAAGACCGCGACTTCTTGTTGTATATTCTCAGAACAATCTATACGTGTTAATGTGCACAAAACAACAACAGCAATAATACTAATAAGATAACTTGATTTCTGTTTGCAACAACCATTGCGTATCTGTAGTCAGTCCAAGTATGGTGGGACTTCTGTTAGAATCCATATAACTACGGAGTAATATATAAGCTCTGATTCACCGTTGATTGTTTGACTATGGGGATATTTTTTTGGTTAGCAGCCAGCATTAAATGTTGAGACTGTAGATGGCGATAATCAGATATCTTTGAATTGATAGAACTTATAATTAAGATCTGATTCAGCATAAATAATTGACTAATAATGTCTACGTCGCCCAAATTCATGAAATAAGCTCTGGTTAACGTTTTTAAGATGAGGTTGCTTACGATCCTGTTCTAGCCCTTCAATAAGTACTAATCTACAAGTCTGACTTAAACATCCTCATTAATGTATTCACACCAGAGTTGCGTGCTAGACGAGGTTGCTTAGTACTTACAAGTAAAAAGCTGTTGAGCAGTTCTTGGAGAATGCCTGCGAACTAGCATTAAAAGGTGCCTGCAAATTTTGAATCTGTAACTCTGTTAGAGATCATGAATGATTCTTATATCATTATGGAAATACACGATTAAAGATGGTTAAAGATTGAGGCTTTTACATACGATGTGGTTGTCGACTGCTTGGACGCTATTGATTTCATCTGCGGATGTTAAATACGTGTCATCAACTGCTGCATCACAATCCAAACCCACCTAAAATGATACATAAAAAGGTTATCGTCTATTAGATGAGATTGTTGTAGCGTAAGTGTAAAATATGCACAGACCCATTATTTCACGAGTCAAAAACTGACCTTGATCTATGATAATTTGATCTGTAATCGTCGCAGGTGAACTCCAATATAACCTGCAACTTTGACAGTAATGTTGTTAATTTTGACCCGAGAAATGATTGCACTTATGTCAAGACATTCAAAGAAGATGTCAATTCCAACACTCACATTATGGCTTCTAGCAGACTGGTAATAGTCCAGAATTCTGATCCGTCCGACAACTAATCTATCGTTATTCGTTAAGTATCTCGAGCCTTGAGAAATCATACTTATATAGATGCAACTGAGGGGACAAACAAATATGACTCTTCTGTTCACGGTTCGCAATGAAAAGACACGTCTACGGGACTTCAATAAGATGTCCAGAAGAATCAAACAACATTTCTTATAGGGAGATCAGCGAGTATGCTAATGATAACCAGAAAAATCAAACAACATTTCTTATAGGGAGCTCGTAAGTATGATAAACCACATCAACACAATTAAGTGGAGCTCGAGTTTTTGAACTCAAAATTATCATTAAGGCATAAATGGAGCTCGAGTTTTTGACAAATATAACATGTCGCGGTTATTAAACATACAAAACAAGCTTATAGTTGTATTAACAAAGTGGAGCTCGAGTTTCTGTAAGGCAGACAAAGAGTTACTGGTACGGACGATTCACTAGTTCTGACTCAAACAAGCTTATAGTTGTATTATTAACATGGTGTTTGGATATTTAAACTGACAATTACTACCTGAAGCTGCAACAATCAGTTAACACATCTTGAAAAAGCCAATTCAGATTACAAGCTGTATATATTGTATAAAAGACTCTTGCAAACCCAGGGGTATATGCAGCTTACTTGAGTTGATGAAATTAAGTGAACCTCATTGCCACCATCCGTAGTCCAAACAAATGTACTTTGTGGCTCCAAATAGAAGTGTTCTTGACCTCCAATATGAACCCCGCCTTCAATAATTTTATGACATTGCTCTGATTGTAGACAAAGTTCCACGTCCCCTTTACTTAGAATCCTACTAGCATTTGGATGAAAACTACTGGACTTAACAGCATCCTCTATGGATAAGATCGCTGGCAGTTCTTCATACTCGATATTAACTTTTCTTGCTGCAAGCTTTGCATTCTCGTGAGTGTCAGCAACAACAACTCCTATAACCTGCATATATTTGAAAAGAAGCTATATTAACAAGGGATAACTAAACAAACAAATAAAAGTGTGTTTTCAGGTTGGGGTGTTGGACCAAACCAACCCATTTTCACATGTACCAAAAAATCATTCGCGTTGACGCAAATCTGTTTTGACCCACTAACCACCCGCCCATTTTGCTCCCAAATAAAGTCGTTAAATTATGTACCTGGCCCACACAAGTGACGATCTCAGAAGCAAAAACTTCCTCGTTGTAACATCCCGTACTTAACGTCATCATTTTATCCTAACTATGTAACGTATTTTGAGTTCCTAAGTAATGGTGAGTATTGTTATGTTTGACGGTTTACGTTGAAACCGGTAATGTGTGCATATATTTAATCGTCGTGACGATTGAATAGTACTAATAGTGATCGCGATGCCAATGGATGCCCAAATATTATATTTTAGTATCGATTATTTCGATATTTGATATTTTTTTGAAATTTTTATTTCATTTACGTTTTAAGTCGAGTCGAACTCTATTATTTCGTTTTGTGTGCGTTTAATTATTAAAACGATCGATTTAACAAACGAGATTTATATTTTTATGAAACCCGACTCTCGTAAATATTTTTAAAATGAACTAATAGTCATTTCCCGCTTTTTAAATAATATTTACACATTAGTCCAAAATAATGCACAAATAGCAACTTCCACCCTCACCCCACTATATTTAAGCTTCAAATAAACACACATCTCATTTTTTTAACTAGCAAAAATTGGTGTTCTCTCCCCTTTTCTCTCTCTAGCTCACGGCACACCCTCACCACCACAAACCACCACTTATTTTGATTTTGAGCTTGATTCAAGAAAAACTAAACAAAGTCCCATTCCCCAAATTCAATGGAGATTCTAATGGTATGATTTTTACTTACATGCATTCACTTTCATTTTTCAAAGATTTTTACTCAAGAACAATGGTGTTTGATCCATTGTTGTGTTGTATAAAGGTGTTATTATTATTATATTTGATTTTTAAAGTATTGCATGTATGATTTGTGTAGTGGGTTTTTATAATATTAATCATGCAAGTGATCTAGGGATGATATGAGATGTTGTAGATGATTAATATAGCATATTGAGGTATTGATGATGTTTAAAATGGGTCAAATTGGTTGTTGGTATGATTTTTAAAAAGTCATTTTACATCAGTAGGTTTAGGCCCGATTTTCGTACAGTAGATGTTGGATAAGTGTTGGTATTATTAAATATTGTTGTAGTGGTCGCCGAGACGCTCGTTTCGGTATAAGGTAGAGCTTCTAACTCATAACGAGTCAAAAGTTACATAGGTTTGAATATTCGTGTACCGGGAGGCGAGTATCGACGCAATCCGAAATTGTTGTCGATATTGGGTCAAATCTCGGGGACTATAACTTGAGTTTCAAAAATGGTCAAGGGCTGTTCTCAGGCCCTAAACTTAGCATTTTGAGTCTATTTTCATAATCAAGAGTCGGATTTGTAAATGGTTTTGGTGAAGGAGGTCAAAACGGTTTTACGATTCAAGTGTGCAAAACTGTCCGGTTTTTAATGTCTAAAGATATGTCGAGCAGGTGGGTCTAAAATGTGAATCATTTGATGAAATTTTAACTGAGTCTTCTACAGATATTGAGTGAGTTTGTCACCAAGTTTCGTCGAAAACGGAGTTGTTTAAGTATGGTAAAACAGCGTGTACTTTTGGTAAGTACCGGCTGAGTATTTTTGGGAGGTACTTAACCTCGCGTCATAGTTTGAGGCAAGAGGCTAATCTATTAGCTTCTCAAAGTTTTAAAAGGATATAAGTCTTATGTAAGAGTGTATATTCTGAGATTGGAGACCCATTTAGGGTACTTGAGCCGTGTTGATTTGGCATCTTGAGATGGATCAACATCGAAGGTGCTAGTCTTGGAAAGCTAGTACTTGTCGTGGAGTTAGAAGGAATTCACTTGCATTGATTGGTCGTGTCTATGTACATGCTATTTTGAGTCATTGATTTTATTATACTAAGTATGTTTTGAGGTACTTGAGTATGTTGTTAAGCGCGCACCTTATTTGTTAGGTGGCGGCTTTTGACGTGTATATTTGGGAGGCATCTTCACTTCGGCGATCACTACTACTACTAGCTTCGTATATCATCTAAGGTGAGTCTATAGCCTCGCTTTTATACTGGTTTTAAATGATTTTAACCCGCGAGGGGGAGTACATGCTATTTGAAACAACTAGAACACAAGTCTTTTGAATGATTGCTTAAACTTAAATGTTGTTTTGATTATAACAAGTACGTTGAGTACAATGGAATTGGTATGTTGAACACCAGGGAATTGTGTTGAAATGGAATTGGTACGTTGAGTACAATGGAATTGGTATGTTGAACACCAGGGAATTGTGTTGAAATGGAATTGGTACGTTGAGTACAATGGAATTGGTATGTTGAACACCAGGGAATTGTGTTGAAATGGAATTGGTACGTTGAGTACAATGGATTGGTACGTTGAGTATAATGAATTGGTGTGGACTCGTATACCAACGTAGGGTCACACAAAGGAACCATAAATGAAATTGCTTTTTTTTATATACTTGTGTTCAAACGGTGATTTGCAAAACCTATAGATTCGCTCAACCTTTGTGTTGATCCTTTTAAGCATGTATTTCAGGTAATCAAGATGGAGCGCAGCGGAGCATGCAAGGAGGGAGTTGGTGCTTACTTGTCTAAATTTTGTTTATTTTTCATCCTTTTTAAATTAACCATTTCATTCAAGTATTTTGAGGGACATGTTATGTTGGTAACGGTTTTTGGGACTAAAACGCTACTCTGATGGTATCTTTTGGGATGGAAAATATTTTAGACAAAGTTATATTTATACATTTTAACGTCTCATTTGAGGTCGTTTTCTATGATTGTGTGTGATGTGCTATGAGTAGCGCCCCAAAGTGGTATTCCGCTGCGTGGTAATTTGGGGGTGTTACAGATTGGTATCAGAGCCACAAGTTATAGAGAACTAGGTCGATTTTTTTTTTTTTTTTGAAAATGTCCTAAACTATAACTTTTGGTGTGTCGTAAAAGTTTTAAGCACGCAACTACTCCGCATGGCTCCGGTAAGGCTATTCTTGTATTATTTTATATTTGACTATGATTATGTGAACCTATGTGTATATAGGAATGGTAGTATGTATATGTATGAATATACTATGATATTTAAAGGCATTGTACGCGGAGCAATGGTCCTTGAATGATTGTTGTACATTTTATAATTCGGTTTTGAATAGGATTTGGCCTCATCGCCAATCACCGATCTTGATAATTATGTATTATAAATACGAGTGTGAAACTCGTTGGATACTTTGGGTACGTGTATATTGCTTCGTAATCTATCGCATATCGACTTGTTTAAGTTCGATCGTTGTCGTCGCACCGTGATGTGCCATTTTAGGACATCTCATATTGAAACGTAATTGATTAACGTGATATTTTTATTTCCGTTACTTCTTATGATTTTGAAGAATCATTTATCCAAGGCGACATCTTCTACGTAATGCGACGTGTGATTTGGTTTTATATGACTACGTTTTACTGGCGAAAAGGAGGATGCCAATGTTGGACCTAAGATATATATATCCTAATCAAATATATATAGTTTGGGTACAACAAAGATATGCTCGTAGTAGTCATTCGGTTGAGTGGCTTAATGCCTTGTATCTAATTGGAATGGGACATTTAGATATAGAGATTTTAACTCGCTCAACTATGAGTTGTTTAAGGTTGTCTTATTGAAATGGATTGGGACATTTGAATAAGAAGGTTTTAAACCACTGGACCTTAGATCGTTATGATCTCCTTATTCAAATGGAATGGGACATTTGAATACGGAAATCATGATGTAAGTTTATTTGACACCTTGTATTTATCATGGTATTTGGATATGATATCGTGTTGAGAGATAGTAATACTTGAGTAGGATGACTTATAATCGTCTTGTTGAAATGGATTGGGACGCCTTTTCATTTGAACAAGAAAGTTATAAGTTTCCGAACCATAAACTTATAAACTCTTGTATACATGGAGGGGGACGCCTTTTGATGTAGACAAGGAGTTATAAATGAGTGGGCCCGAGTATGTCTGGCTCGATTTGTGGATTTTTGGTGTGCGTACGTCTTCCTTCGACTCGTATTTCGTTGGTAAGAATCGTTCGATGTTGTCGTCATTATGATGATCGTCGATTATCATCTATGTACGAATAACCCGTTGTACTTCTCTCGAGTTATGATTTGTTTTGATGGACCATTTCTAATGTGTCTCGATGATCGCGAGCTTTATAAACAGATTGTTAAGAACCGTTGACCGTTCCGAGAATAGGCGACTTGCTTAAGCGTCACCATGATTTATGTGTGTACTTGCGGATTGACTGAGGATCAAGTTATCAACGTCAACTTATCGTGGATGTGAAGATTTTGTAATTTTACTTACTACTATCGAAGGGTCACCGAAGAATTTTCTTGATGACGAAACTCTTGGGGCTAGTGTGACGAACTAAAAACGAGGAATATGATGCATCACCTTGAGCACTGAAGTCGAAATTATTAGGACGCCTTTGTACGATGAAAGCTGAAGCAAAAATCAGTGGGACGCTTTTGTACGTTGAACACGGGAGTAGAACTTAATGGTATGCCCGATATGTTGTGAATTCTCGCCAATGGACCGAATTTCTTAATGACTGGAATTAACAAATTCGTTTTCACTTCGAAGAGTATGTTGTTGCCGACACCGCAAGTGGAAAGACTTTAGAGATCGAGTTGTATTATCAAGGGCTAGTCCAAGGTTTTATCGATGATCAACGACGGAGATTTACATTTGATGTTTATGTTTGACCTTTGTTTTTAGGTACTTATGTGGTATGTGATCGAGTTGAGTGATCGTAAGTTGTGAGAACTTGAGGCGGCATTGTCCAATGACGTCCGATCACGAAGAACGTATACCATATAATATTTTTCTTTCTCTCTCTCTCTTCTTTTTCGACTTTCAACGACGATGCTTATTGAGACTTTGAATGCGCGTGGGCGGAAGTGAGATGGTGTCCTTGTATTATCTTTTCGGTATGGATCCGCGTGTGAGCACCCTCTGATGACGAAATATTTCCTTGTTATTCCTTTTGATATGTGTCCACGGCTATCCGGCCATTGGATATCCTTTAACTTACAACCTTCCAATTGACTAGACCTACCCGAAGGTCTTGTCAAGTGATCTTATTTATCATGGCTTGGCTATTTAGCAAGCATGAGTTAACCCGATTGAATTTATTTATGTGGCATGGTTTGGCTTTCGACAAACATGTCGTGACTTGATTTTTGCGTCCATGGTGTTGTCTTTTGTGTTTGAATTAGATTGTAATGCGTCCGATAGCGCAATGTATACGCCGAAGGATTTCCGTATCGACGAACTTGCATTTGACGAAGTAGGTTGGCATGTTCGAGAATACGCAATAAGGTGATTTTGTACGACTAGTACTAATTACCTCGTCTCAATTCTTTTCTAGAATGTTTTCGATGGAGTTTTATGCGACCCATGCGACTCTCTTTCGTGAATGATTGTTTTTTTTGTGAGGATCATGAATGGTGGTTTAGATCGCCAGATTGTTGGAATAAAGTAGATGAAGGACAAATTGGAACTGAGACTATTTGGGAGACTACGAAAAGATCGTGCGGATTGATAATTACTTGTAAACTGTGAGGAGTCGTCAGAAGAACTTTGCCAATAACCGTAGGGAGCCGTTGGAAATCTGAAGTTGGAGACATGGCAATTATTAAGGTATCACCTTGGAAAGGTGTAATCCGTTTTGGAAATGGAGAAAAGTTAAGTCCAAGGTGCGTTGGACCGTTTAAGATCACCCAGCGGATGGGACCGGTTGTTTATAGGTTAGAATCATCGGATGAACTTCGTGCGATTCGTGTAATTTTAGTGTGTCGAGCTCGAATAAGTGTTTGGCGAATAAGGGTTTATTCTTCCGTTTTTGGTGAGATACAACTTGACGACAAGTTGCGTTTTGTAAAAGAACCAGTAGAGATCTTTGATCGAGAGGTTAAGCGTTTGAGACCGAGTAAGATTCTCGTTACGAAGGTGCGATGTATTTCGAGACGTGGAACGAGATTCACGTGGGGATGTGAGGATTTCTGTATAAGAAGTGCCCTCGTTTTTCCTAGGAGAGCGCGATACGAGTATGAGGCGAGGCGAGCGCCGGGACGTCGCTCCTTTAAGGAGGTGAGAATGTAACATCCCGTACTTAACGTCATCATTTTATCCTAACTATGTAACGTATTTTGAGTTCCTAAGTAATGGTGAGTATTGTTATGTTTGACGGTTTACGTTGAAACCGGTAATGTGTGCATATATTTAATCGTCGTGACGATTGAATAGTACTAATAGTGATCGCGATGCCAATGGATGCCCAAATATTATATTTTAGTATCGATTATTTCGATATTTGATATTTTTTTGAAATTTTTATTTCATTTACGTTTTAAGTCGAGTCGAACTCTATTATTTCGTTTTGTGTGCGTTTAATTATTAAAACGATCGATTTAACAAACGAGATTTTATTTTTATGAAACCCGACTCTCGTAAATATTTTTAAAATGAACTAATAGTCATTTCCCGCTTTTTAAATAATATTTACACATTAGTCCAAAATAATGCACAAATAGCAACTTCCACCCTCACCCCACTATATTTAAGCTTCAAATAAACACACATCTCATTTTTTTAACTAGCAAAAATTGGTGTTCTCTCCCCTTTTCTCTCTCTAGCTCACGGCACACCCTCACCACCACAAACCACCACTTATTTTGATTTTGAGCTTGATTCAAGAAAAACTAAACAAAGTCCCATTCCCCAAATTCAATGGAGATTCTAATGGTATGATTTTTACTTACATGCATTCACTTTCATTTTTCAAAGATTTTTACTCAAGAACAATGGTGTTTGATCCATTGTTGTGTTGTATAAAGGTGTTATTATTATTATATTTGATTTTTAAAGTATTGCATGTATGATTTGTGTAGTGGGTTTTTATAATATTAATCATGCAAGTGATCTAGGGATGATATGAGATGTTGTAGATGATTAATATAGCATATTTGAGGTATTGATGATGTTTAAAATGGGTCAAATTGGTTGTTGGTATGATTTTTAAAAAGTCATTTTACATCAGTAGGTTTAGGCCCGATTTTCGTACAGTAGATGTTGGATAAGTGTTGGTATTATTAAATATTGTTGTAGTGGTCGCCGAGACGCTCGTTTCGGTATAAGGTAGAGCTTCTAACTCATAACGAGTCAAAAGTTACATAGGTTTGAATATTCGTGTACCGGGAGGCGAGTATCGACGCAATCCGAAATTGTTGTCGATATTGGGTCAAATCTCGGGGACTATAACTTGAGTTTCAAAAATGGTCAAGGGCTGTTCTCAGGCCCTAAACTTAGCATTTTGAGTCTATTTTCATAATCAAGAGTCGGATTTGTAAATGGTTTTGGTGAAGGAGGTCAAAACGGTTTTACGATTCAAGTGTGCAAAACTGTCCGGTTTTTAATGTCTAAAGATATGTCGAGCAGGTGGGTCTAAAATGTGAATCATTTGATGAAATTTTAACTGAGTCTTCTACAGATATTGAGTGAGTTTGTCACCAAGTTTCGTCGAAAACGGAGTTGTTTAAGTATGGTAAAACAGCGTGTACTTTTGGTAAGTACCGGCTGAGTATTTTTGGGAGGTACTTAACCTCGCGTCATAGTTTGAGGCAAGAGGCTAATCTATTAGCTTCTCAAAGTTTTAAAAGGATATAAGTCTTATGTAAGAGTGTATATTCTGAGATTGGAGACCCATTTAGGGTACTTGAGCCGTGTTGATTTGGCATCTTGAGATGGATCAACATCGAAGGTGCTAGTCTTGGAAAGCTAGTACTTGTCGTGGAGTTAGAAGGAATTCACTTGCATTGATTGGTCGTGTCTATGTACATGCTATTTTGAGTCATTGATTTTATTATACTAAGTATGTTTTGAGGTACTTGAGTATGTTGTTAAGCGCGCACCTTATTTGTTAGGTGGCGGCTTTTGACGTGTATATTTGGGAGGCATCTTCACTTCGGCGATCACTACTACTACTAGCTTCGTATATCATCTAAGGTGAGTCTATAGCCTCGCTTTTATACTGGTTTTAAATGATTTTAACCCGCGAGGGGGAGTACATGCTATTTGAAACAACTAGAACACAAGTCTTTTGAATGATTGCTTAAACTTAAATGTTGTTTTGATTATAACAAGTACGTTGAGTACAATGGAATTGGTATGTTGAACACCAGGGAATTGTGTTGAAATGGAATTGGTACGTTGAGTACAATGGAATTGGTATGTTGAACACCAGGGAATTGTGTTGAAATGGAATTGGTACGTTGAGTACAATGGAATTGGTATGTTGAACACCAGGGAATTGTGTTGAAATGGAATTGGTACGTTGAGTACAATGGATTGGTACGTTGAGTATAATGAATTGGTGTGGACTCGTATACCAACGTAGGGTCACACAAAGGAACCATAAATGAAATTGCTTTTTTTTATATACTTGTGTTCAAACGATGATTTGCAAAACCTATAGATTCGCTCAACCTTTGTGTTGATCCTTTTAAGCATGTATTTCAGGTAATCAAGATGGAGCGCAGCGGAGCATGCAAGGAGGGAGTTGGTGCTTACTTGTCTAAATTTTGTTTATTTTTCATCCTTTTTAAATTAACCATTTCATTCAAGTATTTTGAGGGACATGTTATGTTGGTAACGGTTTTTGGGACTAAAACGCTACTCTGATGGTATCTTTTGGGATGGAAAATATTTTAGACAAAGTTATATTTATACATTTTAACGTCTCATTTGAGGTCGTTTTCTATGATTGTGTGTGATGTGCTATGAGTAGCGCCCCAAAGTGGTATTCCGCTGCGTGGTAATTTGGGGGTGTTACACTCGTCTTCAACAGCAGGGCCAATAATATTATCACCCGGTATGTCTTTAGCAAAAAAGACGCCAGCAAATCCAGGTGTTGACCTGGAACCCGAATCATCAATCGAAACCAAACGAGCATGAGGCTTCTTGCTTAATATCATAGCAGCATGTAAACCATTTGGCGCCATTGGTGTGTCATCCGTGTACTCAGCCTCACCAGTTACCTGAAGTCTTGCTGACATGTGCACCTCAGGGACCCCACAGAAGTACCCTGTTTCGTAATTTCATACTTTTGACTACCCATAACAGATGGACGATGAAATGACTCGATAGCTGATAAATGAGATACAGGTAAGGATTCATCAAAGGAATCTTGACCGTCCATTTGGTGACATACCCACATATAAAATTTGAAAAAGAAACTTAAAGTCGGCGACTTCCTAAACTCCACCATGCCACCTGGCGCGTTTTCGGTTATCACAACGTCCTGTGTCAAGATTTCCAGACTGTTTTGTAACAATTCCTTATTCCAGACCTTCCCGATTATATAATCTTTTGTTTTTACAGCCGATAACGAAACAGGAGCAACACCACCATATACAACACACGCATCTGAAACAGTCCATTTATTGTTGCTCTTTTCAAGATAAACACGCATACCACTATTCACTAGTGCAATATCGTCATCCCGTCTATGAGCCTGTTTAAATTCTTTCACATACTCAAACTGTCGAGTCCAAGGAAGCATAACCGATAAAAGAATCTCATTATTCCCCAAATCCACTTTCCGATAACCCAAAAAGAAATTTTCTGCCAAAACGGTTCTAACGTTTCCTTTAATGTCAACAATATTGAACTTTGCTCTCGAAGCCATCCAAAGGGGATTCAAGTCTGAAATTGGACTAGCGGTACATATATTCCCACCAACTGATGCTACATTTCTTATTTGAGTTCCCGCAAACCACTTTATTTGTTCAGTGATGGCCTTACAAGCTGATGTTTCATAAATCGGACGTTCGTCAATCATTTCTTTGAGAAAATTTTGAAGCTCTGATAGCCTAACACCAGCACCTATCTCTATCCCATCATCGTTGGCGGTCAATGCATTAAGTTCTATGCATTAAGTTCTGGTACATGAGTGATAGAAACAAAAACCGGGTAGTAAATTTTCTTTAACCTAGTCTCGATCCCGACTTCTGTGTTTCCCACAACTAGTTTTGCATCCGGGTATCGTGATTTTAAATCCAATATTTGTTTTAGTAGTAACGGTCGATGCCATTTAATCCCACCGGACCCATTCAAACTTAAATAAGTTGATTTCCTCAGCAAAAGCTGAGGTGGGAATATATGTTCTTTATTCGTATATGAACTCCCATCAATTTCATTGTAAGAGACGGGCTTAATACTATCATGACAAATGATGGTTGTTTCTTTGTTGGGCCCACAAGAACATGGCTTACCAGTAGAAGGGCAAATGAACTCACCATCTCTAGGTTCTGGTGATAGAACTGAACCGCTTGTGTATAACAAGTCATTACTTTTTGCAAAGACTCGAAATGCATCAAGAATTGGTCTATAACCTGTGCATCGACATAAGTTTCCGGCAAGGCTTTCTTCAATTTGTTCTTCGCTTGGTGGAGTCTTGCTAGACCTTAACAATGCATACATGGACATGATAAATCCAGGTGTACAAAATCCACACTGAGTGACGGCTTGCTAAAGATTCCTGCATATAGTTAAACGAGACATGGTAATAGTCCAGAATTCTGATCCGTCTGACAACTAATCTATCGTTATTCGTTAAGTATCTCGAGCCTTGAGAAATCATACTTATATAGATGCAACTGAGGGGACAAACAAATATGACTCTTCTGTTCACGGTTCGCAATGAAAAGACACGTCTACGGGACTTCAATAAGATGTCCAGAAGAATCAAACAACATTTCTTATAGGGAGATCAGCGAGTATGCTAATGATAACCAGAAAAATCAAACAACATTTCTTATAGGGAGCTCGTAAGTATGATAAACCACATCAACACAATTAAGTGGAGCTCGAGTTTTTGAACTCAAAATTATCATTAAGGCATAAATGGAGCTCGAGTTTTTGACAAATATAACATGTCGCGGTTATTAAACATACAAAACAAGCTTATAGTTGTATTATTAACAAAGTGGAGCTCGAGTTTCCGTAAGGCAGACAAAGAGTTACTGGTACGGACGATTCACTAGTTCTGACTCAAACAAGCTTATAGTTGTATTATTAACAGGGTGTTTGGATATTTAAACTGACAATTACTACCTGAAGCTGCAACAATCAGTTAACACATCTTGAAAAAGCCAATTCAGATTACAAGTTTATGAGTAAATGAAGAAGCGCATACAATAACCTCAAGAAAACTAACTACTGACATAGATGTATCACTTAACTATCTGTGACTACTCTTCGAATCGTAATAGTCAATTTCAAAACGCAAATCCAAACACACTAAATGAGACAACAAAGCAACAAAGTCAACACCACAACAGCTCAAATCAAGCAATTCCTACAAAATATCTTTTCGCTGGATGACTGGAAGGCTCAAACTGACTGCAACAGAATGTAGTATATTGACTTATTTATTTACTCAATTTGTTTTATTATGATACTTTGACATACGAGGTTGCATATCATTATAATACATCAGGAGAACTTTTTAAAGAAGTAGAGAACTTTTTACCAGATTTACAATAATGACCCTCACAGCAGATCCAACGATCCAACAAAAATCGGTGGTGGTGGGTGGTCTGCAACAGTTGGAGTTTGTGATAAAACATACCACAACAGATCCATCGAAAGAGCTGGTTAATTTACAGATCTGGCAGGATCTGTATATGGATCCAGAAACCACCGATCTATTTTTCGAGGTTGTATAGTCACACCGGAATACAAACGGATACCGGAAATTTACAGATCTGGCAGGATCTGTATATGGATCCGGAAACCACCGATCTATTTTTCGAGGTTGTATAGTCACAACGGAATACAAACGATACTGGAAATGGGGTGGTGATGATATGAAGTTATGGTGGCTGTGACTAGAGAGAGAAAACAAATGAATATATTGTGTGTGAAAAAAAATAAACAGAAAAATGATAGAAAACCTGAGAGTGAAAAAAATATATGTAAAAAAAAAGATAATAAAAAAGTAATTTGTTCAATCATTAACACAAAAAAGTCGCATAAAAAGTAATTTAAATATTAATCATAAAGTATAAAAAAAAAATTTATTTAAAAAATAAAAGTCGCATAAAAAGTACACTTACACATTCTTACACAACTAGTACTTGCATCTTACACATTTGTACATAGGGACATTTTTGTAATTTTGTTAAAGTTGCATAGGTAGCATGAGGTAACATAAGGTAGCTTAGTCGCATGATCTATTTTTGAAAGTTTCAAAAAACATGGGGCATTTTGGCAAATGACTTTCATGACAAGTCTATTTGGGTAATTATCCCTTTATTCTATTACTTTGTGTTCATATTTTCTTTATTCTATAGGTACAAGTTAGTGATAAAAGTACAGATAATAAATAGGACATTGATCATGTACTTTTGAACTCAGAGGTTACTCCACATTCATATATGGGCTAAGTCCAAAAGTAGACACCAAGTACATGGTGTTTTCCCAATGTAGACACTTTTTTTTTCTTCCAAAAAGAGACATGTACTTTTGATTAACTGATCAACTAGGTTAATATTGTGACACGTGGCCAATTGATCAACCAACTTTTTTATATTTTATTAATATTTTCTCCAAATGTTTGACCTATACTTATCCCCACCTACTGATCAACCGACGGCTGATCAACCATTTTTGATCAACCACTGTACATTTTATTCTTGGAAATTGAAAAAGTAAAGTAAAAATCAGTATACTTTTGTACTTTTAGATTTTGAAAATCTTTTATTGAAAAAGTAATTTTATTTAAAAAATATTTTTTTCTTAACTTAAAACTACACACAATACACACTAAAACTACACACACTACTCATTGTTAATTGTTATGATCTATCCGTATAATAATTAATCTAAAATTACATAGATCTTTCATTCGCCGTTTTTCTTCTCTAAAATGTCATTGATATCATTCAGTCGGCGTGTTTCATTTAGATTTTAATTTTAGGGTATCAATGGCCATCAAATTTAGGGATTTCAATATCAATCTATGGCTTCCCGAGTAAGAGTAAGTTTGTTATTGATATAATTTTATTTTGATTTTTTTCTCTTCTTATCATTATAAGTTTCATTAATTGATAAGTATACGTGAAGGTCCAGATCACGCTCCTAGGTTTAAAGCTACTGTTAATTTCAACGGTGAAACTTATGAATCTCCTAATTACTGTACCACTTTGAGACAAGCTGAGCATTCTACTGCTGAGGTTGCGTTGAATGCGCTTGCGAGACGCAGTCCGTCTAATTCTCTTGCTGCTAGGATTTTGGTGAGATGTCATTTTTTTTATTTTTTTTTTGGTTTGTGTAGGAATGTGATTTGTGTAGAAATGATGTTGTTTCATTGTTGGTGGATAACGTGTTTTTGGTATGCGGTGTGGGTGGGTTTGGGTATAGAATTGAGACTTAGGGGGTGTTGTTTCGGTTTATATAGCTGGCTTATGGCTTATTTAGTTTTGGGGTTTTTGTGGATAAAGTTTTAGGCTTATAATGAGTATAAGCTCATTGTGACACTTACGGAAGCCGACAAGTTTCAAAATAAGCCACGAAAATTGAGCTTATGAAACATAAGCGCAAAACCAAATAAGCCATAAGCCTGTGGTATAAGCTGAAACAAATAGAAAGTATTGTTTAATTGCCAGTGTTGTTAGGAAATGTCCACGGGAATACCGGTTAGGCCTATCATAGAAAAAAAAGGCTTGACGTCTGTGGGTGACATGACCAGGGGTCCTTTTCTGTTTACCCGTTTAGTGGGGATTTGGGTAGAGTTTTGTTAATTTGTTTTAAGGAATAAGTAAGGTATCATATAGTGGGTGCTGATAATGTTTTAAAGGGTGCAAGTTAATTGGATTATGACATAGGAGGCGGACTACTATATATTGCTAGTAAACCCTTTTGGTTTAAAAGGTTTAGTCATCTTATCTTTTTGTTTTTCTTCTTCAATATTGCGTAATTGGAGAGGTGGTACGTTAGGACCGTCTTTTCATTATGCTTAGCAATCGTAATCTTTTGTATAGGTTTTGACCCTTATGGAGAACCTTGCTTTTCTTTTCTGAGTAGAACTTGATGCCTAGGGCTGGCACTTCTGACATTAAATCTCAGTTGTGATTATGTATTAGAATGCAAACAAAAATCAGTAATATAACTATGTTAGGCCAGTCTTGTTGTCAGCTTCTTTAATTTACTTGCCCGGTAAAAGAATTAGTAAGCTGATTAACTGAAGAAGCAGCTATGAGCTACCTAAATGAAGTCTATGAGATTCATAATTATAGTAACATAAGTATCTTACATGTAACCTTTTCAAGAACTGTACTTACCTGACTGCATTTGCTTGGACAGGACGAGACAAGGGTGTATAAGAACCTTCTGCAAGAGGTTTCTCAAAGAGTAGGGGCATCATTGCCGACATATACAACTTTTAGGACAGGCCTTGGGCATTTGCCAGTCTTCACCTGTACTGTAGAGTTGGCAGGCTGTACATTTACGGGTGAACCAGCAAAGAATAAAAAGCAAGCTGAGAAAAATGCAGCCATGTCAGCTTGGTCATCTCTGAAACTTTGTAAGTGATGCCATCTTGAACTAATATAGTGTTTGTAGACATTTATATCCTGCATTTTGAGAAGTTGCCACTAAAAAAAATAGCCACCGGCTTAGTAGGAAACTTCTAATGTATATCTTGGTACGGAGTCGGAATCTAAAGAAGTATGATAGCTTTGCATAACTCCATGGCCAACCAAGTTTTTTAAAAGAAAATTCCTTTCTAAGCCTCTTCTCATTGCGACCATAGAATATCTAGTGTTACAGTTGCTAACAAATTTATCGCTTTAGACGGTGAGTGCTGAGAGCTTCAAATGTAATCCTATTTCTGTATTTCAAGATATCTTAGCACTAAATACCTTCGTATGTGTATATGACTAGACTAAGGTTTCTAAATTTCCATAAATAGTTTTATCACCCCTAGAGCTTTATGCGACATGCATTCGTATGCCTTTTATCTTATTGAATTGTAGATACTAATGACCGACTCATCCTCTCAATGTTTTGGCTCTAGTTTTTATGATTAATTGAGTCGCGTTCATGTTGACGAATAGAAAAGTGAGCGTAAAAAGGCGATAAGTTTCTTTTTAGATGTAGGAACACGGTTAGCACAGTGACCTGATTTAAATCACTAAAGATTACAGTAGAATGTGGAGTGTGAGTGTCCCCAAATATATGGTGGTGTGTGGTGTAGCACCTCCGGTTACTATAAGACAAGCGATTCCAGTTTATTCTGCTTCGAACATCCCTCAATCCTCTGTCAAGTCAGTGCAGAGCTCATTACCACCAACAGAAGACAAAGGGCATACTATTTCTACTGTCCAAGATTCGAAGTCTCCTGTCAAACTGCCAGCAACTTCTGTAAGCTCCATAGGTGGTTTGTCAATACCAAAGGAAGATGATGCGAAGATTCAAGAACCCAAACTAGAAAATAACTTGAAGGAGTTACAAATTTGATATTAAGTGAAATGATTTAAAAAGAAGTGGTAGGATGTGTTGGCTTGTGTTCTGCAAAATCTTTAAATGTAGGTATCAGACTTTCGGGTACGCTTGCTTTATATGTATATGTTCATGGTGGGAAGAGACGAGACACGGATATTGTCACAGTCAGCCTCTTGTGGCGTCGTATTTTTGGCTGGAGTTTAATTGTAGTAGGTTGGGTTGTCCGCACAAGGGAACATGGGATTCGTACGGGTTATGAAACAAAAATGTATTGTACTTTCATAAGTTGTCGTGATCTGGGGTGTAGGTAGAATATCGAAACAAAATTGTTGTATAATTTCACGATTTGGTTCGGCACTCAGATTAATCATTAATTTGTCTTCTGCTTGTGTTGAGAATGTACAAACCTACACATCGTTTATTCGCCAAGGCATTAATCTTTCAATCTCCATAAATTCCATCTTGTGTTATACCAGTTTCCTAAAACTGACCAATTTAAGCAAATGGAGTTTATTGCATAGAAATATAACATAGCATATGTGCAACGGCATTGCTTCGTTGGTATGATTTTCCAAAAATCAGCCAACTGCTTGTTATACGTAAGATCTCCTGGGCCACGATGCAGGTGTCCTACCGTGTTGTTCCTTTTATATGGTTGAGATATGCAGCAAGTCGATCAAAATCTCAAACACACTAGTTAAGTAAAGTAATATCAGTTGATTTAACAGACCATATTTCTCATGATATGCATTTGGGCGGCCAACATACGTACCGACATCAAACAACATAAGTTGCTGATCAGTATCCACATAGTACTACGGCTCTCAAGTCTCAACACATCAGAGAATTATGCCAAAAGGTCTTGCAGTACCGATACCACATTTGCACCATGAAGGAAAAAAAGGGTAAGTGGAAGAAACGCCAGACGATCTGAGTTCGAGGATAGGGCCATGCATGAATGATCGGGTACAAGTATCGATCAATCGACAATCGAGCATTGTTACGTGCAAGGACGTCTAGTTACACCCTGGCTATGGCCCATTGACTTCGACAGTCGACACCCTAGTAGAACACGGCCCCCTTCTATTTCGGAGGACCAAACTATGTTATTGATCGATTATTACATGTGCGTTCGCTTAGTTTTTCGACACATGCTTTGACATCGACACATTCGATGAAGATTGAGCTAGGTTTTCCTAAATACAAATATGAGACTTAAACACACTTAGCTAATATCGTTTGAAGAGATTACATTCAACCAAAAAAGTGTGATATCATGTTATCCTTGTTTTGCCAAGCAAGAAATCATAATTCACATAGACATTGTATAACATTGTTATAGATAAACAAGAGGTATGAACGATATGATGGGCATGCAATATATTAAAGGGATACAGGCATACAACATCATGAAGGATATTGAGTGAAATACATGTGAAAAAGTTAAAATAATTTTTATGGTTTTTGGTTTCGATTGGCTCTGTTCGGTTTGGTTCGAGCCAAAATCGATTTACTTTTATGTAAATCGTTTAAACTGCACTGAACTGGTTCAATTCTCGGCCAATGTCTTCTTCGATACCGGTTTTCACTTCAGTTTTTTATTATCCCGTTCGATTTTGACTCTTAAAAGCCCAAGATTATAATAATTATAGAAGTTTGTTAATGGCTCTTTCATTTACTTATATCAAGTGTTATATAAAGTGAAGATCTACAATCAATCATTTAATATATAAAAGTATATGGTGTACATTTCAACCTTTGTTCTAAATATGCAAAGAAAACTATACCAAATATGAAAAAAAACAACAAAAAAACTATTTCCTTAACCAGAAAGAAAACAAATTTGGCATAGCAAAACCAAAATATTTCAACAACACTAATTAATTCAGTTTAAGAACAGTTTTGAACTTCAATTTTCGGAGAAAAGAGTGCCAAACACTAGTTATATACAGGAATACAACTGACATATTCAAAGCTCTAATCATAATTTAAATTTACAACGCATACAGTTTCAGCATGTCAAGATCATGGGGGCGTGAAGGATTACACTGGATCTACTATGTGCATGAACTGTACTTTTACACTGGCTTATTACGAGGAGAAAACAGTATCTATGGCCTGTAATATGGGATGCGTATTGAACCGAAAATTTCTGAAGGTTTGACCTGGGCCTTTATTGGAGGCATTTGAAACATCGCTACTTTTGCTTAACGGAACCTCTATTGTCACTAAGCTACCTACTGTAGAATTTGCTTTCGCTTTCCACACGCTTTTTGCTTCATGAGAACATATAGTTTAATCAACAAGATGAATCAACAAAAAATGAACGAGATAGTTTGCTTCATTAGAATGTAAGAAACGGATATGAACCTCTTGTAGGTGCATTTGACTTTGGTTTTACTGGGGATTGATGCGTCGAAATCCATGATCTTAAGGATCTGTTAGAAGTCGCATGTGAATGCATTAGTATTTTGATAAGTAAAAATCTAATCAAAGCACATAGTAGTTGCAAGTTACTTACTTCAAAAATGGAGAAACCATGTATAACTTAAGACCAGTTACACCATGTGATATTACATCTCCATATACTGGTTGAAGATCATCAAGCCTCTGCCACACAATTTCCTGCAGTTGAAAACGGACATTAAATTTAATATTTCCACAAGTTAACTACTGATACCAAGCACCGGGAAAGATGCCCCAAAAGTTTGAAAGGAGGCTGGGTTACAGATATGAAAATATTAATTAACAAAAATTACATACACTTATCTCTTTTTAGTTTGACAAGCAAATGCCGTGTCATCTTTCACGCCTCCAACTGTCGTACTCTCTATGGCCCAAACGTCAATTCGATAAACTCATCTTGGTTAATAAGCTTTGAAACATCAAATCCTATTTCTTCAAAAACCTGCAAACAGAAAAGATAGGTAGCAAACAAAAATTTACATCAGTACCAAAATGCAACTGAAATTTGATCATGAATAACTTTAAGATGTGATTTAAAACTAGTTTACAGCTTTCCAAATTAGAAGGAAATAATTTAACACAAAGCTTATTGCAGATAAGACCTCTAAATCGTATATATAAACTGTCAAATGTCAGATGAAAAAAAATCTTGGCGAGACATATAATTAAGCCATAATCCGTTCAATTGAATGATGAAATAGAGCAGGTAAAGGGTCGCCAAAGACAAACCGAAAGCACATTTAATATCTTATGAGAAAACAATAACATTTACTTCTCTGATAGCACAAATGTGGTCTTCCTCGTCTTTGTTCTTTTTCCCTCTTGGAAAACTCCAACTTGATCACTTCCACGCTTTCACTAGTACACACTGCATAAATATATCAAAATCAAAAACACGGGCTCCTCAAAAATAAAAACAAAATCAGAAACATGGTCACCATCAAAATAACATCACAGGCAACATCTACTGTCAATTCCCTTCTACAAAAATGTTTGCGTTCCTTTACATCTAACATATTGTAATTCAATTAAATACTAGATCAATAAAAATTCAGGGAGTAAGTCTCTTGACCCTTATATCCACGCTCCATGATGAAGGCACATCTAAAGAACAGAAGAATATAATCAAGGTCGTCAGTATAGACTGCAGACCTTGATCCTAAGCCGAACTTAAGTTAGCATAAGAAGAACTCAGACCCATCTAAAAAACCAATGGAAAGAGGAAGCTAAATACTGAGCATGACATGTTCTTGATTCAAATCAGAAGTAAGAACATAAGCAATAGCATATAAACAAACTTGCCACTAAGATTTTTGCCATTCGTCTACAAGTGCCATCAAGTAAACTTTGCTAAGAAGCGGGGAAGCCTTCATACAAATCGCAACATGTATAATCTATGTTGCATAATTGTAACAGTTTCCATTTTATTTTATTATAGCGGCAGCTCCATATTGCATCACATCTAAAATTTGTTGATCGTGAATTACAGGGAGAGAACAAAAGTGTATAATACAAAGCGGCAAAACAGACATGAACATTCAATACTTGCTTGCCTACTCAAAGAAGAGACACATTACCAAAATTCATAGAAGACGAACATGCTATAAGCAATGTAGTATATCAAAAATGTGAAACAAGGGCCACACAACACTGTTCAGAAGAAACCTTACCCTTTCATATGTCTGATCCAAGATAATCGCGTCAGTCACAGGAACTCGGACCTTGTATGACGTAAAATCCTTAAATATATCGTCTATGTGACGAACAGGCTTCAATACATCACAACTGTTAAACACTATAATACCTTAAGGAGCACAAACAATATCAAAAAGAAAGATATACAATTAAAGTTCCTATCATACACCATAAGTCCTTAACATATTTAAAGGGGTATATGAATTAGTTCACTTTCGGGCTTATTTGAAAATTTGGCAAAGCTAATAAGCTCAATTTTTAGGGCTTATGAGCTTGTCAACTTAAGCTTTTGGACTCAATAAGCCCCAAGCTCTAAAAAAAGTGATCTTATTCTCTTTTCCAGTTTCAAATAAGCCAATAAGCCAGATAAACTATATAAGTATGCCAAATTTGGAAGTACACGACGTAAATGATCTAGCATTGTCATAAAATTAAATTCACATAAATCACAAAAGGTGTATGCTATACGAAATATATATCATACACCTTAACATATTCAAGGAGATTTATAAGTTAGCTTATTTCCTCGGCTTATGGGCTTATTTGAAATCGTAAAAGCGAACAAGTTCACTTCTTTTAGGGCTTGTGAGCTTATTAACTTGAACTTGAATAAGCCATAAGCTCAAGTTGATAAGCTTGTAAGTTCCAAAAAAGTGACTATTAGCTTTTCTGATTTCAAATAAGCCCGGCTGTATAAAGATATACCTTAACACATTCAAGGGATGTATCAAGGATACTTATAAGGTGTTTGTTTTTTGGCTTATGAAACGTAAGCCAATTCCGGGTTATATTTCATAAGCCCCGGTTTTGTGGCTTATTTGGAGACTTATGGGCTTATACAAGTTTATCAAGTGAACAACCTCTAAATTGTGCAGTACACACTTAAACGCATGGGACCTAGAGGGGTTCTCGGGGTGCACCTTGTAACAAATTCAAATGTACCTTGCAACGGACCGCCTTAAAACACTCATTATTTAAAATGTACAGAATGGGTATTGTTAAAGCACTCAAGCTTAAGGTCAATTCCAAATAAGACTAACCATAACAGTATCGCTACAATCGATCGCATTGAAAGCTTAAGATCAATTAATCAATAATCAATTAATCTCAGTCATATGATAAGCAAAAAAATTATTAAAATTAAATTATATAAATTAACAAGCTTACTCTAATTAGGGAATCCATAGATTAAAACAGTGCGATTGATCAGCTTCGGAGATCAGTAAAACAATGCGATTGATTAGGTTGATTTGAATAGTACTGGAATTTGCGATTGATTAGATTGTGTGTTAGTGTGTGTCGTGTGTGTGTTTTAGTGTGTGTAGTGTGTGTGTTAGTGTGTTTTTGTGTGTGTTTAAGTTTTTTTAATTTTTTAATTATTTTGTTCTTTTCCAATAAAGATTTATAAAATCTAATAGTACAAAAAATATTTTTTTTTTGTTACTTTTTCAATTTCCTAGAAAAAAAGTACTTTTGGTTGATCAAAAGTGGTTGATCAGCCGTCAGTTGATCAGTAGGTGGGGACAGGTGTAGGTCAAACCTCGGGAAAAAATATTAATAAAAAAGTATCGTGGTTGATCAAAAGTGGTTGATCAGCCGTCAGTTGATCAGTAGGTGGGGACAGGTGTAAGTCAAACCTTGAAAGAAGATATTAATAAAATAAAAGAAAGTGGGTTGATCAGATGGACACGTGTCACACAACAAACTTAGTTGATCGGTTGATCAAAAGTACATGTCTCATTTTAGAAGAAAAAAAAAAGTTGTCCTACTTGGGATAACATGGTGTCCTTTTTGGGCCTTTTTGTACTTAGCCCTTCATATATTACACTAGATGAGTAAAATAACATATCACAACTCAAATTATTGCTTAGGGATTATGTCTCAATCTATAGAGAAACTTCTAACCCCTTATAGATCTAACACTACTCAAGTCAACATATTCACGAGGATGATAAGTTCACTCTTATAATAGAACTGTTGTTAATCTTGGTTTCGTGTGTTTTACTTCTTGCAACATGTAACCAATAGTTAATGTCTAATTTGCCTTAAAAATAGTTAATGTCTAATCAAGTAAAAGTGGTAGTACGGACTCAATTGATACTAATAATATCCTGCCTTACTAAACGCTTGGTTATATATTAGGTGCAAAAATTCAAACGATGGGAGGCAACAAAGATATTTCATTGTCCACTACTGCATGTTCCTTATCTTCCTTATTTGGTGCAAGTAACTATTTTTAAACTGCTTGTCAAGGCTTATTTTGTTACAATTAATTTGACTATATTAGGGGTTTCTATGACTTATCAGGATGTTTTATTGTATAGGTTGTGTAAAATTTATGCCAAGTTCATATCAAAACTTGCTCATATTATCCATAGAATATTGGAATTGTAAGCCATTTTTTAATGTTGAAATGCTCTTTTGCAAGAGCTATCTCCTCATATCTTCATTAGTTAAATTCGAAATTACAAGTCAAAATACATGTCAATATATATTGTTAGTTGAAAGTATAAAACATGTTAGTAATTGTTCAAAATTGAAACTCACATATTATCGTGTAGTGACATTGATCTCCTTGGTTCATTTGGGTCAAAGTCTCAAAGATTGGAACCTGAGTAGAACACTTTTTTAATGTACTATATTTCCAAGAAGATCTCGGAACTACATTAGTTTTCAGGTACTTTTGATCGCTTGATCTTATCTAAGTATGATCGCACAATAACTGATTGCATACTAAGTATGCCATCGATACCACTGTCACCTACGATTTTGACTAGACAGTTAATTGCAGCTTTCGATACTTGGCACACTATCTCAAAGTGTGGATGATAGTGTGTCCTTAATCGTGCAATCAGCTTATGGAGTTATATCACGAATCAAATCCTTTTGCAGCTTCTCCAAAGCCTTCATAATGGAATAAAGTTCATCAAGTAATCTAGGCGTTGCCATTATCTCCCAGAATTATGACTATACGGTTACTTGAAGAGTGCATTCCATATTTTATGTGTCGTGAAAACCTTTCGATTCTTAGCACAGTATCTTTAAGTGTGGATGATAATGTTATGGATTGTGCTATAAGTTTTTGAATATTCATGTAGATTTATCAATCAAAAGAGACGAACCAATTTGACATCATACCACTAACTTTTAAAAATCATTAAAAGGTTAATGTCGAGCAAACAACATATTTTATGAACGACACCGACTAAATCAGCCAACACATTCATTAGAGTTCAGCGGTATGAACCAATCTTATCAAAAGATTGTGTTATTTCGGTTTATTAAGAGTTTTTTTTTTATATTTTAATGTTATAACAATTCTTAACTTATAATTAACCGTTATAACAATTCTTAACTTATAATTAACCGTCTACTCGTGCAACGCACGAGTATTGTTCTTATTAATGATGTCATTTACGCAGTTTGGCATAAAAGGTTATTATTGGCTATATGGATTATTTCTTTCCACCAAAATCCAAGTGGACGGTGTGCTTGATAATCCTTAATAGAACTACTGTATCACTTTGATTATTCTTATATTAATTGAAACCATTTTGTTTGGAAAGAAGGTGTTCGGGATTGCTAATTTAAGTGTTCTCTGCTTATGTCCTATATATTTGTTTCGTTATTTAGTAGACTAGCATTGTGCCCGCTCAATGCAGCGGATACGAATGAGAATGTTATTTAGCGGATTCTGATTTTACTACATTTTTTTGTGAATATTGTTTAATGATCATATCTAATAAGCATTTCGTTTATAGTTTATAGAGACTGATATTATTACTAATAATTAGAGTAAAATAGAAAATCATGACATTCAATTGGATGGTGTTACAAGTATACACATTTAAGATATTATTATTTTTTAAAACTCAGACAGGCTAAGGTGCTGGTTCTTTGCGGAAAAAGATCTCACTTTATTAAAAAAAATCATATCAAAATAGAAAAACATAAAAACTGTTTTGTTGCACTTTTTCAATTTTAAAAAAAAAATAGAAATTCTTATTCTCTACTTTTATATTAAAAATAAAAAACTCTATTTTACACTTTTCTATTTTTCCTACTTTCATCTAAACAATTTTTCACTTTTAAAAAAAAACATTTAAACAAGTTTTCAACTCTTCTCTGAAGAAGAGAATCATTCCCTTCTCTAGAATTTAGAAACAGAAAAACATGAAAAAACGGATCATATTGAATCGGGTTTCACATTTTCGAAACCCGGTTAGACCCGTCGGGTTTGAGGTGACCCGGGTCAACCCGGTTCTCGAGACCTGATCGGGTTTTGATTTTTCGGGTTTTTTAAAAAATATACTCGTAAATTTTACGTATTTGCGTCGAAATTTTATTTTTACATATTTTATTGTTGGTAAATAGTTTATATGTTCAATATACGAAAGTTTTCATGGTTTATATATATAAATTTTATTAATTATTAAAAATATATTTTTTTTTTAAAAATCTGGGTTGACCTGAATCGACCCAAATCCGATAACTCAACTAAATCGATTTAAAAACCAGGTTTTAAAATATTGCTTAGACGCCCCATCCATACACACCTCTTTTTATTTTATAACAATAACGTTAGTTATGATATCAACAAATAAACTCAATATTACAAATATTTAAAGGCGCCAAGTAAAATTATAGTTGATGAAAAAGTAAATTCTTTTATGTAAATAAACAAGCGCTTAACATGTGTTAAAAGTTACTACTTTTATCTCATATTAAGTGTCTATTATGAAATATTATAAGTTTTTTGTTTTTTAACTTTGATAATAAATATTTGTATTTATGTATGTAATACTTGATAAAAGTTATATGAATAGATTCGGTTTTAAAATATATTTTCATTGGTATAATTTTCATTAAGTATTATATAATATAAATAAAAATATTAAAAATTAAAGTAAAAGAAAAAAGATTTTAAAAAGGTAAAACTGGACACTTACTACGAGACGGAGAGACTAATAATCTTTTACATAGTAAGAAAAAAAGGATAAGTAATGACTTTGCCTATAAAAAATATTTGTTTAATAAAAAATACTTCTAATCTCTTTTAAACAATTTAAAGGTTACCTTATTTGAGAACTATTAATTTGTTTATGTTAAAAAGATATTAAAATTACAACCTAAAATTTACTACACGGACATTTTTGCAATTTTAAAATTTAACTAACCAAAAATGTAATTTAGTCAAACCACAAAAACGATTTTTACAATTCTTTCTAATTTTTTTTTATTTAATAAAATAAAAAGGTTAGGCTAGTAAATGGTATTTATAAAATTGTATGGTGTAAGAAACTTAACAAAAGTCAATATCGAAACAAAAACTTTTGCATTCATTTAGAAAAGTTCCGTTGAAAAAGTATTACGTAATTGCTAATGCTTTAACATGTTTAATATTTATTTATAATGTAAAACTAATTAATTGAACCACATCTCATAACAAAATATTAACCTATTATTTTATCACACATGGGATAGAAGGGTGTGATGGACGAGGCCCAACAAATTAAATATAGTACTCCTTCCGTTCCAAAATTATTGTTCCTCGACAAAAAACACATAGTTTAAGAAAAATATCACATTTTCAGCTTTCTCTCTCTTACTTTTTGCAGAAAGACAGTTTTACCCTTAACCAATTAATTTAAAACCTTTTTAAACTTTGCAATTATGATTTCAATTAAAGGTAATCTAGTAATCTTGATCTAAAATTCCTACCTATTTTTAGAAGTTTTAGAAGTGGACAATTAATTTGTGACAACCCAAAAAGAAAACATGGACTATAATTTTAGGACGGAGGAAGTAATAAATTTTTATTTTCTCTTTCACTTTTCATCTTCGAGCTCTTATCCACCATTAATATTATCCATCATTTTCATATTCAGTTTTTTAAAATTTTGCTTTCTGTCGTATAACACAAATATAAAATCTGATGCCTCTAAAATATTGATGTCTTGGCGATCGCCCAATATCAAATCCGACCTGACAACGGTGGTTAAGATGACATCAACAGTTCAGCATCAATGTTTCTATATCAAGTAAGTGAGGATGTCTAAAAATTCAGACCTTCTATTTTTGAAATAATCTCAAATGCTTTATAATATAGTTTGATATGAAGTATGAAGTATGATATGATATGAAGTATGATAACAACATTGATTGTATAGGTAAAATTGCTTATGTAAGTATGCTAGAGAAACTTTTTTAAGTAAAATAATCTTTTTGAAGAAAGCTTAAGGACATAAGCAACTTGAAAGAAGCACTTCCAAAAACCCTCCTAAAGTAACTTCAAATATTTTATTTGAAAAACCTTATTTTTTTATAACCATTTACATAAGGAATCAGAAACTTTCGAGGCTACCTCTTCAAAATAGTTTTCCTAATTAAAATTTTGTTGCTCATTAGAAGTGAGTATGATCTGAAAGCTTGTTCCATAATAATTGAGCCAAATGTCAATGTTTCAAGAAATTTGTTATATCAGTTGATTATGATAATGTAGTGCTAACTGTAAAGACAAGTATAAATAAAAAGTAAGGAAACTAATAGCCTAAGGAAAGACACCAAGGATTTATAGGGGGTTCGACAATGAATCTCTCTCTTCGTTCGTACTCCGCTCCTTGAGTACACCTTACTAGATATTTTTACCATATCCACAAGTTCCCTTCATGACGGAGAAAACCTTACATCGTTGCTTACAAATTTTACTGACACTAAACTAAATATCGAGTTCTAATCTTAGGTAGAACAAATCTACACTCGTAATATATAGTGTTGCATGAATTTATGATTTATTTAACTTTATTTCTGTTTTCGATTGAACAAGATGAAAAATATTTAGATTCTATAAATAAGATTTGGTTTTAAGGTATATAACAAAGATTTGCAATAAAGATCTTATTATAATTATAAAAGCACCAATTGTGATAAACCTTTCTAAAGCTATTTTCATCATGTATAAGTCTCTCATCATTTAGCATCTTATATTTTTTCATGCTACATAAGATTAAAATACATATCTACTACGGTTTACAACTTTTTGGATCTTTTTATAACTTTAAAAACCTATTTATAACTACCATAGTGGATGCATTAAGTTATAACAGTCAATGTTAAAACTATATTACTTGATGATTATGTAAATTTTGGATAATCTAGAAAGAGGGAAGAGATTACACGCACACTTTTAGAGAGAGAAAGTGAGAGAAAACACATGTTAGTGTGTGAAATAAATGAGCAACCACACCCTCTCCAACTAAGGAGAGGGTTTATATACCCAAACTCACAAGATGGGCTTGGGTCTTACAATGGGCCGCCGACCTATAGTGAAATAGGTGGGCTTTGTCTTGTTTGTTTAACTTAATGTAACTAGACTACGAGCTACTCCTTAATATATTGTTGGAGTAATCGATCCTTCCTAAACACGTAATAACGTATTTCCAACAATCTGCCCCTGAGGGAGGTCACTCCAAAGTATAAGGGGTTACCCGACTTACAATAATAAAATAAACCTAGCATACTATGCTTTGTTTTGAGCTCGTAATCTTCGTCTTTCTTCTCTTTTTCTTTTCCGGTGAATATGTTGATGTGATCTTTGATATTAATCTTGAGCACGTTTCTATTGCATTGATCTTGTGCATCTCTCACTTGTGATATTCGCATCCTCGTGACTTCATGTCCCACATACTTATACCTTTGTGATTCTTGAAAGCTTTAGAGTTTGATACAGCGAAAGACTTGAGTTTTAGGCTTTCTTGAATTTGTTGAAGTCTCAAGTGCAGAAAGTATAAGCATGTGGTGACGACTTCTTCTCGGAAACCACAACGCCACCGTCTTCAAATGCAGCAACCTAAGTAGACACAAACGAAATGGCTTTGACATGTAATTCTAATTCGGTAGCATTTTACCTCTGGTCAGTGAAGACCGTTAGACGATATTAAATATCGTACATGTGGCAGGTAGTTTCAATTAAGAACCTCCTTTACAAGATTTCGCGGGTAAACCCATTCTCTTTACTCGACCGTTCAAAGCTAACTACGAACGTAAAGAGTGAATCATTTGGATAAAATTATACGCATGATTGAAGTCGTCAATTTCGATTCCTATAACAAGTTTGATTCATTTAAGAATCATACCATCGTTGCTTCTAGTTGTCACGAGCTTGATTCATTTAGAATCTTGCAAGTTACCTACCAAGTGTTGTTTGATGTTAACACTAGAAGGATTTCCATTCATCACTGTGAATACTAAATCGTATCACTCTGAATGTTCTGGCAAGATCACTAAGATATTGCGTAGAGGCCTGGAATGTGTTTAAATTCAGTTAAGAATTAAACCGCTGTTGCTTTCAAGTTATCACAAGTTTGATTCATAAAGAATCTCACAAGTCACCTACCATGAGCTTTTTGATGTTCACTCAAAGAAGGATCTCCATCTTCATTATAAATACTTTCGAATTACTCAGATGTTCATGCAAAATCATGAATATTTTGCATAGGACTCTTAATATATTTCTTAATATCTTTCTTGCATAGGACTCTTAAAATCATAAGATATTTGATGATCTCAAATGGCTCTAGACTCTATCGTGCATTTTGGATTTTTAGTGACCGGAGGCTGGAGAGGAGTGCCACCATTTCAATACCAATTTATTCGGAGTGAATAAATTGATAGATAACATGTTGATCTTCGTGTGATTAAAACAAATATCTTTTGAGAGATATCCGAGTTAGCTGGGATGGGCTGTGCATTACATCAGTAGGTCCATGATGTCTATCTTCAATAACATATATGTTGTAAATGCAAATATGGCACTAAAACGATATTTACGTTTTAATCATGCTTAACGCTTTGTTAACGACAAAACATCAAACATATTTTTATGTTAGAAATTATAAGCATAATATAAGTTCCTTAATCTATGAACTTATACAAAATATTTTTACAAGAATAACACAACTTGTATAAACATAAAATGATAAATAAAGTTGACTCCGCAAAGTCAAAGATTAACTTTCAATGTCAAAAATTATTAAGTCAAACTAGAAAGATTTTGTTGATTGCTTGAAGTCTTGGACAAACATTTATGAGGTAACAAAAGTCACACCTGTCGGACCCCGACGGCCTCAAAGGTGAAGGGTCTGATGGGTTCCGTGGGGTCTGGCAGTTTGCCTATAAATTAAGCCTTTGTCTAAACCTCTAACTCAACCCCTTCCTATCTAATCTTCTCTTTAAACTCAGTATATAACTAACTCTCTAATATATCTTTTTCATTCTCTTCTTGCTTGTGATTTTGATACTTGTTAGTATCAAGATCGATCACGAGAAACCTCTACTTTAAGCTTTGATCCTTCAAGGATTCTGTTGGGAATTATTTGTTAAGTGTCAAGTGATAGGTGTGAAAACACCCATCCTTTTACCACTTATTTCTTACTAAAACAAGACCAAAACGCGTATTTAATGTCATTTGTTTGGAATTATGCGTGGCTTGTGTGTTTGTTGTGTTTTCAGAGCCAACCGGATAAATTTTGGAGAAAACATGGGATTGCATGGGTTTTATCGAGGAAAAAGACAAAAAGATGAAGTCTATAGTCCAAGAGATGCAAAAGATTTGAAGTCAATAGGGCCTATTTGAAGATTTATCGAAGAAAAGGACCAAAGACGGAAGATTTACCTATGTCGAAGAAACTCAAGTCTATTAAATGAAGAAATTAAAAGACGAGTTGAATTTATTCGTCGACAAATCCCAAATCGAAATCGAAAACGTCAACTTTTCTGAAAAGACGAGAAGACAAAAAGAAAGGAAGAAAGCCCACTCACCAACCAAGGGAGAAGCCTATAAATACTCCTCCCATTCAAGACTCCACTAGTTCTTTTCTGTTATTTTTCTTTCCGAGTTCTTAGGAAGAAACCATCTCCCTTAAGGAGTGGTTTCCATCTTTGTTTAATTTCTTCCAATCTTGTAAGTTTGATCTTTCCACTTTGTTTTTGAATCCTAAATCATTAATACAAGTCCACTTTTAATCTTTCTATCATCTTGTTCTCCATCTCTTGGTGATTCTAGTTTTCAAGTTTTCATTTTATTGGTTTGATCATCATAAGTAAGTGGGTTTTATGATTTCGTGGTTTTGGATTGATGTTTACCTTAGGTAAATAATTCATGGTGCAATTGGTATAAGTTTTGATTAAAAACTTGGTGAATTTTGGTGTAAAACTCGTGCTTTGGTAACCCCTGTTCTTCGCGCTACAGTTACTGATCTTGCCCAGATTCCGCATAGGGATTTGTGTTTTCTGTTGGTTCGGAATATCAATATATTCTGGATCGACGTGGTAAATTGTTGTTTATTTGGAATATTTAAAATATTCCGAGTAGGGCTTCATTTTCTTGATTATTCGGAATATTAATATATTCCGGATAGTATTTTCATCAAATTATTCCGAATAGGGTTTTTCTACAACATTCCGCATAGTGTCTTTTTCAATTATTCCGCATAAGGGTTTTTCTCAAACATTCCGAATAGGTTATTCCGCATGACTGTTATTCAGCATAGTCAAAATATTCCGCATAAGCTAAACATTCCGCATAGCACAAAGTTCCGCATGGTCTTGATTATTCCGAGTAAGAACCAACATTCCGCATAGGCCAATTATTCAGCATTAGAGTACTTTTTCCGCATAGCAGTATTATTCCGAGTAAGAGCAGACATTCCGAATAGAGACTTCCAGTTTTACTCTTCATAAAGGCACTTACTGTTTTACTGTTTTATCCAATTTTAGCTTTATTCTCAGTAATTGCTTTTGTCTCTAGTTTAATTCTATTATTTCTAGCTCTTATCATTTTAGTAGATTTAGACCAAAGCTCCCCCTTTTAGTCACCAATTAAAACGATTCCACTATTGACCGTGATCAATTCGAGAAGATACCGAGAACGAAACAACGACATATATCAATTGGGTACGAGCAACGCAAAGAGAGATCTTGCAAGCAAAAACCTTTTATTAACCAACCAAAAATTGAGTTATTAAAATGGCGCCGCTGCCGGCTCTT
Organism: Glebionis coronaria; assembly: GCA_025667525.1. Classification (NCBI taxonomy): domain Eukaryota; kingdom Viridiplantae; phylum Streptophyta; class Magnoliopsida; order Asterales; family Asteraceae; genus Glebionis; species Glebionis coronaria. The sequence continues at coordinate 469,725,980 of CM046882.1, forward strand.
TTCGTTACGATTAACGGTTTCTAGTGAGAGACGCATTGAATTTTGGGATCCGTTCTTTGAACGTTATTTTCCTTGCTTTAAAAATTTTAAAAAAATCCTTAAAAAATATAAAACTCTTCAAAAATACAAAAACATTGAAAAATCATTAAAAGCAATTCTTTTCAAAAGGTTTTGCACCAAAAAGATTATATAGATATTTTCTTTGTGTATATTTTTCTTCTGCAGGTGTATGCGTACTAGATCTTCCAACTATTCTGAGCCCGAGACTCGTGAAGATTTAGATATGACTGGTGTTAATAACAACAATAATAACCCACCTCTTCCCAATTTGAATAATAACAACAACAAAAACAATGTCCTCCTACCTGATTTACGCACAATGGAGGAATTGTGTCAACCCACCATGAACGGACGCGGAGGCCCGATTGCATCGATGCATGTCACAGCTCAGGAGTTTTCGTTGAAGCATCACATGATCCAACAAGTGCAAACTATCCCATTTCGCGGAATTCCGGATGATGATGCCAACAAACACCTCGACAAATTCATAACCATCACCCAAAGCATGAAGTCCCCTGGTGTTTCTATGGATGACCTTCGCCTTCAACTCTTTCCTCACTCGCTTTCTCACCATGCCGAAAAATGGTTTGACCGTCTCCCAAAGAACTCTATTCATACTTGGGACGACATGACTCAACGCTTTTTGTCGCGCTACTTCCCACCATCCATGGTTACGAGCCTTCGTAACCAAATTAGTGGATTCATGCAAGACAATGATGAATCGCTTTTCGATGCTTGGGAACGATACAATGATTTGATCGACCGCTGTCCTAATCACAACATGCTCCCCGTCACTCTCATTGACACTTTCTACAATGGTCTCACTTTTCGTGATCGTGACACGATCAATGCCGCCGCCGGTGGTACTTTTATGAAAAGGAGACCGGAGGAGTGTAGAGAGTTGATTGAAAACATGACTACTCACCACAAGAATTGGGATTCATCCGCATCCTCAAGATCTAACTCGAGAGTCAATGTTTCTTCTACTACTTCCAATCCTGAGATGACTGAAATTTCTCGACAACTCGCTGAGATGAATAAGAATTTCATGACCATGGCCACAAACCACTTTCAACAAGCTAAAGCCGTTGCTATTTCTTGTGACACATGTGGTGGTCCTCATTCTTATAATGATTGTCCTTCTACCCAAGGCAATTTTTCTGAAAACGTTAACGCAGCTTACGGCACTTATCCCACGGGAGGCTATCAAGCCCGCCCTCAAGGAGACCGTGGCTTGCTGAGTTATCGTTCGAACAACTATCTTGCTCCACCCGGTTTCCCTCCTGTAAACCAAAACCAACAACAAAGCTATAACCGAAACAATCAATCCCAACCTCGTGCTCAAAATCAATATCAATCCCAAAGAAACCCATACCCAACTCAAGGAAATTCTCAAGCTTACCAAGCTCCACCTCTCAATCAACCGATGGCAGTGAATCAAGACGTCGAGACGTTCATAAAGACTAATCGAGAGATGGTGACGAATCTTCAGAGTCAACTTGTCAACTTGAAGAATGACATGGCGAAACAAGGGAGCGATATTCGAGCCGAGCTAAGGAATGATATGGCCAAACACAGCAATGAAATTAATGCAAACATGAGAGACTCCTTTAATAATCAAGCGGTTCACCTTCGTGATATGATTGGTTCGCTCATCCAAGGTAATCAACCCTCTTCTTCGGGTACTCTTCCGAGTAATACCGTTGCGAATCCAAGAGGGGAGATGAAAGCAATCACCACTCGTAGTGGAAAAGGTTATATGGAACCCGAGCTTCCTAAACCTCCACCCGTGATTGTGAAGAAGGAAAAAGAGCAACTTTGCTCACTTCCTTCACCTTCTATCCCCATTTCCCCACCACCCGTGGTTGTGAGTGATCCTACTCCCTTAAAGCCTTCTTCTTCATCCAATATACCTTATCCTTCAAGGTTGAGGAAAGAGAAGCAAAAGAGTAAGGATGATATTCAGGTTTCAAACTTTCTAAAAATGTTTAAACAATTGAATTTTAACATCTCCTTTGCCGAGGCTCTCGCTCACATGCCCAAATACGCTAAGATGTTTAAAGATCTTCTAAGTGATAAGGAAAAGCTTCTTGACATCACTCAGACCCAACTTAATGAGAAATGCTCCGCAGTGCTCTTAAGGAAATTGCCCACCAAACTTGGTGATCCGGGTCGCTTCTTGATTCCTTGCAACTTCCCGGGAGTGGAGAATTGCATGGCCCTAGCCGATCTAGGTGCCAGTATAAACTTAATGCCTTTAAGTGTTTGGAAGCAATTATCTCTCCCCGAGCTAGTCCCCACCAAAATGACTTTGGAATTAGCCAACCGTACGGTTGCTTATCCAGTGGGGATAGCCGAAGATGTCTTTGTTGGCGTTGACAAATTCACCTTCCCGGCGGATTTTGTTGTCGTTGACTACGAGATGGATCCTCATGTTCCATTAATCGTTGGACGTCCATTCTTGAGGACCGGTCGCACTCTCATTGATGTAGCCGCGGGCGAAATAATCATGAGAGTTGGTGATGATAAAATTGTCTTCAACATGGGTAAGATTTCTAAGCAACCTTATTCTTATGAGAGTGTTAATGCTATTGATGTTCTCGATGAGGCTTGTGAAGAACATTTTCATGATGCTTGCAAAAGTACTCTCTCTTCTCTACCCAATGTTGAGACCGTTGCCTCAATTGCTCCGGCATTGACTCCTTTTGGAGAAAGTGACTTGGATGATTTCGAAGCTAGCTTGGGTCCTCTCGATATTAAGTATGATGATTCTTCCACTAATTGGGATGAAGACATTCGTACTATTGAGAGACTTCTCAATGAAGACCCGTTTCCTCCTCCCTCTCCTAAAGAGGTGACTAATGATGATCCATCGTTAGTTACACCATCTATTGAGGATCCTCCTACTCTTGAGCTCACGGACCTACCTCCTCATCTTGAGTACGTTTTCCTTGAAGACAACGAGAAGTTACCGGTCATCATCGCGAAGGACCTGAAAGAAGAAGAAAAAGCCCGACTTGTCGCCGTATTGAAGAAGCACAAAAGAGCTATCGCTTGGAAAATCTCCGACATTCGTGGAATTGATCCTCACTTTTGCACACATAAAATTCTCATGGAGGACGACTTTAAGCCCACAATTCAAAGCCAACGAAGGGTGAATCCTAAAATCCATGAAGTCATCAAAAAATAGGTTATCAAACTTCTTGATGCGGGTATGATTTACCCTATTTCGGATTCACCATGGGTTAGTCCAGTCCATTGTGTGCCTAAGAAAGGCGGAATTACCGTTGTGCCCAATGCGAACAACGAGTTGATTCCTACCCGTCTCGTTACTGGGTGGAGAGTTTGTATAGACTACCGCAAACTCAATGATGCCACGAGAAAGGATCATTTCACTCTACCTTTTATGGACCAAATGCTTGAACGTTTAGCGGGTAATGAATATTACTGCTTTCTTGATGGTTTCTCGGGTTATTTCCAAATACCCATCGATCCCCAAGATCAAGAGAAGACAACATTCACTTGTCCCTATGGCACCTTTGCTTATAAAAGAATGCCTTTTGGCTTATGCAATGCCCCCGGGACTTTCCAAAGGTGCATGTTAGCTATCTTCCATGGCATGGTTGAGTAAACCATGGAAGTCTTCATGGATGATTTCTCGGTCTTCGGGGATTCCTTCTCTTCTTGCCTTGCCAATTTGGAACGTATGCTTAAGCGGTGCGAAGACACTCGCCTTGTTCTGAATTGGGAAAAATGCCATTTTATGGTAAAAGAAGGCATTGTGCTAGGACACAAAATCTCTAAAGCCGGTCTTGAAGTCGACCGTGCTAAAGTTGATGTCATAGCCAAATTACCTCCACCTTCAACCGTGAAGGGTGTGAGAAGTTTTCTGGGTCATGCGGGCTTCTATCGTCGATTCATTCAGGATTTCTCTAAAATCGCTCGCCCGATGACCCACCTCTTGGAAAAAGATACTCCTTTTATCTTTTCTAAAGAGTGTATCGAAGCCTTCAATCTTCTTAAGGATAAGCTAACTAAGGCACCGGTCTTGGTTACCCCTAATTGGGAGCTACCCTTTGAATTGATGTGCGATGCTAGCGACTTTGTTATTTGTGCGGTTTTGGGAGAAAGGATCAACAAACATTTCCATCCAATCCACTATGCTAGCAAAACAATGACGAGGGCTCAATTGCATTATACGACAACCGAAAAAGAGCTTTTAGCTGTTGTCTATGCTTTTGAAAAATTCCGCCCCTATCTTGTTTTATCCACCATAATCGTTTACACGGACCATTCCGCGTTGAAGTACTTGATGACTAAACACGACTCTAAGCCAAGACTTCTCCGCTGGGTTTTACTCCTTCAGGAATTCAACATTGAAATTCGTGACAAGAAGGGTGCTGAAAACCTGGCCGCGGATCATCTGAGCAGACTTGAGGATCCATATCAAGGGGATCATCCGAACAAAGAGATCAATGATTCTTTCCCCCTTGAGACCTTAATGTCTATAAATCTCAATCTTGATGGCACCCCGTGGTTTGCCGATATTGCAAACTACTTAGCGGGTGGTGTTCTCATCCAAGGGTTAACATCCCAACAAAAAAAGAAGTTCTTGAACGATGTTAAGACTTACTTTTGGGATGACCCTTTTCTATTCAAACAATGCGCTGACTTGATTATTCGCCGATGTGTTGATGGACCGGCCGCTTTGGACATTCTCCAGGCTTGCCACAAAGGACCCACCGGTGGTCACTTTGGTCCCAACTACACCGCCAAAAAAGTGTTTGATTCGAGATTCTATTGGCCCACCATTTATCGTGATGCTCACGAGATGGTTAAACATTGTGATGCTTGCCAAAAACAAGGCAAGATCACACATAAAGATGAGATGCCTCAAAATTTCATACAAGAATGTGAAGTCTTTGATGTATGGGGCATCGACTTTATGGGGCCATTCCCTTCTTCTAAAGGCAACAAATACATCCTTGTCGCTGTCGACTACGTTTCTAAATGGGTTGAAGCCAAAGCTTTACCCACTAACGACGCGAGGGTGGTTTGTAATTTCTTGAAACAACTATTTGCTCGATTTGGTGTTCCTCGTGCTATTATCAGTGACCGCGGGACTCATTTTTGCAACAATCAATTTGCAAGAGTCATGGCTAAGTATGGTGTCAATCACCGTCTTTCCACCGCTTATCATCCTCAAACCAACGGTCAAGCCGAGATATCCAACCGCGGATTGAAGAGAATTTTGGAACGTACTGTGGGAGAGCATCATGCCTCGTGGGCCGATAAACTTGATGATGCTCTGTGGGCTTTCCGTACCGCCTATAAGACGCCGATTGGTTGTACACCTTATCGTCTTGTGTACGGGAAAGCTTGCCACCTCCCCATCGAGCTGGAACATAAGGCATACTGGGCCTTGAAGTGGGCTAACTTCGACATCAACAAAGCCGGTGATTTTCGCAAGATTCAACTCAACGAGCTACAAGAATTGAGGAATCGAGCTTACGAGAACTCATTGATCTACAAGGAGAAGACCAAGATTATCCACGATGCTAAAATCAAGAACCGAGAGTTCCACGTTGGTGATCAAGTCTTACTCTTTAATTCTCGGTTGAAGATCTTCTCAGGCAAGTTGAAGAGCCGCTGGTCTGGTCCATTCACCATCGCCAATGTCTTTCCCTATGGCACCATTGAGCTTTCTCAGCCAAATGGGCCCAACTTCAAGGTGAATGGCCAGCGTTTGAAATTGTACTTTGGTGAGGACATCTCTCAAGAGATGATCCCATCCCTCACCACGTTTCCCTTGAATTAGTTCGGGACCGAGTCAGGCTCGCGACTCGGTGAACAAAAACAAGCGCTCCTCGGGAGGCAACCCGAGTATCTATCCCCCTTTCCCGTTTTTCATCATAAGTGTAGGGGGAGCTATATAGGTTGCTTGTTTTTGGATGGTGATGTGATTAAAGGGATAAGTGCACTCTTGGAATCTTTGAAGAACCGTGTTCCCATGTTATCTGCAATACCGGTTCTATCTCTCAACTATCGTGATTCAATTGTCTTCATACTCACATTTGAAATTGATCACTTTAGTCGTCTCTTCCTTAGCTTGATTTAACCAACGTGCACAATGTCATAAGTGTAGGGGAGACTTTTCCCACATGCTTAAACATTGAGGACAATGTTTATCTTAAGTGTAGGGGAGACTTCTATCGAAGTTTTAAGTGGACTTTTCCATGAAAATGCCTTCATTAACCGGAAAATCATCTTTTTCAGCATTTTTCAAATTTTTAATTAACTTTGGCCATTTTGTCGTAATTTTTAAATTTTTATCGTTGCTTTCATATGTATATATCCCGCAATAAAGTCAAAAATATTAATAAAGTGGGTAGCTAGTTTTAAAATCTTTGACATATTAGGCCCGTTGCGATTATTTTGACTCAACCCGAATAGACTTATCCAAGTTTATTCTAGCTAGTATCCTTAACCATGTAGACCTTAATTGGTTTATTAGACTAAGTATCCACGAGTCTCATTAATTGAGATTTTAAATTGTGGAGAACGAGAAATGATAGAGTCAATTATAAGTCGGCATTCTTGCACAAGCTCACTTGGTGTAATTATTTGCCTATTCTCCCATCACTTGCTAATAATTTATTTGCAATAAGTAAGGTCGTACGATTTGAAAGGTTACTTAGCTTCTAGCCCAAGATCGTTTAAAAGTTGCTTGGTAATGATAAGAGTTCATAGCCAAGGCATAACTTATGAAGCGAGGCGCGAAGATTGGCGAGTCCGAAAAGGCCCTAACAAGGCATGAGGATTCCATTTTATTGCTAAAGATCCAAAGTGATGTGAAAAGCATTATTCCCAAAATCAATATGAAGGATCAAGACTCACGACGAAAAGCAATCAACTCCCATAAAGATCATGGAGAAGTCTATCCGAAAAGACCCTAACAAGGTATGAGGATAAATAGATCCAAGTCCGAAAAGGAGGCGGATCGTTGTATCTCAAAATCCCAATTAGAGATTGAAGAAATAATCATGAAGTCGTGGTCAAAAAAGTTGGAGTACCCCTCAAAAGTCTCCAAGAGAAGAAACTCTATTAACGAAGAGAAGACCATTATCTAAAGAACGTCTCTCAAAGATATGAAGTGTGAAGCACATGCCAAATATCGGCCCGAGAAAGGTCTCAAATCGTGAACCAAGTTATGCCAAGATATGAACTTTTTGATATCCCGAGAAGCAGTTTTAAGAGATTTTGTCCTTTAGCTAACTATTGATCAAATCGTCCTACTTTGCTTTCAGCCTAAATAAACTATCGAAATAAGTCCAAAAATGCATCTTCATGATCATTCTAAGACAAAAATAAAATATAAGAGATACACCTAGGAATAAGGGAGTTTAAGCATATAATTAAGCCATGTGTGTAAGTGTTTGAATTGCTAACTTATAATAACAATGATCTCGTTTTTAAGCTTATTTTGGGGAACGTGAAACTTGAGAGTGATAAATCTTCGCAGCACCAAAGCCCTAATGTAAGTCCTTGATCTCTTTGCAAGTTATTTCTATGAAGCTATTTTCAAGTGAAAATGGTTTTCTATCCTTTAGTTTATTTTAAAAGTTTTAATTTCTCTTAGTACTTTAATTTTTGTTTAGTAGTATGTTGATAAGGCTAAGGTTGGTTAATTATGAGAAAAATGTAAATTTGCTTTATCACTAAGCATTGCATGAGCGCATGGCTATGGTTAAGTGTAGGGGATTTGATAGGTGTGAAAACACCCATCCTTTTACCACTTATTTCTTACTAAAACAAGACCAAAACGCGTATTTAATGTCATTTGTTTGGAATTATGCGTGGTTTGTGTGTTTGTTGTGTTTTCAGAGCCAACCGGATAAATTTTGGAGAAAACATAGGATTGCACAGATTTTATCGAGGAAAAAGACAAAAAGATGAAGTCTATAGTCCAAGAGATGCAAAAGATTTGAAGTCAATAGGGCCTATTTGAAGATTTATCGAAGAAAAGGACCAAAGACGGAAGATTTACCTATGTCGAATAAACTCAAGTCTATTAAATGAAGAAATTAAAAGACGAGTTGAATTTATTCGTCGACAAATCCCAAATCGAAATCGAAAACGTCAACTTTTCTGAAACGACGAGAAGACAAAAAGAAAGGAAGAAAGCCCACTCACCAACCAAGGGAGAAGCCTATAAATACTCCTCACATTCAAGACTCCACTAGTTCTTTTCTGTTATTTTTCTTTCCGAGTTCTTAGGAAGAAACCATCTCCCTTAAGGAGTGGTTTCCATCTTTGTTTAATTTCTTCCAATCTTGTAAGTTTGATCTTTCCACTTTGTTTTTGAATCCTAAATCATTAATACAAGTCCACTTTTAATCTTTCTATCATCTTGTTCTCCATCTCTTGGTGATTCTAGTTTTCAAGTTTTCATTTTATTGGTTTGATCATCATAAGTAAGTGGGTTTTATGATTTCGTGGTTTTGGATTGATGTTTACCTTAGGTAAATAATTCATGGTGCAATTGGTATAAGTTTTGATTAAAAACTTGGTGAATTTTGGTGTAAAACTCGTGCTTTGGTAACCCCTGTTCTTCGCGCTACAGTTACTGATCTTGCCCAGATTCCGCATAGGGATTTGTGTTTTCTGTTGGTTCGGAATATCAATATATTCTGGATCGACGTGGTAAATTGTTGTTTATTTGGAATATTTAAAATATTCCGAGTAGGGCTTCATTTTCTTGATTATTCGGAATATTAATATATTCCGGATAGTATTTTCATCAAATTATTCCGAATAGGGTTTTTCTACAACATTCCGCATAGTGTCTTTTTCAATTATTCCGCATAAGGGTTTTTCTCAAACATTCCGAATAGGTTATTCCGCATGACTGTTATTCAGCATAGTCAAAATATTCCGCATAAGCTAAACATTCCGCATAGCACAAAGTTCCGCATGGTCTTGATTATTCCGAGTAAGAACCAACATTCCGCATAGGCCAATTATTCAGCATTAGAGTACTTTTTCCGCATAGCAGTATTATTCCGAGTAAGAGCAGACATTCCGAATAGAGACTTCCAGTTTTACTCTTCATAAAGGTACTTACTGTTTTACTGTTTTATCTAATTTTAGCTTTATTCTCAGTAATTGCTTTTGTCTTTAGTTTAATTCTATTATTTCTAGCTCTTATCATTTTAGTAGATTTAGACCAAAGCTCCCCCTTTTAGTCACCAATTACAACGATTCCACTATTGACCGTGATCAATTCGAGAAGATACCGAGAACGAAACAACGACATATATCAATTGGGTACGAGCAACGCAAAGAGAGATCTTGCAAGCAAAAACCTTTTATTAACCAACCAAAAGTCAGTTATTATCAAGTACCGTTAGTGTAATTTAAGTACTGTTAGTATCTTTCAAGTACCGTTAGTGTTAACGAGGTACATAGTAAGTACTGCTACTTATAAACTAAGTACTGCTATATTGATTAGGACGAATATATCTTTGTATAAGATATGTCATAGTTATAGTTAGAGTATATCTTATGTGATATACTTAAATAGTTAGAATATTGATAATATATCGTCTGTGATATACTTATCTTTATAGAATATTCTAAAGGTTTCTATGGTTCCTTACTCTATAAAAGGAACATAGGTACGATGTCATTTATGTACCTCATTCAAGTCGATTAATAAGAGAATCGAATAGTTAAAAGTAATTCTGTTCTTCTGTGCTTTATAAGTTAGATTCCGCATAACTTATTTAGCTTGAGTAAGAGTTCTCAAAGTGTTTTAGTTTGATTACAAACTACTATACTAGTTCTTAACAGAATATAGATCCAATCAAAAGGATCAACAAGTGGTATCATAGCTTGTTGAGGAACTCTGAAAAAGAAGAACACAACCCTAAAAACTCCACTCACACTAAAACTCAATGTCTCAAACTGGGGATGACCCTCACTTGGAAGACATTCCAGATCCTGATCCAATACCACATGGACAACCTCAAGTTGTGCATCTAAAATGTGTATAGTTAAGTTCGTTTTTCTCAGTTCTTGTCAAATTGAAAGTCCTAACAATATCGGGTTTTTAACTATTTTTGGTTGTTAATATTTTTTTGGATATTCTATTGCTAATTCACACAATGTCTTGCAAAAGTGAAAAATAACGTCTACTTATATGTAAAACATCATGCAAATACCAAGTATTTATTCAATTAAAATTCAAAATGTAAATTTTACAAACTATAAGGACTGAAAATGTAAATTCTATGAAATATAAATGCTCAAAATGTAAAGCTAACAAGTACAAGGACTGAAAGTGTAAAAACAGTTAACTATGAGGATTAAAAATGAAAACTATTCAAACAACTAACCAATTCTTAACAAATTCAAAACTTACTAACTGAATTTTAACAAACTTCAAAGTTTAGGGACTGTTAAATTGAAAACCCTAAAAAGTTGCAAGATTAGCCATCATTTCAAACAGTTCAATTCATTAAGGACCAAAATGCAATTTTTGAAAAGTTTTAATCAAAAACGGGCTTAACACTCAAATAAGCTCGTTTGAGCTTATTTTTCAACCAAATTCGACCAAACCAATTGCAATCAGCTTAAAATCGAAAATGAACTAGACCTATCCAAGGAAATTGGCTGAAACTGTCTTAAAAACTGATAAGCAATTTTCAATAAGCACACAATAAGCTACAAGAGAATCTAGACTTGCACATCTAAATTTTATTGATGAAACTGATTAATAAGCTCAAAATAGGAATGGGAACTCAAGTCTCATAAGAAAACATCCAGTAATAAGCTCAGAATCCAAAATTAATCAAAATTAGTGCTTATGTTGACTTTTGTTGACCAAGATTTTTTAATAAGCTCAAATTCTCAAATATTAACCAGGAACACTTACTAAGTGAATTTGTGAAAGAAAATAGACAAGTTTATGAAGTGGAATAAGAGATATGAAAAATCAGATTTCCATTTACAGAAACATGAGTTTGCTTATTGGTTCAATCTTTGGCTTATTTCTACTTGAATACTAGAAACTGTACAAATCCCTTATAGAATCTGAAACTTCATATATTGAATAAGATTTGAGAGCTGGTTTAGTTAAATTTCATCAAGAAACAAGAGCATGCTAGTCAAATCAAAATGACAACTTTTCTGAACAAAATTTGACTGAAAATGACCCACACTTTTAAACTGCCATTTGCCTCTTTGACCTGAATGTTGACTTAAAAATGACTTAAAACTATTTGTAATGACTTTGTAACTGAAAATGAAGCAAAGTTAACCAATTCCTAACACTTGATTATCAAAATCAGGCTAATGCCAAACACCACTTTTACTGATCTTTTAGAAATTTTGTGAAGACTTTTTAAGCAAAGAACTACACTGAATGAAAAGCTTTAGCACACTAAGTTTAGAAGTTAAAAGGAAGTATTTGAGAACAAGTAACAAGCAATGCACTTAACTAGAACACAAAATGGATAGCAAGGCTATAATGACTGAAAATAAGCTGCAAACAGGACAAGTACACAACTAATAAGCAGATTTAGCTACAATTAAGCTACCAATGCACTAAGTTAGATCAGAAACAGATCAAAACACATTTTATCATTCAATCAAACAAATTTATCTAGGAATTGAGCATGCATCAACAATTTAGAGGAATCAAAATCAAGAACATGAAAACCTTATGCAAAAGCCTCCTTTGGGGAGTAGAGGAGCGCTGAGCTCTCTATTCTAGTGCTAACCACCACCTTAGCACTAGAAATCACTATCAACAAGCTAATCAACAACAATCAATCAACAGGAATCATCAATACTGGCTGGATTCATCAAAATCTGCTTAAACTTGAACTGAATGATCAATCAACAACAATCTTCAACTTTAGCTAGTTATGATCAAGTTTTGATCATAACAAACCAAAACAGCACAATTGAGATCAATGAAGCAGGTAATGAACAGTAGAAGAGTATGAGAGAATTTGGCGGGAAAACTGGAATTTGAATTTTATTGAAGGTAAAGTAGTTACAAGGGTTGTTAAGCTGTTACAACTACTATAACAGACTCAAGAGTGTGTCAAACTCTTGAGTTGTTAAGCTAAGAACCTAAAATGAGAGGAGAGGAAAATTAAGTGTGTGAAATTTCACACTTCCTACAACACTCAAAATGAAAGCTAACTATGCTATTTATAGACTTCAGGGGAAGAGCATTTGGGGTTGGTGACGTGTTGGAACCAATCCCAGGCTTCCACGTGTCACAAATATGCCAAAGTGATTTTGCTGATGAAGAACTGAATTAGGGGTTTTGACTTGAGTTGATTTCATCTTAATTGGTTGTGACCAATGGATTCGTCCTTCAAAAATAAGCAGGTTTGATGTTTATAACTTTTCTTGAAATCCATTCTAGCTCGAAATCGATCCTGGCAATGTGTTTTGTTGAAGATGACACGTGTCATGATACGGTTGGGTGAAAAGAGTGCACACGAATCATAATCCAAAAGTGGATAAACTGAAGATTGCATGTCACTCTCTCATTGGCTGAAAGCTGGCTAGTGCGTTTTAACTGTTGAGATATGGCCAATAAATGAGAGGCGGCTGTGGTGCAATTAATGCCATGAGTTGGCAATCCATGTTCCATATTTCTTGGCTTCTCATTGGTTGTAAGCATAACACACGGATCAAACTCATTTCAACTTTCCAAAATTGGCAGAATAAACCCCTTAACTTTGGCAGATTGTATTTGAGCTAGCAACTTCATTTCTTTTGCCTATTTAGTCCTTTAAACTTCATTCTTGAACAAAAATGATCCGTTGACTGAGTTGACCAGATTTGACTATGATCTTGACTTTTACATATTTACACTTTTAGTCCTTCATCTTTGGCAGTTTGTCAAGATAGGTCCTTTGTCTTCAAAGTCTTGTCACTTTTGATCTTCTTTTGTCTTTTTCATCAAATTAAGCTTGAGTTTCCTTTGTTTTCTTGAAAATGTATCCTTCTTACCTATTTGAGCACAAACACAAAATATACCATATAATTCCGCTTTATAGCACAAAGTTTAGGTATTTTCATTGTGTTTTAGGGTGATTTGTTCATAAAATGATATGAGTTTTTGCTCATATCAAATACCCTACACTTGAACATTGTCATGTCCTCATGCAATACTATATATTTTAAAGCACAAATTTACATTCTTCTCATAATTAATCCACCTTGGTCATATGGAATGCATCTACACTACTCTAAACTACATGATGCATGATTTTGACTTTTAACAATGCAATGAACAAAATATAATTCTATCTATATCTTTTTGGTTTTTCTTAAAATGGTTTAGATGGAAATAACTCATAAAGAATTCAATGACTTTGATTAGGTCTTGGATACCATGGACATTTATCACCCTCAAGTTTCACTTTCCCCATACCAAGCTTAAAAATGGGATCATTGTATTCACAAGTAAAAAGTGCATCAACTTATCCATGACAATTAAATGTGGAACCGGTTATTATTTGAGCAAATTGCTTGTGGGCAAATTTGTCATTTATTCAAGTGTGAAGTATAAGAAGTGTAAAATCCAAAAATAAGAAAGCACGGTTTTAATTCTAAGTAATCCTCTCATCCATTACTTGAAAAACCGCTCATAATTAATACAAGTCCGTTTCAAGAGTAATAAGTCATTCGCCTTATGTGTAAAATCCTCATGTCATGCTTTCATAAGTAGCTACACACTCGCTAAGGAAAGAAAATAAAACTCACGCAATAATTTACATCCGCCATCTTTTTGAGACTTTGGATCTTCAACCCCACAACCCGTCAAGGTAATATTGGATTGGAGCAATCTATTGAATCCCCGCAACCCGTCAAGGTAATATTGGAACTCAATAGTCACTATAATTAACACCACACTGCCCCTCTTGGGAGTCTTGTATATATATGTTTTTATTTTTATTGTTTCTTTATTTTTTTTCTTTTTTTTTTCTAGCCACTCATTTTTTTTCATAAGCCGCTCTTATTTTTCTTTATTCCTCACAAAGAAAGTTTAAAAGAATAAAAGGAAAAACACCCGCTAAATATTAAGCATGACATAAGTCTAGTACACATAAAACGTTCTAACTTAGAATCTTAAGACATACTTATATCAACCATGAATGATTAGACAAAAATGCATAAGAGATTACAAACCAATTAAAACCGTTCTTGATTATTTATTAACATATATACATGCGAAGAAAATAGAGGTTAAGAAGAGAAGGGTTTAGCTACAAGTAATTATCATGAAGTTTATCTAGCCCTTTTACACTTGCTTCAACTCTATCATTTCCTCATTCTCCACAAATTTAAAATCTCAAATAATGAGATTGGTGGATGCTTAGCCTAATAGACCAATGAAGGACTACATGGTTAAGGATACTAGCTAGAGAGTGCTAAGATAAGCAAACTCGGGTTGAGTCAAAATATCCATGGCGGGCCTAATATGTCAAAGAAGTCTAAATTTGTTAAACCATGTTTTAATTATATTTTTTTTCTTTTTCCAACTTTTGATGAAAAATAAAAGAAGAAATATATACAATGCAAATGTGTTATGCAAATGAAAAATGATTGATGCAAAAATTATGAATGCATATTTTTGGTGGCCAAAGTAGATCAAAAATTGAAAAATGTTTGAAAAATTAATTTTCCCAATTATCATGAAATACAATGACAAGTTCTAGGTAAGGTCACTTCGATAGAAGACCCCCTACAGTTAAGCTAAACATTGTCCTCAATGTTTAAGATCATGGAAGTATACAAACTTCCCCTACACTTATGACAATGAATAGACTTTGCTTAACCCAAGTTAAGGAAAGGACGACTATTAGTGAATTTATGTTTATGCACAAGATGTCAATGAAAGATCACAATAGGAACGAAGTGAACCGGATACAAGGGCCTCCTCCATAAGCTCCAAAGCATGAAATGAGTGAGCAACCCTACAAACAACATGAAGACAAAAGAAGGTCTCCCCTACACTTATCTCCAAGTCTATACTTTTATTTCTAACCTACAACACTCTAAACCTAGTTATACGATGCTTAAGTTAATGAGTCTCTAGCTCGACTCGTACCTCAATGAATTAATTCATGGGGAAAATGGGGATCTCTTGGACCATTTCAACGGAAATGTCCTCCCCAACATAATGCTTCACACGGTGACCATTCACTTTAAAATTTGGACCATCGGGTTGTGACAACTCAATAGTTCCATATGGAAACACTTGAGCAATAGTGAATGGACCGGACCATCTCGACTTAAGCTTGCCCGCAAAAAGTTTCAACCTTGAGTCAAAGAGGAGAACCGGCTCTCCAACTTTGAACTCACGGTTCTTGATCTTAGCATCATGCAATTTCTTAGTCTTTTCCTTGTAAAGCAAAGAATTTTCATAGGCATTGGCTCTCAATTCATCCATCTCATTGAGTTGATCTTTCCTATGTGAACCGTCTTGGTTTAAATCAAATTTAGCCCACTTGAGAGCCCAAGATGCCTTGTGTTCTAACTCGAATGGGAGGTGGCACGCTTTTCCATAGACAAGCCTATAAGGAGTACAACCAATTGGTGTTTTAAAAGCCGTCCTAAAAGCCCACAAAGCATCATCAAGCTTATCCGACCAAGAAGCTCGATGCTCTCCCACCTTTCTCTCTAAAATTCTCTTTAAACCACGATTTGTGACCTCGGTTTGACCATTTGTTTGAGGGTGATACGCGGTAGAAAGTCTATGATTAACTCCATATTTCTTCATAACTCTCGTGAATTGATCATTACAAAAGTGCGTACCACGATCACTTATTATGGCCCGAGGTACACCAAATCTAGCAAACAATTGCTTTAAGAACTTCACAACAACTCTAGCATCATTAGTAGGTAAGGCTTTAGCCTCCACCCATTTGGGCACATAATCCACCGCCACAAGTATATACTTGTTTCCCTTAGAGGATGGAAAAGGTCCCATGAAATCTATGCCCCACACATCAAATATCTCACACTCTTGAATAAAATTTTGTGGCATCTCATCACGTTGCGTAATTTTTCCTTGTCTTTGACACACATCACAAAATTTCACCATTTCATGGGCATCTTTGTAAATGGAAGGCCAATAATAACCCGAATCAAAGACTTTCTTGGCGGTATAGTTGAGCCCAAAATGTCCACCCGTAGGTCCTTTATGACACGCTTCTAAAATCTTAAATGCCTCGGGCCCATCTACACACCGTCTAATGATTTGGTCCGTACATTGCCTAAAAAGATAAGGATCATCCCAAAAGTAGTACTTAACTTCCTTAAGAAATTTCTTCTTTTGTTGATAAGTAAGACCCTCAATAAGCACATTGCCCACAAGATAGTTTGCGATATCCGCAAACCAAGGAGTGGCATCCTCTTGAGAAGAGATAGACATGAGCTCCTCTAATGGAAAGGATTCATTGATTTCTTGATGTGGAAAATCTCCTTGAAAAGGATGCTCAAGTCTACTCAAGTGATCCGCCGCTAAATTCTCAGCCCCTTTCTTATCACGAATTTCTATCTTAAACTATTGAAGCAACAAAACCCATCTCAAAAGCCAAGGCTTAGCATCTTGTTTTGTCATAAGATACTTGAGAGCGGAATGATCCGTATACACTATGGTTTTGGAAAGCACAAGGTATGGTCTAAATTTCTCAAAAGCATATACTATAGCAAGCAACTCTTTTTCCGTGGTAGTGTAATGAAGTTGTGCACCGGTCATGGTTTTAATCGCATAGTGTATAGGTTGAAAATGCTTATTAACTCTTTGTCCTAAGACGGCCCCCACCGCATAATCACTAGCGTCACACATAAGCTCAAAAGGTAATTCCCAATTTGGAGAAACCAAAACGGGAGCCTTAGTCAATTTCTCCTTAAGAGTCTCAAAAGAGTCCAAACAATCTTGGTTAAAAATGAAAGGAGCCTCTTTTTCCAAGAGGTGAGTCATCGGTCTAGCTATCTTAGAAAAATCTTGTATAAAGCGCCTATAAAATCCCGCATGACCTAAGAAACTCCTCACACCTTTAACCGAGGTGGGTGGGGGAAGCTTAGCAATCACATCAATTTTAGCTCGATCCACTTCTAATCCCTTGTTGGATATTTTGTGTCCTAAAACAATTCCCTCTTTCACCATAAAGTGACATTTCTCCCAATTAAGCACTAAACGTGTTTCCTCACAACGCTTAAGCATTCTCTCTAGATTGGTGAGACATGAGGTAAATGAATTTCCAAAGACGGAAAAATCATCCATAAAAACCTCCATAGTTTGCTCTATCATATCATGGAAAATCGCCATCATGCACCTTTGAAACGTCCCCAGTGCATTACATAAGCCAAAAGGCATCCTCTTGTAAGCAAATGTACCGTAGGGACAAGTGAATGTGGTCTTTTCTTGATCCTTAGGGTCAATGGGTATTTGGAAATAACCCGAAAAGCCATCAAGAAAGCAATATTACTCATTTCCCGCTAAGCGTTCAAGCATTTGATCCATAAAGGGTAATGGGAAATGGTCATTCCTAGTAGCCTCATTGAGTTTCCTATAATCAATACAAACTCTCCAACCGGTGACAAGTCTCGTAGGAATAAGCTCATTGTTCTCATTAGGCACTACGGTGATTCCACCCTTTTTTGGAACACAATGTACCGGGCTAACCCATGGAGAGTCGGAAATGGGGTAAATCATACCCGCATCTAGGAGTTTAATCACTTCCTTCTTAATGACCTCATGGATTTTTGGGTTAACTCTTCGTTGATTTTGAATGGCGGGTTTGTAATCATCCTCCATTAGGATTTTGTGTGTACAAAAATGTGGATCAATTCCCCTTATGTCGGATATTTTCCATGCTAAGGCTTTCTTGTGTTTCTTAAGGACTTCAATAAGTTGCTCCTTCTCATCCTCTTTCAACTCTTTAGCAATTATCACAGGTAGTTGGTCTTTTCCCTCTAAGAAAGCATACTCTAGGTGGGATGGAAGGTCCTTAAGTTCAATAGGAGGTGGACTCTCTATGGAAGGTTTTACTATGGAAGGATCCTCAATGGTAACTTCTTGTGGAATAGGAGAAGGAATAGGGTCCTCATTGAGCAACTTTTGGATAGTAAGAATATCTTCTTCCCAATTAATGGTAGAATCATCATCCCCAAGAAAGTTTGACTCAAATTCCTCCAAGAGGAAATCACTCTCTCCAAAAGGTTTTAAAGAGGGAGCAATTGAGGCCACGGTTTCAACATGGGGCATCTCATCACTAGTACTCTTGCAAGCATCATGAAAGTGTTCATCACACACCTCATCTAGCACATCAACAATGTTAATAGTCTCACAAGGTCTAGACTCCTTAACCTCTTTCCTATCACAAACTTTCCCTAACTTAAACACCACTCTCTCATCCTCTACTCTCATAATTAGTTCTCCTTCTGCCACATCTATCAAAGTACGACCCGTTCTCAAAAACGGTCTACCAACAATCAAAGGAACTCTAGGATCCATGTCATAATCAACCACTACAAAGTCGGCCGGAAATGTAAACTTATCCACACCTACAAACACATCCTCCGCTATACCTACGGGGTAAGCTATGGTTCGGTTGGCTAATTCAAGGGTCATCCTAGTGGGAGTGAGCTCGGGAAGAGAGAGTTTTTTCCAAACCGATAACGGCATGAGGTTAATGCTTGCCCTTAAATCCGCCAAAGCCATGCAATTTTCAACACCGGGAAAATTACAAGGTATCAAGAAGCGCCCCGGATCTCCGAGTTTTGTTGGTAAGGTTTTAAGTAGCACGGCAGAACAATTTTCATTAAGGGATGTGTTGGGCAAATCAACCAATTTTTCTTTGTTGGAGAGTAAATCCTTGAACATCTTAGCAAACTTTGGCATATAAGCAAGGGCTTCCGCAAAGGATATATTGATGTTGAGTTGCTTGAACATCCTTAAGAAATTGGAGACTTGGATGTCATCCTTGTTCTTTAACTTGTCCTTTTTCAACCTTGAAGGATATGGAAGAGTAGGTTTTGGTGTAGGTGGAATAGGTGTTGTAGTGGAAGATTTGTCTTTGTTAGCTTCTTCATTGGGAAGTGTGGAAGGTAGAGTAGAAGTAAGAATAGGTTGAGAAGGTATGTTTGATTGAATGGGAGCATGTTGAGGTGGGGAAGTAGAGGTAGAAGGCTTGTCACAAGTAGGAACAAAAGTGGGTTGAACAATAGGAGGTTTAGGAGGTGAAGGATCCTTTGTTGTTTTTCCACTTCTTGTTGTAATAGCATTGACATTTGCCCTTGTATTTGTTTGTGTGTTGGATGGTAAAGCCCCTTGTGGTCTTTGATTATAAAGCATCATAAACTTCTTATTTGTATCTTCATACATTTCTATCATTCTTCTCTCATGAGCTTCATTCATTTCTCTTAATCTCTTCTCATTAGCTTGGAACCTCCTTTCATTCTCCTGATTCATTTTGTGAAAAAGATCAATTATGTTATAATCTTGTGACACATTTCCTTGAAAACCTTGGGGTTGGAAAGGTGGAGGATGAGCATTAAATCCTTGGTTTGGTGGATAAAAGTTATTTCCTTGAGTTTGAAAATGATTGGGTGCCTTGTAGTTATTTCCTTGGTAAGGTGGTCTTTGCCCTTGATTCCTTGGTAAAATTTGAGGAGGATTTTGTTGAATTTAGGTGGGTGATTGGGGTGGGAATCCCGGTGGAGTAAGGTAATTTTGGGACTTGTAAGAAAGGTTATTTGGATTGATATTTGGCTTGAAGTGTTCACGATGTTCCTCTTGGTAAGCATAACATTCCCCTTGATAAACTTGCACCTTATCACATTGTTCATAAGAATGGGGGCCTCCACAAGTTACACAAGAAAGAGTAATGGCATTCACATCATTTGAAGAATTGTTCAATGAAATGTTCTTAATGGCTTGAATCATTTCTTGTTGTTGCTTAAAACTTGTCTCATGATCTCTATCTATCTTTTGCATGAGCTCTTGGTGATACTTGAGGAATTGGTTATCACAAGGTGTTTGAGAAGTGTTTTGGATAACTTGAATACTAGAAACTATACAAATCCCTTATAGAATCTAAAACTTCATATATTGAATAAGATTTGAGAGCTGGTTTGGTTAAATTTCATCAAGAAACAAGAGAATGCTAGTCAAATCAAAATGACAACTTTTCTGAACAAAACTTGACTGAAAATGACCCACACTTTTAAACTGCCATTTGCCTCTTTGACCTGAATGTTGACTTAAAAATGACTTAAAACTATTTGTAATGACTTTGTAACTGAAAATGAAGCAAAGTTAACCAATTCCTAACACTTGATTATCAAAATCAGGCTAATGCCAAACACCACTTTTACTGATCTTTTAGAAATTTTGTGAAGACTTTTTAAGCAAAGAACTACACTGAATGAAAAGCTTTAGCACACTAAGTTTAGCAGTTAAAAGGAAGTATTTGAGAACAAGTAACAAGCAATGCACTTAACTAGAACACAAAATGGATAGCAAGGCTATAATGACTGAAAATAAGCTGCAAACAGGACAAGTACACAACTAATAAGCAGATTTAGCTACAATTAAGCTACCAATGCACTAAGATTAGATCAGAAACAGATCAAAACACATTTTATCATTCAATCAAACAAATTTATCAAGGAATTGAGCATGCATCAACAATTTAGAGGAATTAAAATCAAGAACATGAAAACCTTATGCAAAAGCCTCCTTTGGGGAGTAGAGGAGCGCTGAGCTCTCTATTCTAGTGCTAACCACCACCTTAGCACTAGAAATCACTATCAACAAGCTAATCAACAACAATTAATCAACAGGAATCATCAATACTGGCTGGATTCATCAAAATCTGCTTAAACTTGAACTGAATGATCAATCAACAACAATCTTCAACTTTAGCTAGTTATGATCAAGTTTTGATCATAACAAACCAAAAACAGCACAATTGAGATCAATGAAGCAGGTAATGAACAGTAGAAGAGTATGAGAGAATTTGGCGGGAAAACTGGAATTTGAATTTTATTGAAGGTAAAGTAGTTACAAGGGTTGTTAAGCTGTTACAACTACTATAACAGACTCAAGAGTGTGTCAAACTCTTGAGTTGTTAAGCTAAGAACCTAAAATGAGAGGAAAGGAAAATTAAGTGTGTGAAATTTCACACTTTCTACAACACTCAAAATGAAAGCTAACTATGCTATTTATAGACTTCAGGGGAAGAGCATTTGGGGTTGGTGACGTGTTGGAACCAATCTCAGGCTTCCACGTGTCACAAATCTGCCAAAGTGATTTTGCTGATGAAGAACTGAATTGGGGGTTTTGACTTGAGTTGATTTCATCTTAATTGGTTGTGACCAATGGATTCGTCCTTCAAAAATAAGCAGGTTTGATGTTTATAACTTTTCTTGAAATCCATTCTAGCTTGAAATCGATCCTGGCAATGTGTTTTGTTGAAGATGACACGTGTCATGATATGGTTGGGTGAAAAGAGTGCACACGGATCATAATCCAAAAGTGGATAAACTGAAGATTGCATGTCACTCTCTCATTGGCTGAAAGCTGGCTAGTGCGTTTTAACTGTTGAGATATGGCCAATAAATGAGAGGCGGCTGTGGTGCAATTAATGCCATGAGTTGGCAATCCATGTTCCATATTTCTTGGCTTCTCATTGGTTGTAAGCATAACACACGGATCAAACTCATTTCAACTTTCCAAAATTGGCAGAATAACCCCCTTAACTTTGGCATATTGTATTTTTGAGCTAGCAACTTCATTTCTTTGGCATATTTAGTCCTTTAAACTTCATTCTTGAACAAAAATGATCCTTTGACTGAGATGACTTGAGAGTTGACCAGATTTGACTATGATCTTGACTTTTACATATTTACACTTTTAGTCCTTCATCTTTGGCAGTTTGTCAAGATAGGTCCTTTGTCTTCAAAGTCTTGTCACTTTTGATCTTCTTTTGTCTTTTTCATCAAATTAAGCTTGAGTTTCCTTTGTTTGCTTGAAAATGTATCCTTCTTACCTATTTGAGCACAAACACAAAATATACCACATAATTTCTCCTTTATAGCACAAAGTTTAGGTATTTTCATTGTGTTTTAGGGTGATTTGTTCATAAAATGATATGAGTTTTTGCTCATATCAGCATCCTGCACCACCACAAGGTGTTCAAGCCATAGATGTTGTAGTTACTTTTGCAACTACAACACCTTCCCATACTCTTTCTGCTATCAAACTCCTAGTTCTCAAGGGTGATAACTATGAGACATGGGCTATGCAGATGGAACATTACTTGAACCACACAGATCATACTCCGTGGCAAGTTATCAAGAATGGGAATATACCTAAGAAGCTACACTGGTTGCCTGATGGTACATGCTATGCTTTATCTGCTATGACTGCTGAGGAGGTACAAGCAGAGATCAGAGAAAGAAAGGCCAGAACTGCTCTGGCTATGGCACTTTCAGAGGGCATCTTACCTAGCTTTCATCACTATAAGGATGCAAAGGCTATGTGGGATACCATCAAACTTAGATTTGGAGGTAATGACAAATCTAAAAAGATGAAGAAGATTGTTTTGAAACAAGAATTTGATAACTTCTCAATTTCCAGTATAGAAGGAATCCATGGTGGCTATGGAAGGTTCAGTAAGCTGCTTATTCAATTGGCAGTTTATGGACAAATAATTCCTAACGAAGATGCTAATCTAAAATTCTTAAGGAATGTTCCACAAGAGTGGAAAGCAATGGCTATGCACTTCATCACAAGGGATGATCTGGATACAATTCCTTTTGATCATCCCTACAACAATCTTAGAGCTTATGAGATAGATGTAAAAGGCGTTGAGGTGACCAAAGCAGCAGCAACAACAAAGTCTAACTTGGCTTTTGTGTCAGAATGTAACAGCGGTACTTACTTTCAAAATACCGCTAGTGGATCAAGCAGCGGTACTTACTTCCAAAATACCGCTGGGGGACTTACAAGCGGTACTTACTCACAAAGTACTGAAGTCAGTCCTATAGTCTCTCAAAATCCACAAGGAAGATCTTCACCATTGTTTAGTGACAATGATGCCTTCTCATTCTTTGCTGGACAAGACAACAGGCCAAGACTAACTCTCAATGACTTGTTCCAAATGGTTGATGCTGATGTTGAAGAGATGGATCTCAAATGGCAAGCTGCTATGGTTTCTATGAGATCTAATAGGTTCTTTAAGAAGACTTGAAGGGAGATGACTGTTGATCCTAATGAGCCTTTAGGATATGACAAGTATAAGGTTGAATGTTATAACTGTGGAAGGAAAGGACATTTTGCAAGGGAGTGCACTAGAGACAAGGCTGAGAGTAGCAGTTAAAAGTCCAAAAAAGCTATAGAACTAGTCCAAGAATTACTAAAAGCTTTTCAAAAGGAAACAGTAGGAGTCCCAAAGGAACCAAAGCATTGGTAACTGTAGATGGAGTGGTGAACTGGGCTGAAGATGAGCAAGAAGAAGAGCTTGGTTTGATGGCTCTTTCACATGAAGATACTGAGGTACATCCTTTTTCTAAAGATTGTGTTATTAAATTTAATAACTTAAAAGTAGAACTAGATGAACAATATCAAAAAGTCAACACATGCACTGTAGAATTAAATGCTTTTAAACAGGGTGTTGCTAAGCTAGAAGAAAATATAGTTTTGTATAAAAAGGGTCAACAAAACTATGAAGAGAAAATAAGAAGTTTAACTCTTCAAATGAGGAAAAAAGATGTGGAAATTAAAGCTTTTGAAAAACAACTTTTGAAAATATCAGCAGAAAAATGAAGCTTCAAAAGCCAGTCTCTATAATGAAAGGGAAGTGATTAATCATTGGCAAAAATCCTCCAAAGGATTGGGTAAACCGATTAATTCACAAATGGGGTATTATGATAAGTCAGGCCTAGGATATATTGAGGACCAACCTCGGATAACTTTAACTTACAAGGACTTATCAAAGGGGATTTCTGATAGTTCTAGTGAGTCAAATAATACACCTGAAAATGATAGATATGCTGAAGGAATGAAGGTAGTTCCTCCACCATTATCAGGAATTTTCATGCCTCCTACTAATGATACAGGTATAGAGTTAGACGAATCAAAGGTTGTTAATGATTCAAACTCTAGTATTCTGATCCAAGATAAATCTGTTGTGACCAAAAACATTGTTTATCCACCTTTAATGTGTAAAACCTGTAGTTTTTAGGTTTTGACTATGATATCATTGTACACGTCACCTCATAATATCTATAAATATTACCACCTTTGCATAAAATCTTTGAGCAATAATATGCATCATACATGAGCATACATCATTTAAATCATCAGAACATGGAAACATTTGATCATATGACATTACATTATGATTATGAGTATTTAATCATAAGGACACAATCACATTTGTATGACTACATTATATGAGCATACGAGGTTTTAAACAATCATTCTTTTGGGACTATTAAGTCACCTGAAACACTTGACTACATGCATACATCAATTTGATTTATAAAAATCTAAACCCGTGATCACAATTTAATAACGGTTACCAAAGAACTATTTTATGCTTCAAAATATATAATTATATATTTTCCTCACCTCATAAACAATACTACGATTCGACATAAACTACTTTTCATTATTAAACATTACAACGATCAACTTAAACTCGTATTCACAAGTGTCTTACATTTTAAATAAAGTAAACTATACATTTATTTAATTATGGCTATACTTTTACCAAAAACTCTAAAACTTAAATAAATCAATTTTTACATGAACCTACTTCTACAATATTATAACTAGACTCCTAATAACCATACCAAGTCACAAGAAATGAACCTAGAACTACACTAGGCGCCTCATTTTAGCCGAATACTCCTTAACACACATTTACACTAACTTGAAATCCTTATGACTTTGCACTAGACAACTTGACATGTACCAATACTTACTCATTAAGACTTACACTATTCTAGTCACCTTCTTGTCCCTTGACTTTTCAAAACCGCCGGCTATACATAAAACCAAAGGCAAAGTGTACATACTTTCCATTAATGGAGTGTACCATGTAATCTTAATACTTAGATATACAATGTACTACAACCTAGGATAACTAACACTTAAACCTCTCTCTTGTCGTGTGATATACTCGAACCACACACATCACCCTCACCAAAGATATTTAGTAAACTTAAACTCTCACTCCTCACCCCTCACAATCATATTCAGATCTCACAAACCCCATATCACACCTAGACGCAACAAACACTTGCACAAAACATTTAATACCCCAAAATCTTGGTTCCTAAACATTTATAGCTAGCCTACACGAGATCGTTAGCAGTCAAGACAAGCCAAGACCATCCTAGGTCACGTCTAAGGAGAACCCGACGCATAGAAGCCCTAGTTCTTGATCATTCACCACCTCCTCTACATACAAGTAAGTAAACCCTCCACATATCCATTCCATTACTTCTCATTACATACCATGCATAAGTAATACTAGAAAACGAGACTATGGTTACATGCACACGTAAAAACCACCATAACATAACCTACAAACACTATGTAAGCCACGACTTATCATATTTTGTGGGTAACCCTACTTGGAAACCCTAGAACTATGGTGAACTAGTGGAAACGTGGTGCATACAAGACCTAGAAACTAGAACTAGTAATATAAACGCGATACCCAAGTAATATAAGCCCATTATTCTCGGCTTATTATTAAGCCGAATAGAAATCACTTATTTGATAAGCCCAAGTAGTTAGTATAATCATTCAGGAGTAGAGGAACTAAATAAGCCCACTTGAATATCTCATAAGCCTTAGATAAAGCCGCGAATCAAATAAGCCATTATACGGCTTATTATAATAAGCCGAGACACAAATAAGCTATAAGTCGAGAGCCCCATAAGCTATAAGCCGAGAGCCCTATAAGCCATAAGCCAAGAAATAAATAAGCCCATGCGCCCAAATAACAAGTGTGGATTGATTATTTATGCTTAATAAAATTATTAGTAACTCAAACAAGCCCAAAGCTTTAGCCCGTTAGGCCCAAAGACCCAAACCGTGACCTTAATGGGCCAACCAAGCCGAATCTCTTTTTTGGGAGACTTTTCAGGCCATTTTTGTAAAGTGGTGAAAGTACTAGTAAAAAATATAAGTTTATAAAACATGTATACAATTTTCGTGACCTTTAAGAAGTAAAAGGACCAAACTCGCCAATATTAAAAGTATAAGGTGCGTTTGTGTTTAAACCGAGAACCAACAAAACCACAAGGACTACTTTTGACACTTTGTAAACAATTATAAAACCCTAGAGTTACTTTTCGTGCCTCAAATAAATCATTTCGAGACATAGGGGACTAGATGTGCACTGTTGAAACTTAAAACAAGCCCTAGCCCCTTATTCGAGACTTAGGGGGGGGGGGGTGTTTTGTCATTTCACTAAAGTAAACCGAGCCCTAGGGACTCGATTGTAAATGTTTCGAGACTAGTGAAACCCTAGGGACTTAAATTGTCACATTTTGAAAGTATTGTAAGCCCTAGGGGCGTGTTTTGGAAATAAATATAACGAACGAGGACTAACGATGTGATACACTTAACGAATGAAACCCTAAAGGTATTTTTGGAAGTTAATTATACTACAAGGACTTGCGTGTAATTTTGATTTAATTAAAATATTAATAAAATATTTTCTTAATAAATTAAATCAAGTATTTTGATTTGTAAATAAATTATTAAGATTTATTTACGTAACTTTATAAACAAACGAATCATATTTGGTTCCTTAAGAAAATTTAATGGGAAAATATTAATCTCTTACAATTAATTAATTAAATAAAATATATTTTTCACTTTTGTTAAACAATATAAATATATTTTTAGAAACTAAAAATATATATTATATTATTAACAGCTCACTATAAATTTAAACATTTAAACAATCGTAACGACTCATTAATTCGTGACCATGCATTTCATCAAACTACATTTTATCTGTGCATTTTATTTGTGCATTTACTGAGTCATACATAATTTACTTAGGTATTTCTACCAATTCGTGATCATACTATGCCAGTTTATTCAGTGACATCATCACTTCACCATTACTACTGAGGTGAGTTCATGGCCCTATCTTTACTGTATTTATAACTGGGTGAGAAAACATACTAAAACATTTTATATGCAAACACGCATAAACAACAACAACAACAACTTATTGCCTATTGTTTGCCCCATTCCCGTGGACTGTAATAGTTAGTAGTGTAGCGCAAAATGCTATGTATAGATCTATTCGGGTATTGACAACACCCAGCCCGCGTGACTTGCTATCATAAAATGCTTAGGCCAAGCAACATGTTTATTTCATTGTCAGACTGTGGAAAACAACATCGGGTTTGACCATAATGGCACCTGAGTATCATGTCTAGCTTCTATTACAGGGCAGTAGGAACTTCTATAGTATTGGCTATGATTGTCCTACTATGATCGTGGTGTTTGGCATATCAGTACATTTATTTATTAAATTAAACCTGTGAATTCCTCAACCTCGTATTGACCCCCACATTTTATTTTATATGTTTTCTTAGGAAAATAAACAGGTTCATGCATTGGATTCCAGCATCCTAGAAGCATCATGTTACCATCGGGCTGGGATATTCTTCAAAATTATAATAAATGTTGTTTTCAGACAAGATACTAAATGTGTACAATTTAATTTATGTAATATGTTTTTAAATGACTATTATGATCATTGCTCTATATACTATGTGCTATCGATCCACCAAAGTAACACCCCACGTACTATTCCGCTGCATTTGACCATTATGGGGGCGTTACACAATGAACAATTTTGTTTCTGAAATGTCTAAAACTAGTTCTGCTCCCAAGCAGGTAAAACCTCCTAGTAAGGAATTGGATAATAATGTAAAACATAATAAAACCAAGAGGGGTGGGATAGGTTTTGAGAAAATTAAGTCAAAACAACCTTTTGGGTCTTCTTTAAGAAGAAAATGATGTT